>JBBYHM010000025.1:4101183-4111887 GCA_038381775.1 Adansonia rubrostipa
TCTTCTAGTACATGCTCCCTTACGAAACACAACATCACATATCAGCACCTCTGCTCAACATACACACACGCCAATCTCATACTTAAATAAACTCATTCATATCATACCTTTCTGATGTCGCAACAAATGTCATCACCTTCATTGACCAACGGGATGCACTAGCCCTTCTGGCACTTCCTCCAAATCTTGCCCCAAGCACTCTTTTTGGATCTTACAAAACGTCAAGTATATCCTGTTGCTCATGCATTCGCCTCTAAAAAAGAGCACCTGGTCCTTCTCCGTGAACTCCAGGCCAACCCTCTCGTTACTGGCTCTCGACCTCCTGCCTCACCGAACCAGAAAACCCCATTTTGTGCCCGCCCTTTTCTTCACCACAAAGAATTAATCCCGCTGCATATGTGCATTCGATGGCAGGTCGACCACCATCTTACCCCCTCCCTTGATTGCAAATAATAAAAATAGGGCTCACCTCATTTAAAAAAATACTGCTCTTTTACCACCCCAACTGATGGTCGCCACCTCTTCTCATTGCAAACTAAAAAATAGGTTAAGAGGATTGTCCAACTGTTCGATTTCAACTGGTTGGGTGACTAATTATACGGCTCTAGCACTTCGCAGAAGAAGGGCTCCAAAGGCAGGTGGAAGCCAGCTTTGAAAATATGCAGGTAGAATGTCGCACTATTCCCTTCGATGAATGTCGCTCGCTGCAGTAGCCCCGCCTCCGTAATCTGGTACCTCTCCAGATCCACCCCCCATCATACATCCACCATTATATAACCTGCATATTCACCGACCCGACATGCATGTCCACAGCTTCGGTATCCACCTTGGTGATTGCCTTCTCAACCATATCCCTGACGATCGCCTCATCAGCCTCACCACCACTCGACCCTTCCTCTTCCTAATTGCCACTCTGTTCGGTGACCACTTCTCTTATATCTTCCTCCTCTTTTTCCAACATCACGTGACCAGACATCTTCCCCCTGGCTCAAATGCCCCACTATCGCTCTCACTTCGTTACCCACTTCCTCCAATCTACCCTTTCTCGCCATCGACTTCACCAACAGTCTTCCCTTCTTACCATGAACTGCAAACCCACCAACCCAAAAATACAAACAAAAAGGGCCACAAGAACTCACTAGCACTTACCAACCAATGACTTTCACTCTTTGCAGCGCTCCTATTCGAACCTCCACAAGCACGATCGCTGTCAAACAACACAAAATCTTTAAAACACTAAAACAATATGATTAACCCCTTACCAATGCTCTCTTAACTATCAAAACTCACCCTTTCTCCTCGAACAAGTTATCTAAACCTCTACTCTGCTGTCTCTCCTTTTTAAAAAAACATTGAGCAACTCCTCAGCCCCACACCCCATTATATACCCACACGATCTCGCCTCTTCCCATTCCCCTCAGCACATGTCACAACCTCATTCAATGGCATAACTGCGCCACCCTGGCATTTTGCCTCCACATTGACATGTGTTCCCCTTGCCATTTCGTATCCCCCAAAATGTGCCCCTACAAATCCCCTATAAGGACACGTGCTCCTATCTTATTCCTTCCCTCTTTCCCACACCCTTCTGTTACCCTGCCATTACTGCCACCATTACTACTAACAGTTGTACCTTATCGCCTTCTGCGCGTTACGCCCCACATGCCACGTGCCAACTCCCTCTGACACATTTTCAAAACGTCGAGTCACTTTATGACCGCTTTTTTGGACCCCGGGGGGGGACAATTGCTATACCTCCACATATGACAACCGTCGAACCATCCCCGATCCACTGTTCCAATGAGCCGACGATCGCCAGATAATAACACAAAGGTGATCGCCGAACCATACCTGACAGCGATGTGACCTCTCCGACAACGACTTAAATGCGGAGTTGACATTTACTAAATGGCGGCCGACTGATTGAGCCGACCACTAGGCATCATAGCCTGACACCTAGCTCGGCGATGGTCACATCACCACCAAATCACCTGATATAGTATCCTCAAACAAATCCTATAAAAGGGGCAAACATGCTCACATATAAGCATTCGACTCCAAGAAAAACCCTTATACACTATTACATCAAACACCCCTTTGACTTAACCATTGGAGAGGGCCCCTGGAGCAAGAATTCCGATGTCCTCCTAACTTTCTCTGTGTTGCAGGGTTCTGCCTGGCTTCTGGTACTGCAAGGAAGACATTAACAAAACGTAATTACTAAATATAAGCTTAGTAGATATGTTTTTTTTTTTTGCATCAACAAATTTTGGGTGATGTGACTAAATTGTGCAATCTTTTAAATTTAGCATGTTATAAAATTCAAATACAAATCCACTTACATTTACGTACGTATATTTTAATAAGTCGAGTCAAGTTTAATTCATGCTTGAAAACTTTTATAGAAATGTTTGAGTCGATTTGTCAAGTTTAATAGATTTAAAATTTTAAAATTATATATATATTTAAAATATATTTTGAAATTAAATAAATAAAAATATTTTTTATTAAATAATATTTAAAATCAAACTAAGATAAATTCAAATTTTAAAATTTTCATTCAAAATCTAACTCGAATTAAATTAAATCTATTGAGTCGGACAAATGAATCAATCTATATATAAGTCTAATCATACAAGAAATAAGTGTAAAAATATGTGTTGTTGATACAACATCTAATATCAATTGGGTTGTTGGGTGCAAAAATTACAGAACAACTTCTGTCATTTTCCCTTTTTTTTTTCTTGTAGATTTATTGATTACGTACATTACATAGTTGCAAATTAATAATAATAGGTATATTTTCCGCCTCTATGTTTTTTGGGAATTTATTAAAGTGAATTTTGACGATATACATTTTATTCTTTACAATTACTATTATTGACCACTTTGAATCATTCCATTAAAGGTTAAACTACTTTACCTCTGATCAGTTAGGGTGGCAAAGGTAAATTGAAGCCTAAAAGTAGTAATTGTTAAAAATTGAAGCCTAAAAATAGTTAACATTGAATAACAAAATACAGCAGTGGTTAATGGGCCACAGATCAAAAAAAAAAAAAAAAAACAAAATAAAAATAAAAAGTGAAACTGGGTCAGTGAACTCACTTTGTTTGTGTGTGTATATATATATATATATATATAGAAATATGATTAATATAATATTTTTTATGTAATGAAATACAATTAATTTATTAGTTTTTTAATTTAATAAAAATAATATAT
Organism: Adansonia rubrostipa; assembly: GCA_038381775.1. Classification (NCBI taxonomy): domain Eukaryota; kingdom Viridiplantae; phylum Streptophyta; class Magnoliopsida; order Malvales; family Malvaceae; genus Adansonia; species Adansonia rubrostipa. Next base: position 4,104,406 of record JBBYHM010000025.1, read on the forward strand.
TAAATATAAATATTTTTAAAAAATAATAATTAATAATTAATAATTAGAGTTTTATAGTTAAGGGTCCAGCCGACCCATTTTTCCTTCTCTTGATAAATTAAGCAATCTGGTCATAGTGAGAACAGACTATTGAAAAACTTGTTTTGATTTATCTTTGTCCTTGCATGTTTGATTGTTTGCTCCCTTTTTTTTTTATGGTCCATGGCACCGCGCACATTGCACAATCAATCAGCCAGCCATTGGCAGTGACACAGGTGCACTGCGCAGGCAGAACTAAATAGTTCAAAGAATTTTTTTTTTCTTTTCAAATATTAAAAAAGATTAAAAAAAGAAAAAAATGCATTTTCGAAATGGGGTGGGGAATCCTATTCAGAAACAAGTTGATAGGTTGTTTTCTCACCAATAATATTACATGGGAGGGAGAGAACCTAAGGTGTGTGAAAATGGGATTTTGCTTTTGTGATAGCTAGCTTGTTGGTGAAATTGCTTGGTTGCTAGGCCAATGTCTGTCAGTTCTATCATCCTATTCCTTCAAAACAAACGAGCATATCATCATTATCGTAATTGAGGAAAGAGGATCGGAAAAAGAATTGATAATAAAGTGTGATTAAGAACAGCTTTAATTTAAAGGATTGATTCTGCTTAAAAATGATGCTTAGAAAGAACAAAAGAAATGTGAGCAGAATGGACCACCCATGGAATTTGATGCTTTCCAGTTAAGAAAGACAATCACTTGATTATTACTATTTGGCCTAATCCAGAGATTTTACCTGCAAAAATTCAATCATAGCCTGTAGCCTGTGCTGTAATCCTCAATTTTTAATATTTTTAATCTGATTTTTCTTTGTAGGGCCCTTTGAAATGGCATCCACACTAACCCACAAATCTGACTTTTTGAACACTCTAGTCCCAGTCCTAAAGATGCATTGCTTTGCTGCCTAAAACTCAAATAAGCAGTGAAAAATACCCACAAAATTCTCAGCCTCAACCAACTTTGCTACAGAAAAAAACAAAATACAGAGTCAGATTTAAAACCCCTTTCTTTTTTTTTTTTCTTTTTTATAGGATATGAGATAAGTTATTATCAGTTTTAAGCTTAAAATTAAATTAATAATTAAAAAAATCAGTTAAATCTTTTTTAAGAGAAAAATCAAAACTGTATTTACATTTAGTCAGGCAGCTGTTTGATAGCAAAATCCCACAAATTCCACAGAGAAGACAAATTATTGCCCACCTAACAAACTCTTACTATTGAATAAAATAACATTCTCAATAAATTTAAAGAAAACATTAAATAAGTAAAATTTGAGCTGCAGGAAAATATTCGAACAATTCCAACATTCGGGTGTTCTTCATTAGCATTTCTATCTCTTATCTGTCTTGCAAGAAGAAGAACCAAACCCAAAAAACTGGCCATGCCATTTCTTGTGGAAACCTCAGTTTCTGCTTCTTCTTCTTCATCTTCAACGATAGCAGAACATCTACAACTAAGAAGACCGACCAGAAAACAAATCAACATGACAGAAATAGATCCAAACCCAGTGTCAGAAATCCCATCTGTATTCCAGTCCGCTCGTTCTAAATCTCGCATTTCCTCTCTTTTTCTCTCTACTTTATCCTCCACCAACAATGAAACAACAACCATCACCTTACAACCTTCAACAAGCAGCAAAAAGAAAGCCAACCCTTTTAGTCAGTCCTCTCTCAGAGGACTTGGGTGCACGGCATCTGCATCACAGCAGGTGTCGGTGCCCGCCATGATACGTACATCGGCTGATTGGGAAGCTAAGAAAGTGAAGAAGAAAAAGAAATCACAGCAGCAGGAACAAGAAAAGAAGAAGAACAAGAAAAAGAAGAAAAGTAGTAGACTTGTTGGCAGTGAGAGTAATAACGGTAGTAATAAGGTGCATCATCAGCAAGGTGTGGTTTTGAATGAAGGGAGCGGTTATAACATTAGTTGTGGGGTGATTCAAGATGTTTGGTGTGGACCTGGAATTGGATTTTCAGCTGATGCTGTTGGCTCTGTGGATCGTGTTGTGGCAAGGAGAAACGTGCCTGCTAGAGGGAAGATTGATGTCGAAAAGGTGAACCACAGGGAGGTATATCACTTATTTCCTTTCGTTCTTTTATGTTATGTATAGTTATGTCTTTTAGGGATTACATCCTCATGTCACTGGGCGAGTTTTCTATGAGTTTTGGGAGGTGGGGTGGTAAATTTGTATGCTTTGGTACAATTTGGACTTTCTCCAATTAATGTTGTGAGTGGGTGTTGGATTTGATTGTTGTACTTTTTGTTATTTTTTTCTGTTAATCCGTCGCAGTTTTGTGTTTTGATCTGGATTTGGCACCAGGATTAGGCTTTTTCTTTAGTTGTTGGTTGTTCTTTTCCCTTTTCGGGTGCTTAGTCCATTCCATCTTTGTTTGGTGGATGCATTCATCTTTAGCATGCCAATGCTTAATTAGATGACTTTTCATATTCCTTTTGATAATTATAAAACGTTTTGGACATTGATAAATTCATTATGAAATGGTTAATATTGATCCCTGCCTAAATAGTTTCCCTTGAGCAAATCTCATTTCTTGGTTCTATTTTTCTTGAAAAAGGAAAATAGAACTTCTTTAAGAAACATATTAACACTTCAAGTTTTCAATTGTTTAGACAAAGCCCATGGGTTCGGTCTTTCTGAATGAACAAATTTCACTTAAAGCATTGTTGTGCGTTTAAGTTGATTCCTTCTTTGCATTTCATGATTAATTTCTTCTCCTTGGATTTGGTACTGTTATTACTTAGTCCTTTCTCTAATATAGATTTTCATTGGTTTTTAGTATGTTAAGCACAATGTATAGTTTAGCATTGTCACTGATGAAAGGTAATATCTTTGGATAAAAAGCCTATCATGGAACTATCAAATTAGGAGATAGTTATACAGACCTTTTGATAAGCACTTCAGTGTTTGAATCATGTAAAATTTCGTTGAACTGATTCGGTTTTCTCCTTTAGTGAATGATCAATGTTCTTCTCTATTATAATTTTGGGACATAACTTTGTTTTCATGATGACTGATTTTGCTTCATCTATGTTGACAGCCTTCTTGTATAGCAAGGCGGACTGTAAATCCTGAAACTCTCTCATTTCTTGATTCTGATCCAGCATTCATCTCAACGCGTCCTGAACCCGATTTCTTTGGACCTAGATACTATCGCCATGGTCGACATCCTTGTCCAGAGGGGCTAGCTGAGGTATGTCCATACTTTTTGCGGGCTTCAGTGAATTTCAAGTGATACCATTTCTGCACTCAAACGTTGTTAATTTGGAATATTAATTCAGATTATAACTTTTAAAGTTCCAATTTTAAGAGCTGTGATCCCTGATGAAACTAGTTTTGAGATCTTAAGCCTTGTCTAATGCAGCAACTTAAATTTTGGCTTCAGCAAAATAGTGCATATTCCAAGGATCTTGGATATTATTTTCAGTGGGTGGGTTGGGTTGTTGGCATAAGACTTGCCTTATTGGATATATCTTTTATTATGAACATTTTGCTTCTGAAAGACTCTAAACTGAGTTGAGTCATACTTTCTTTACGTGATGTATGTTTTGCGATGCTAACATGAATTTCATTTTCAACAAGTTAATTGTGAAAGGAACATCAAATAATAACACAAGTATGACTGACAATATTCATTTTAATGTGTCTGAAATAGTGAATTAATGCAAAATTAGAATGATTTGAACCAAGGTTATTGTAATGTCATTTTAGAATCACATGAAACAATTGGTATAAACTAAAACTGGGTAATCCTTTCTGAAGCGACTATCATATTTGTGATGTGATAATAACAACTCATTAATTATTTGGTGCCAGTGGGTACCATAGAATTTAAAATGCTTGGCTGAGATTTTATGTATCAAGAAAATGCAAGAGATTGAACAGACCACCGAAGAAAAGATCTTTTTATTTTATTGAGATTTTAATATGCTCTCAAAAGCTAAAAACAAGTGGTTCAGCTTGGAAGTATTGCTGCATCTGAAATTCCATTACATGATACTATGAATTATGGATTTTCAGGTTTCTTTTATTTGGAAAAGATACTCTAAGGTTGTCTCTTGGTTTCGTATATAGTATTTAGGAAACGCTAATGTTGTTTATTGGGACTTTATGAGGTATAATAAAATCTCTTGTTGTATGTATACTCATTTTGGTGAAGTGAACAAACTTGAGAAAAGCTTCATATTTTGGTCATTAAGTTGAGGTAGGAAGATGATCGTTGTTTAGTTTGCATGTTGAATTGTTGGTGCTTGCTGGTGCAGATAATCATGCTACAGAATAACTTGCTAATGGGGGGAAGATTAGATTCCCGCGATCAATTTAGTGATTGGAGGCTTGATATTGATAACATGTCATATGAGGTATGTTATATTGTCATTATCGTCTTAAATATAATTGTGTGTTTTCTTCCAAAAGGAAACTTAGTTATCTGGTATGGTTCAACCAATCCTTGTTCAACTCTTGATTCAGTTAAGAACCAAGGGTTTAGCCCAGTTGGTATCCAGCAAATTTAGGATTCGAATCTTAGTATCTGCAATCTCTTCACCTGTTCTTAAGCTGTGGGTTGTGGCCTCCTTTGAATTAAAAAGGAAAAAAAAAAAAACTCTTGATTCAGTACAAAAATAATAATCCTTGTTCAAAGAATAATCTTTTTACTGCTGTAAAACAGCAATTACTGGAGCTTGGTGATAAAATTGGTTATGTCAACACCGGATTGAAAGAAGATGAGATAAGTAGATGCCTCAGAAAAATTAAGGGCTCAATTAAGAATGATTTACAGCCAAACGCACCCATGCATGTGGATAAGAAGTGCAGCATTTGCCAGGTGAGCTTTTCAAAATGCTCATTATCTTTTCCTTTTACTCATGATTCTTATTTAACATGTTAAAAAAAATAGACCTGAGGTCAAACTGGTTAGACCTTCGGTTCTCAGTCCAACTAGTTCAATTGGTTGGACTGACCGGTTTGATTTTATTTTATGTCATTTAATGTAAAATAAATATTTAATATAGTTGATAATTAACAAAGAAAAATAAGTATTTGATTAACGGTATGGTTTTAATAAAACACAAAGAGGCTAAAGGTTCAAACCTCATTAATTACAAATAAAATTTGAAATATATATATATATATATATATATATATGATTGGGTTTTTACTGGTTCAATTCACTTTTCTATAAATTTTTTATCGGTTGAATTGGTTTTGATTAATTTGACTATTACTCAATTCTTATATAGTTGTCGACTGAACAAGCCATTGCCTCTCGGTTCAACCGGTCAGGCCAGTCCGGTCTAGTATTTTATTCCATGATTTAACTTAAGTCTTTGGGATGTAGGAGGAATATGACGTAGATGAAGAGATGGGAAAACTATATTGTGGACATAGCTTTCACATCCAATGCATAAAGCAGTGGCTTATGCACAAAAATACTTGCCCTGTTTGTAAGACTGAGGCAACATCTCGATGCTAGTAGCAGCAGCCATAGAGATTCAATTTAACCCTCTTGTTGGTGTATAGATTTTACTCCAAATACAAAAAGGCAGGATTAATCTTTTTCCTCTCCTCTTCTGAAAAAAAAAAAAAAAAAGTGTGAAGCCTTAAGGGTTCAACCTCAGTTTGCTAAAAATATGATGGCCAGTTATGGTTTATATGGATGAGAAAAACTTTGTCAACCCTCTTCAAATCAAATACGATTATTTGTGATTATGTTGCTTCTCGGCACTTGTATTGCCGAGTCAATTCGTATATTTATATCATATTGTGTTATTTTTTTGGTGTTACAATCGTATTTAAGGTATTATATATTTATAAAAATTTTGATAAGTTAGTAATTCTTGTTATTTAAATTTTGATATTATTGTGCATTCATCTCGTGTTCATGTTATTTTTTCTAGTTGCATGTTTTATATTGCGTCTTAATTGTTTTTTTGTGCTATGTTTATATTTTATAATCGAATTGTGCCTAACATTGTTAAATATTGTCCAATCTTCATTCAATAGGATTACATTACTGGACTTATTCGGAAATAGAAAGTTAAATCTTAGAAACATATCAATCTTATGTCAATATATGGAAGGAAAAAAAATTGTATGTTTATGTTTAGATTTTTTATACGGGGACGGTCATAAAAAATTCTCATGTGTACTTTAGCAAATGCATTTTTTTAAATTTGATGCATTTTAAATTTAAAAATAATTCACAAAATTATTTACCTTAAATATACCTTAGATTCATATCAAAATTACTAATATATTGAATAATTTTGTTTTATTTTTTTTTTTGCATATTCAACTTTTGAGTTGCATTTATGTAAAAGAAAAAAATTACTTTTCAAATTTTTAACTCTATATGTTTTGAATAGTTTACATTATAAGTCACTGAATTTAATATAGATTTTTATGTAGATTATAAACTTTTAATTTTATTAAATTATATTATTAAACTTTTATTATTGATAAATCAAATTAATTACACTAATTTTGTTCAGTAATTTTAATGAAATAGTTGATTAAACATGTCTGCATGATATATATTTGTCGGACATTATCTTATTTAGATGTAAAACTAAATCATACATGCAAATTTTTTTGTTAAAATGACGTAACGAAATTAATGTAAGTAGATATTGCAAAATGAACTTGAACCCGAAAACTCGTCAGAAAAAACCCGAATCAAACTGATTTGACCAAAAAGTCAATGGCTCGAACCTGAAAAAATTTAAACTTGAAATGGCTCAAACTCGAAATGACCCAAACCCGAAAGAACTTCAACCCGAAATGATTCGAATTCGAAAGAACCCGAACCATAGCCCAACCTGAACTTGAACCCAAATTTAATACTAAAAATAAATATGATGAAATTATAATTAAATAATTATTTATAAATCAAAAACTTTAATTATGAATTTTATTTTTATAGTCTTTTAATAATTTAATTAAATATTAAACACTTAATTTATATTTCAAATATGATTAAATTTGCTCATGAATTGGGTCGGGTTACGGTCTAAATTTTTTTAAATCTCAAGCTCAAGCCTTTATTTACTATGCCAAAACCTCCGATTTAGGCCATAATTACTGTTTATCACATTAAAAATTTTTTTATTAATAGTATATATTTTATAATTAAATTTAAATAAAATATATTAATTTAAAATCACTATTTTGAGTTAGGTCGAGCGAGTCTGATATAAAAATATAAAAACCTGGGCCCAGACCCGATTGGGCCGGGTTGGTAGCCTGACCCTTGAACAGGTCTATATATGAAAAAATATTAATTTATCAAAAAGTAAATCATATCATGAGCTTTGAAAATATTATCAATAAAGTATATTATCCTTTATCGTATTTTTTTTAATTTTATTAGTTAAACTCATTAAATATTGAGAGTTTGTATATGTTAATAGTAAAATTTTAAATATTTCTTTGAATA
>JBBYHM010000025.1:4111987-4122784 GCA_038381775.1 Adansonia rubrostipa
GCCCAAGTGAGTCAGGTGAGTAGCCCAACACTTTAGCAAGTCTTTATATGATAAAATAATAATTTATCAAAAAATAAATCATATTATGAGTTTTAAAACGTCAATAAAGTATATTATTGATTTATCATATTTTTTAATTTAATAAGTTAAACTCATTAACTATTGAGAGTTTATATATATTAGCTGTAAAACTTTAAATACGTTTTTTGAATATTATTATTATTATTATTTTAAGTAATGATTATTAAAATATAATAATTATATAACAAAATAATAAGATAAATTAAAAAATATGAAAACCATAATAGATAATACCATATAAAAAATAAATCAAATATTAAATATTGAATATTAATATTATATATAATTTACTTAAATATTAAAATTTTATTTTATATATTATATATTAAACCTACTTATGAGTTGGGCCAACCGCACTTGAATTTTTTAAAATCTCGAGTGCAAGCTCTATTCAAATTAGAATTATTGTTCATCACATTAAAATTTTTTTTATTAATATTTATTTATTATAATCAAAATAAGATAAAATATATTTTATTTTAATTTAAAATAACTGTTTCCAATCGGATTAGGCTAATCTGAAACCCAAATATAAGAACCCAAGCCCAGGCCCAATTAGACCAAGTAGATAACTTAATCCTTGAACAGGTTTATATATGATAAAATAATTTATTAAAAAATAAATCATATCATAAGCTTTGAAAGCATTATCAATAAAGTATATCATTAATTTGTCAATTTTTTAATTTAATTAGTTAAACTCATTAAATATTAAGAGTTTATGCATATTAATAGTAAAATTTTAAATACTTCTTTAAATATTATTATTATTATTATTATTTAAAATAATGATAATTAGAGTCTATAATATAACAAAGTGATAAAATAAATTAAAAATATTAAAGCCATAATAAATAATATCATATCAAAAATTAAAAAAATCACATGTTAAACTAACAACTAGACTTGCCCATGAGCCAGACGACCTGCTCATAGGCTAGACAGGCTGCCCAATACAATAGACCTGACACAATCAAACCCAAATCTTAGATTTGAAAATTTAAGTATGCTCGACCTGAATCAATATTTTTTTTAAAATAAAATAATATATTTTATTTAAATTTAATTATAAAATATGTAAATATTAATATAAAAATAACTTTTTAATATTATGAACAATGATTTGTACTTAAATTGGTTAGTCAGGACAAATTCGACCTTGAGCTTAAAATTTCAAAATTTTTCGGGCCATGCATAGGCTCATAAAACCGAACTAAGATTTTTTCGGGCCAAATGAGGCCAAATTCATGTCTAGGCTTAGAATTCAAAATTATGTGAAAGTTATTACATTTAACATAAAATAAAAAAAGATATAAAATATACTCAAACCCGAACCCAACCTGAACCCAAACTCGAATTGGTCCGAACCCGAAAAAATCCAAACCCAAATAGACCCGAACCCGAATCAATCCGAACCCGAAATGGCCTGTCCCGAACCCGCCCAATTGCCACCTCTAAAAGAGAGTAATCCTAAGATCCCACATTCCTGCAGAATTTTTTTGGATTTGATTTTTATATTACAACGAAGCTCTTTGTAAAAATTATTGATTGATATCCATGAACAAGAGATATCACATCCCACAACAACAAAGAACATCCTAAGTCGTTAAGCACGAAAAAAAATTATTATCCATCAACTACCTTACCGTTTCTCCTTCACTGCTGATGAGTTAACCAAGGAAAGGATGTGTTTTGCAATCTCTGTAGAAGCATCAGGCTTTGCAGCTTTCAGAGCCCTCTCGGACATCTCTTCCAGCAGGCTTTCATCCCCTGTCACAATGGCCGGACATGAAATAGAGAAGATAAAACAAAATTGAAGCATGGACCACTTTTAGGGCTAAACAAGGTCTACCTTGTCTTAACTGTTCTGTAATAGAATGATAAAATCTGTAAGGTTATACAAAAATGCATGAAACAAATGTATTATTCTTTTTTATTGCAAGCACTCGCAAACGGGAGTGATGCCAATTCATTCCCAATATAACTTATCTCACAACTGACTAAAATGGACCAGTTCAGTTTCCCAAATTTTAAAAGTGGAACAGCGATGATAACCAAGTAAATGAAAACTTCTATATAATTTATCGAAATGTAAAGGACACAAACGTATGAATTAATGTGTTCAACTTAGTGGAAATCGCAGGTCAATATACAATGGCCTGCAAAACAGAACCAAAATCCTCTGTTGGGATTCTCGCTCTTTCCTAACATTCTTTCTTTAAGTTGTCCTTACAAACTATTAATTTTGAGAAAATATCTTCTGAAAGAAATGCAGAATTGTGGAATCCAGAAGTTTCCACAATAGACCCACCTATCCATGAAGTACAATAGAAGATTTTCTGAGGAACTTTACACAGGTTTTATTCTGGTAATTTTCAAACAAACTGCTGAAGAGTCATAATTGATAGACCAAAAAGCTTTAGCCTTTTTTTTTTTAGTTTTCTCTTTTTTTCAATTAAATGCATAAAAACACGAGCTTTAATCAGTTAAGTCAAATTAACTAAACAAAGTTCCAATCCGAACTTGTTTTGGGTTGGTTATGTGAATCCATTTTGTCCATTCTGCATGATTTAGGCTGCAATATGAGTGACGTTCAGATTCTGGATTTTATCACCTAGAATGGGAACTTTTGCCAAAACCATATCTCTTTGCATGTCAAGAGTCTATTGCACATGCATCACATGATTCTTTCTAGAATCTCATAAAATGTTATGAGTTGGTTATCTACATATACTTGTAAAATGGACTTTGGTATGTTTCAAGCATAACACTTGCACGAAGAAACAAATATATCCCAATACATAGGTCTATTGGGCAAATTTAGTAATTCAAATGACCATCAACAATCACAAGTAATTATCACATTTCCGATTGCCAATCATAACACAAATCATAAATGCAGTGACAGCTGTGATATACCTAATATTTCTGATATAGCAGTCCCAAGGGTGGTTGAATCCAGTTCATCCTCAGTTATAACCCTGGAACCTGCTACATCTGCCATTAGAGAAGCATTTCTGAATTGATGTCCTTCTGCAACATTTGGAGATGGTACCTACGGTATCCAAGAGACAAATTAGGAGTACACAAACAGTTAAAAATAAAAATGAGGCAGAAGGTAGTAATTTGGGTAGGAATCTTGGGTCTCATAAGAAAAATGACAATTTATTGCAAACTAATCTTTAGGCACAAAATCAAGCAATAATGTCACAACAGAAGAAGAAAAAAAATCAATGTAATGTGAAACTTTGCGTCTGCCTACAAGTGATTTAAAAAATAAATAAAAATAAAAATGTTTTAATGCTTATATTGGAAGGATACCAACAAACAGCAATGCTAATACTTGATAAGCTAGAATGACATGACAAATACACATCATCCACAACTACCAGGTAGAGTTTTTGATTTGGAACTCACACAAGATATTTTTGCATGATTACCAATTTGAATAAATTAATCCAAAATTAACATCCATCGTGCATAATATCTACTGATAGATCATCCACAGTTATTTGGCGTCCATAAAAGGCGCATACAGTGGCCCCGAGATCTTAGTTTTATTGATCATTTATTTTCTCAGATTCCGTATTAGCCATAATTTAATCCGTATCAAGAATAAGAACCAGTTAGAAAGATGTGGATCTTATATAGTGACATTTATCATCAACAATAATGTTAAACCTCAGCATTATGAAGCATTTTCCTAACCGTGATTCCAGAACATGCCATGTATTCTAAAGGCACAAGACTAATGGTTTTAATATTACTCATGAATAAAAAAGATAGAATTCACAAGGAATAATTTTTGCAATTACAATTAGTGCCTCATCAGATCATCACTACTACATAATATTATCATGGTTTGCATGAAATTTTTGTTTTTGTTATACTGTAATATAGGGTGATCTCATATGAAGATAAATCTAGTTCCCTTCCACTCACTTTCCTCATGTCAACGTTTAAAGCTGGAAGCAGAAAATATTTACCAAGTCTTTTATGGTTTGGAATAATAATTTTCTGGCTTCAAGATATATGCTGCTATAATGTTTTATTTATTCAAATATTATAATACAATGGCACAAAGTTCAATAATTTCCTTTACCAAAATTAGAATAATATGTTCTCTGAACAGATAACCATCTGTCCATATATGACCATCCTAGCTAGCATATTAAAGTAACCATCCTAGCTAGCATATTAAATTAGTTAAATAAACTAGTTAGTTCCTTCATGGTTCAGATATTATTAGAAATTGATGTTTAACTGATGCCTAAAAAGACCATCTTTTTTTTTTTTTTTTAAAAGAAAGATAACAGGAGTAATGATCTTCAATCTACCAATATAGAAGGTTTCCCAGTAGCCAAGATCTCAGAACAAGTCATTGCACCAGCTCGAGAAACAATGAGGTCAGCTGCTGCGTATGCCATATCCATTGAATGCAAAAACCTTCATCATTTCAAAGATACGTCAGATTTTAGAAAACTTAAAACATAGACACTTTGGTAAGCACATAATTATTTAAAAAATCTAAGCTTCATTGAGTAATCACAAAATAGACAAGATTAGAACAATAAGAAAATCACAGGTAATCATAAGCAAGGGTCTGGGCTCTGCAGTACAATTGCCAACTGATAAGACGGATGTCAGTACTAAAATTGAAGAAAAATTATCTAGATCAAACGAAAACCGATGAAAGAAGCTCCAATATGTAAATACACAATGTGAAAAGAACAACAGATTTTTTTGGAAAACTTAATTTGCTTGGATGGACGCCACCACTTTACAGGAGAAATTTGCCTTTCGATGAGGCTATAGCCCACAATAATGTGAACAGGAGTCTATTACTTCCTGATTCTGGCAACAAGATGGGAAACTATAGAGAGAATAATGAGGAATTATCTGCATCAGCACAACTATGTGCAATTTGCTTTCAAAACTACATAAAGCTCTCACTTCATGAGAAGGATCGATAGCAGATAGAAAATCAGATTCCAGCAGTCGAGCAAGCTTAAGATCCAATGAGAAGCATCACAACCTTACAAGCAAAACAAAAAAGATGCACCTTAACTTGGATATTCTGGCAGAGAATAATATGCATGATTTTCTACAAGCCCAGGCTGATACATATTTGTTTTTTCTTCAATGTGAAGATATGAATGTGGGTATGCGAGTATCTATCAAACTAAGAACATCAAGAAACAACACATCCACACATGTTTTTGAATGTATCTACCAAGCTAATATGCCCCTGTGACTAATGCAAAACAATTCATTCATTCTGCAATTTTCTCCAGCAATAGCTGGTTATGTAAAGTTCTTTCCTATGTAACTACACACATAAATTCATAAAGTACTATGCATTTCTCCTCATTGTCTTCTCAGCTTCATCCTTGTAATCAATTTTCCTAGATTATTACCAATACCAACGTGAAAATAAATGAGGTCCCTATAGAGTTCAAAACTTCAGCGTGCTGCAAAGGTATTATTTCTTCGAAAGTGTTAAAACATTATTATTTCCTTTAGTGTGTTACATGCTTAAATTATAACAAACCAACAAAAGAGGCAGAAGAGAATGAAGCCAATCATCACTTCAGTGCTAAACAGCGCAAAACAAAAATACAATACTAGTAGCGAACCTAGTATCACGTCTTAAATTAATCAAACAAACAATACTAGTCATTTGACATAACCAAGCAAGAAAGAAATATGTTAAATCCTACATCACAAACACAGGGCAACTTACGGTGTCAAAAGCAGCTGCGGATGGTTCCTAACCAAGCTCTCCATTTCATTAAATGATTCTACCCCTGTTTGCCATATAATGAACCAATTCTTCTGTTCCAACAGCAACTGAGAGTACACATTCAACAAAGCAATGTTAACAGCATTAGCTCCTAAAGACCCTCCAAGAACCAAAATCACTTTGACCTCCTCTAAAGAACCCTCCATTTTTGCTAATCCCGGAAAAAAATGCAACCTTGACACTGCCTTTGAAACCAAACCTTTTAAAGACAATCTCACAGGATTCCCACATACAACACACTTCTCTTTTCTTGGGAAACTCTCAACCGTTGAATTGAACGCAACAAACACCAAATCAGCAAACAATGACAGAACCCAATTTGCAATACCGGGAACAGAGTTCTGTTCTTGGATCACAACCTTAATCCTTTTCAGCACAGCAGCTAAACAGACAGGAAAAGAAACATACCCACCAGTTCCAATGACTATATGAGGTTCAAATTTTGACAAAAGGGTATAGCATTTGATGATGGATCTGATGAGACGGTAAGGGAGGAGGAGGTTGTGGAGAGAGAAGAAAGGCCTGGCTAATTGGACGGCTGAGATTGATTTGAACTCAAAATGAGCTGACGGAATTGCTGTGCTCTCCATGCTGTTGGGGCAGCCTAAGAAGAGGAATTTCGAGGTTGGGTTGATGTGTTTGAGCTCATCTGCTATTGCTACAGCAGGGTAGATGTGTCCCCCTGTGCCACCAGCAGCAAATACCACGCGGAGGCTCTCCAGGGCATTGTTGGCGATGCTGCTGCTGTTGTTAGTGGTTTGACCATTTATTGATTGTTTTATGGAGAGGCAGCAGCTAATACTAAAAGACCTGCAAAAAGACAGAATTAATAGAGAGTTTAGTCAATGATAATTTGTGGCTAAGCAAAAAAGCAAAATTAAGTTTACCTGGGTTTTGAAGGAAAAGGAGAAGAGGAGGGATAGAATGGTAAATAAGCTGGTTTAGGATGGGGAGAGATGAGAAATGGGATATTGGACGCCATTTTTAAAGCATTTGTGCTTCAACTGCGCAGCTTTCAAACTGATTTGAGAGAAGGGAATTTTCAGTACTTACCATTTTTCATTTTATTTTAAAGAAAAATAGGAGGTTTTGAGGGCAGTTGACAGATAGATAGGCTTCAAAGTTCAAACAAACAGGTGAGAGGAAAAAGAAGAAGGGAAGCTAGCTAGGGAGCTCAGCTGGTGCCATCGGCGATGGCAGGGCTGCGCCGCTATATATTACATTGAAGTTTGGAAGCTGCTATTGATTTGATTTCGCTACTTCTGCTGCAAGGCTTTATATTTCGGTTTTTTCCTCTAATGTTAACAGGGTAGTTTCAATCTTTATTTTCGTATTTTTAAATTTACCAGATAAATTCTCATTTCATCAGACTTTTTATGTAAATAAACATAATTTTTTAAGATTATTTCTGTATTTTTTTTGTTATAAGGTGAAAGTTAACTTTTTTTATATTTTTTCGCATGGCATTAATGACTATTTCACAGTTATGTATGGTTTGCTTCCATAATTGTTATTTACTTATTCTTCATCTTAACAAATAGTTTAGCTAACCTAAAATACGTTGTTTGGACTAAAGCAGTTATGAGAAGATGATGAATTCCCTTTAATACTGAATTTATACATTCAACTAGATTTATTGTCACATGTCCATAGCTTCTTCTTTCATCATATGATTGAGCCCACTTCTCCTTTGGGATCTTATTAATCCAATCAGCTGCTTCTGTGTTTTTTGCATATAGATTTTTATAGTACCACTAAAAAAGAGGTCACCTCAACTTATACGATGTTAAATCATATGCTAATTTATGGACTTGTTAACAACTTGTTAATAAAAATAAAAATTAATAGGGTTGGAAGAGATTAAATAACCATAACTACAAATACATACCCATGTTAACAACTTGTCAACGCAAGTCCTTGTTATTAAACCTTCTCATGTAATTAGCTGCAATATGTCGAATGTAATACACAAAATATGCATGTGGAGATTTCCATGCACTACCTGAGTCTCTTATGATAGATTTGATAGATTTATTTCGATTAGAAATCAAGCAGATGCTAGGTTGTGCAACAACATATCTACGTAAATTGTTGAGAAAAAATGACTATGCCTCATTTATCTTACCCTCGACAATTGCAAAGACAATTGGTACAATGTTTTGATTGCCATCTTGTGCAATAGCTAACAACAACGTTCCTTGGTATTTTCATATAAGAATGTACCATCCATTTGCACAATAGGCTTACAAAAAAAAAACCCTTCAATATAAGATATGAATGTCCAAAAAAGTCGATAGAGAATACGTTTATCTTGCACCATTAGTTGATCGTGGTACGTAGGTATAGTTTGTAATTCCACTATTATACTGAGAACAAAATATTGCATTGCACCTTACCATTTTCGCAAATCCTTGTAGGATTAATCCCAATCGCCAAACAATAAAAAAATTGCCTTTTGCTTTGCTATCCATGCTTTCTTATGGGAGGTCATGTATCCACACCTATTCCACATCTCCATAACCAAAACTAAAATAGAAATGGCCAGATTTGCTTGGATCAAAAATAAAATGCATGAACCAATCATGTTAGAATCTAATTTTAAGTGATCTTGTGAAATTCGTCATGCACGAGTATGAAGGCCATTGTATTTTCTAATACCCCAAACTTGCTTCTTTTTCAACAACATTATCCTTATACTCCAGTTACACCCCGGGCCATACATTGTACACTTACCGTGATATTTGGTCAGCGTAGATTTGACAATAAAGTTTTTGATGTTGTAGTGCTTGATAGCTAAAAGCACCACCTTTTTCGTAGCAAATTGTATCCCAACATAAAGATCATCGGTAGATGGATTCTAGGTTAATGGCGTACTTAATGTACGAGCATATTTTGAAAATTTTGCCATGTACATTGCATCCAGATTGAAGGTGCACATTTTGAACACAGGCTTAAACTGATGAAAGACCGCTATCTCCACCAGTAGATGACAAATTATAAATGTTGATATTAGTTGTGACATCTGAGTCAGAATCATTGTTATCATCACCCTCATCAAATTTAGCATGATTTTTTGGCTCACTGAAGTCATCGACATATTCATGGTGGGGTCTAGATAACTAATCAGGATTAAGATCAGCACTAAAGGAACTTGGTCTTCCACTTTCCATTTCAACACTTTTAATTGGAGACTCTATAATCGTAAAGGTGTGTGGCACATCATCTTCAGTGGTAGGAACTGTTGGTGGCACAGATGAATAATGAAAGATTCAACGAAATTATTTATCAATAGCTGTGCATCTAGAGGAGGTTGACATTCGGGATTGTTAAATGGCCATGACATTTGTGTGAGTACGTTGCATGCGGTATGGACATTTGAAGGCCCATCATCATCATTAACATCCGCTTGCTCAACATATAACTTAATTATGCCAACATTAGGAAATTACTGATGGGCATTAAACATGCATCTCACATGATTGTCATCTTTAACAGGGAAACTCTTCTATCGGATACATCCCTCTGCTGTAGAAATAGGAAGCCTATACTTGATCTCTGATACTTGTTTTCCATTCCCAACTTTGTTTTTTGTATTAATTTTGGCCTTCAGTTCCTTTATTATGATGTCTTCTTCAATACGAATACTTTTCGGACGGTCACTTTAGAAGGCAATACTTTCTTCACTGTTGAAAATTTGTCTATCAAAGTAAAAAGTGCGACAAATCTATTGCTCATGCTATTTAATTAACCTCTAAACAAATACTATTTCCATCAAATACCATCTAGATTATCACATATAAACATTGAATATAAATTTGTTTAGAACGGTTTAACATATTAAAGTAGAAATAAATACCTGCAATTAGCTCTAAAAATGCAAATAGATATCAAAAAGAAACTAACACTATTCATGTTGAGCAGAAAACAACAAAGGCTAGAATGAAGAAATATTATTAATAAACTCTGCGAACAAATCTCACAAAAATTAGAAAGAAAATGGCAATGAAAGTGAATGAAAATGACAATGATGAATCACCATATTTATAATAGAGTTAAAAAATCTATGCATGGGTTTCACCTTTTTTTTACACTTTCACATTTTTCTTTGGTGTCAGAAGAAATCTGATATCCTATGCATTTGTCACATCTTTCAGGTTTCAAAAAATTTATTAGGCATTAGTCAATTTTTTCCTTTTGCGTTAAAAGGAATCTAATACCCAATTCATTTGTCACATGTTTTGGGTTTCAAGAAATTTACTAGGCATTAGCCAACTTTTTTCTTTGTGTCAGAAGGAATCTGATACCCCATGCGTTTGTCGCATCTTTTGGTTTCTAAGAAATTTACTAGCCATTAGTTAGCTTTTTTTTTTTCATTCAGAAGGAATCTGATACCTAATGCATTTGTCACATCTTTTGAGTTCCAAAAAATTTAATAGGCGTTAGTCACTTTTTTCTTTCATATCAAAATGAATTTGATACCCTATGCATTTATCATATCTTTCGGGTTCCAAGAAATTTACTAGGCATTTATACTTTTTTTTTTCTTTCGTGTCAAAAGGAATTAGATACCCTATGCATATTTGTCACATCTTTCAGGTTCCAAAAATTTTTATTTACATTAGTCAAACTTTTTTTCATGTAAGAAGGAATATAATACCTTATTGTCGCAATATGGCCGAATATGAATCCTGACTAGCTCAACTTAAAATGGCGAATATACCCCTTGTTTCTATATATATATATATATCTATAAATCATTATTTTCTTTTGTTTTTGGGGCTATATCATTATTATTTTATTATTCTTTATTTTTTTATATCTGGGGACTGAGTTATTGAGATGAATCGCTCACTCAACTTAAATCTAAATAGTCATTATAAAACGACCGTTTATTTTAGAGTCACCACCAATCT
>JBBYHM010000025.1:4122884-4142067 GCA_038381775.1 Adansonia rubrostipa
GAGATGAATCGCTCACTCAACTTAAATCTAAATAGTCATTATAAAACGACCGTTTATTTTAGAGTCACCACCAATCTTATTTTGGCTCACCAGTCGCCACCAATTTTATTTTGGCTAGGTGAGATTGGTCACCTGTTAGAGTTTGTATCTTAGGGTTATGAAACCCATAAAAACAAACTCCAAGGTCTCGACTCATACTAGAGATCACATAAAAGGTTTCGAAAATTGATTACAATCACAAGTAAGGATTAACCTTCTCCTGATGCCTAACAATCAATACCTTATTAATCATGTGTTAACATAAATTTTGGTTTTTATTTGGTCTCAATATTTGATATTTAATTATAATTTTCATAAATAATATTTTATTAAATCAATTTATTATTTCAAGAAAGTCGGGTTTTAATTTTTTTTTTGGAAATCAAAATATCTTTTATACCATCCTAGAGAGCCAAGAGAATATGAAAGTTTTTATCATTCTCTATCATACACCGTTGAGGATTTTGTGGAATATGAAAGGTTTCAAAAATCAAAATATCTTTTGTGCCCCACTGGGAAGCCTATGGAATAACAAAGGTTTTATTTTTACAAAAATTTAAAAAAAATCTCGATTTTTTATTTGAAAAGGATACATCATTATTAAAATAATCTATAAAATCTCTCTCATATTCTAAGAGAAATTTCATGTACTATTTTAATATTGGAGACATTGCCTTAATTTACAAAAATTCTAATTTTATTATAAATATTAAAAATTATCCTAAGATTCGATTTAGACTAAAAGTACTAAACTCAACTTTAAGGATCCTAATATGGTCAATAAGACCAAAATGCCCCCTAAAGTACATCTTCGACGTAGAAGCATTTCAGTGACCTTAAATGACTCGATTTTAAAATAAATTCATGCAGTATCCCTACAAAGTACCTTTGACATATACATATCCCAATAACACTAAAGGATTCTATATATAAAAAAATGAACCTATTCCTACTGTACATCTTCGACGTAAAAGTATCTCGGTGATCATATAGGACTTGCTTTTAATATAAATTACTAAAATGTCCCTCAAGTCTACCTTCAACGTCTAAGTATTTCGATAACCTAAAGGAATCGACAACTCCATAAGAAGATGAACCTATCCCTATTATGCACCTTCGACATATAAGTATCCCGATGATTATAAAAGATTCAGTTTTAAAAAAATTATCAAAATACCCCTAGGATTTACCTTCAACATTTACGTATGCTAGTAATCCAAAAGGTTGGATGACATCATAAGCAAACGAACACTTTCAACGTAAAAGTATCCTCGTAATCATATGGGACTTTGTTTTAAAGAAATTACTAAAATACTCTTAAGTACCTTTGGCCTTTAAATATCTCAATAACCTAAATGACTTGAAAATGATATGAAATAACCATTATGCCTTCCATTGGTAACTTAAATATCAAGATAGACCTAAAATGCAAAAATTACTAATAGGTCCCTAAGCTTTTCAAAATTATATTTCGTATCCTAATGGAAAACTGAAAGAATACAAAAAGTTTTGATGATTTCTACACCCCTATAGAAGGCCATAGGAATGTTAGAAATATTTTTAAAATATAAAAAATGTCATATGAATCCTAAAATGTATAATTTTTATAAATGATCCCTAATATTTTTTAACTTTGCAATTTAGTCCCTAAGCAAGATAAAGTCATAATTAAACACGAAAACCATCACAAAAAATTATGTCCAAAGATCATATAAACAAATCGGCCAAGCACATATGGCCTAGGAATGAGAAATTTGTAATTTTGCAAATAAGTCTTTAAACTTTTCAAAATTACATCTTGTACCCTAATAGAAAGCCAAAACAGCATGAAAATTTTGATAATTTCTATACCCTATGAAAGGCCACAAGCATATTAGAAATATTTAAAAAATACTAAAATGACCATTTTACCCCTAAATACTAAGTTGTACTAAATGGTTTCTAAACTTTTCTAATTTTGCATTTAATCCCTACATGGAAAAATACCACAAAAAAATCATCAAACATATGAAAATAAACAAGTAAAACACAACAAACATATTCATGAAGATTTGGCTAAACATCTTGGCCTCGAAACAAATTTTTTTAACTTTTTGCAAACTTGTCCGTAGACTTTGTAAAATTACAAATTAGCCCTTAAAATGTAAAAAATGCATAAAATATGTTTAAAAACACATTAATCAATTTCCAAATGGCTTATGAGGCATGCGACCAAACCAAGAACAGCCTTAAAAAATTTCATATTTTACAATTTGGTACTATCTTTTCTAATATTGCAAAATAACCTTGAAAAAAAAAATTATCACAAAAATATGTACAAAATCATCATCAAAACAGCCTACCAGATTCGGCCAAACCAAGAAACATAAGTATAATTATGTTTTGATATACATAATAATGAAAATAATCACAAATAATTACTACCAAGCTTAAATAAAAATAAAATAATAAAAATAAATATTCAAAGAAATATTTAACAACATATTAACATACAACTTTAAGGAAAGAACAACCTAAACATCAACACACATATACAACAAAATCAAAATTATAACAAAAAATAATATTTTATAAGATAAAAATCAAAATATAATTAGAATAACAAAAAATACCATCTATATATAAAATCACCATGTTTAACCTTTTACCATGGATGAAAATCCATGAGCCTTAACATGCTATTATATCATGAATGAAATGAAAAATGAATAAAAATGAAGAGAAGAAAAAAAGAATAGGGCTTATACCTTAAAAACTTGAGAAAATCCAGTGAAAAAATTTTTTTTCTAGTGTTTTTGCATGCCAAATAGCAAAAGCCCCCCAATGACTAAAACTATCCCTATTCATAAGGATTAAGTCGGCCAAGGCATGAAGGAAATGCCTTGGCTGAATGGTTTCTACACCATTCTATTTCTTTTCATTTTTTTTCTTTTACTTGTAATAATTTGATTTGGTTTAGATTAAAATTGATTTGATTTAAATTTATTATTTTTGTCATCTAAGGGTGATGTCATGCATGACCTCATTGATTTCTAGAGAATTTTGTGTGATATTTGTATTGATATGTAAAATTATATCATAAAAATTAATTCGGAGGACCAATTATAAAAATTAAAAATTATGTATTTGAAATAAAATTTTATATGATCAATTTAATTTAATCTAATAATAAAAACAATTTTTATGTGCAAGAAAAAAACATTAAAAGTTGCGAACTCATAAATTTTATAAGAAAAACCTTTATCGAAAAAAATTATTATATGTGAAAAATACAAAACTCATAAAATAAATTAAAATTTTACAAACTAAATTAATATGAATTCAACAATGATATTTTAAGAATTTTAAAAATTATAACCTCAAAAAAATTCTCTCGAAAAAATTTATGGAGTAGAAAACTCAATACTTTGGAAATGGGAAAATTATGAAAGAAAATGTAAAACTCATAAAATAAATTAAATTTTTAAAACTGATTTAATGATGATTAAATGCAAATATTTAAATAATTTTGAAGTTCAAAACTCAAGAAAATTCCACCAAAAATTTTATAGATAAAGGAAAGTTTCTATTTTAAAACTAGGAAAATTTAAAAAAATGCATTGAAACTTATATAAAATAAATTAAATATTCAAAATATTAATTTAGAAAATGGTAATGTTGAAAATCTAAGATCCGAAATAAGTCTGTACCGAAAATTTTGTGAGCAAAATACTTGCGATACAATGAGAAATTCAAAAATAAGTGGCAAAATTGCCAACCTGATACCTCGTGGTAAAAAAATACCAATAAGAATTTTTCCTTGAATATTTTTGATTTTTCAGACTGAATATCAGCATAAGTACCACACTGGTATTAATAAAAAATACATGACAGTCAGCCACTCAAATTTAATGAAAAATTCTTAAAAATTTTAAAAAATAAAAAATTTGACCGTGATAACTTTTGCATAAACGAATTTCAAAATTTCACAAGTAGAAAGTTAAAAGTTAATTATTTTACCTTGATATTCATCCTTTTTATCCGAGTTTTTTTATGTACGACTCTTGAAACGATGATAATTTTATCACGTGCACCTACAGTCATTTAAGCACAATTAAATAGGTCTTGAAAATGTACATTCCCCATAAAAGAAATTTACCTCCACTGGGACAAGTGCCTAATTTTGTGTCACGGATATTTTTTGACTGACAAGGGAAGGGGGCTCGGACAAAATTAGATGTCTCTAGCTGTCCCTCTTTGACCATTACTGAGAATCAAGAATAGGGCAAAGACCAAATAGACATAATTTTGTTCAGACTTACAAATTTTTTTTCTAAAAGAGCTTTTTTTTTCTTTTTTTTTTTTAACATATAGACACATATATATATATATATAAACTGAAAAAAACCTATGAAAACTTTATCGATCCTTCTACTTAATCGAACAAAGTTGGACATCATGCTTCATTGGTTTCCAACAAAGTGAAACTGACCAATAATAAATGAACCCATTCCTCCTGTACACTTTTAGCATAGAATCATCCCAATGTTCATAAAAGATTTGGTTCTATCATAAATGAACTTATTCTTCTTGTACACCATTAGCATAGAAGCATCCTGGTGATCACAATGGATTCAGTTCTAAGATAAATGAGCCTATCCCTACTGTATACCTTTGGCATAGAAGCATCTCGGTGATCACAAAAGATTTAGTTCTAACACAAATGAACCTATTCCTTCTGTACACCTTTGGCATAGAAGCATCTCGGTGATCATAAAGGATTTGGTTTAAACTTTTATGGATGCTTCAAATGTCGCCATCAAAGCTTTGTCTTCGAATATCACCATTGAATACTTTGAAAGCATTTTCTAAATGAAAACTTTTGAATGCTTTGAATATCACCATGGAAGTTTTTTCAAAGCCTTTTTCATCTACTTTACCATATGATCGTGTGAGAAGGTAATAGATTTCTTAAGAGAATCATTCAATCTTTCTTGAAAAATAATCAAATATTAAATATTAAATTAGTGTTCATTAATTCAAAGACATTACTTACATAGTTTAATAAGTATGCTCTAGGCATATTCGCAAGCTTCCATTGAAATCATGAAAAGTATGATATTTCATCAAAATTCTAGGATTTATAGAATGAAATCACCTTCTCATTCTAACCTAGGAGAGGATATACTTGATCAAAATCTATGGAAATTTTGAAATCATTTCAACCGTGGATTTTTCAATATCAAGGATAATGGATATACTGCTTTCATCATGATGTTAAAGCTTTCTTTTAATTGATGATCACTATTTAGGAATTCTTTGAATGAGATGAAAAAAATGAATATAAAGGCAAAAATAGGGTGGCACTACTAAAATTTATCTTGAAGAAATTAATATAACAAAGTCAAGGTTTAGCAAGACCAAATTCAGTTGGATGTTCATTTCATAGGAGTTCCTTGAAAAGTAAACAATCAAGTTATAACATCCTTTTAATCTTCAAATACAATAGCCTAACAAGTTTTAAACTAATGCTAGTAAACACCAAGTCTTAAAGGGTTGATTTGAAAGGTCGGTGGTAAGCATCAATTCTCAAGGTTGGTTATGAAAATTTTGAATGTTTATTTTGAAAGGAATCAATGTTAGGGATTTGACTCAATCTTTTATTGATATCGTGAAATTTTCATGGATTTGGATTATTTCTGAATTTGCATGAAAGGTTATTTCCTATTAGTGGGCTATCTTTTTTAGATTTAGGAGCAATTCTATGGCCTTTAAGCTTGCCCTATCATAGTATCAAGGACTCAAAAATCACTCAAAAAGATGAATTTATGAAGAGCTTTCTAGGAATGTCCCGACAGCTCAGATAGTTATGTTTGATCCAAATAGACTTTGTTAGGTGTGTAACGTAGGCCATGGTTCTTGGTTTAGAAAGAAAATGATAAATAGGCCCAAATCAAGTGTTGAAGGGTAATTGAATCAAGGATCACCTTTTTTCAGAAGAAATTAAATCCAGCTTTTCTTTTGAGATGAACAAATCTTCATTCCTTTATCTACTGCTACTTTTTCATTTTTCTTTATTTATCTTTATTTCTTTCTTTTTCCTTTTTTTTTTAATTTTTTTTATCTTTTTTTCTTCATTCTTCATTCTAAATATTTGAACTTGAAATTCTCTTTATTTTGTCTTTGAATATTTGAACTTAGAATTTGAACTTTTTTAATTCTTCAAAATTTTCTTCATGACATCTGAATTGTTCTCCTTGTAACTATATATTAGAATTTGTTCCTTCTGATTTCAAAGAATTT
This sequence comes from Adansonia rubrostipa, assembly GCA_038381775.1. Taxonomy (NCBI): domain Eukaryota; kingdom Viridiplantae; phylum Streptophyta; class Magnoliopsida; order Malvales; family Malvaceae; genus Adansonia; species Adansonia rubrostipa. The sequence continues at coordinate 4,129,206 of JBBYHM010000025.1, forward strand.
GCTTCATTTACCTTCAGTGTGGAGGGTGATCCTTGATGAAGGTTCAAAGAAAAAAAATAAATGATCAGGCTCAAAGGGGATCGTAAAAGGATAATTTTCTATATTTGTGAATGGATAGAGAAAGAAGGCCATTTTTTCTTTTCAAACACAAGCATTTAAACTGGCAAGCATTTCGCTAGGAAAGGGGATAATTTCTTTCTAAAATCATTTTGAATACTTCAATAACATAATGTTGCACTCATTTTTTTGAAGGCTTGAGATATGCCCTTCAATATTATCAACTTTATAGCCAATAACTATTGGTTGAGCTTTTAGGAAAGAAAATCAGATTGGCTTGGAAAACATCTCAGATTTCATATCTTGTGTATCAGGTGTTGGTTTGCAAAGGTTTTGTCCAGAAGGAGAAGATTTTTTTTGTCTTATGTTTACTTTCATTTTTCCTAAATCAAGGATTTGGAAGAATGTTAAGAAAGTCATGTCAAAATATTATCCAAATGAAGGATATCTCAGAATAAAACTATTGATATCTAAATCTTCTAGGAGCATAACCTATTTGTAAGACCTTCAAGGAATCCATAGAAAAGAACATTTAGATATGGAAGGTCTCAAGTGGTAAAAGGTCGATAGTTGAATGTTAAGGATAATCATATATATGGAGGTAAAAGACCTTTCTGAAAGAGTTCAAACTAATGGTGATCACCTACCAAAGAAATTTTCTAAAATGTTCTCATTATCCTAGATATTAGAGATCTTTATTAACAAAATTCATGGCAGATGATAATGTACATAGTGTTTACAAATCAAAATTCATTTCATAATTTACAATTTTTTAAAAAAGTAATATACAGAGTTTTAGAGTCAAGATCAAAATTGCCCCTGATTGGCGTGCTACCATAAGGTCGATGACCCTTAAACCAATTGCCTTTAATAGGCCTCCTCCAACTTCAAATTTTTGCAAGATTGAAATCCCTGAGGGTTGAATTGTAAATCAGCTAGTGGAACAATAGGAGTCATATCAAACTTTAAGTTCTTAAGCTTAAAAATTCCACAAGATGTGTGGTTATTACTTATCATCTTAATCATAACATCTCTTTACTAAATTCCTTAGCAAAAAAAATGAATCCAAAAGCTCATGGCAAGGTAAGTAACCATCCAATCAATTCAAAATAGAATTTATGGCAATATATGATTCCCACTCTGGGTAGAGAGGTTTTTAGGCTTTATTTGAATGGCAAAGATTATCTAATTTTGAGTAAGTAAAGGAAAGAGCTCATTGTAGAAAATTTGTGAGGTGTGGTACACCTTTATCTTTTTTCTTTTTTTCTTCTAAAAATCGCCTAAACTATTTCCCAGGTTTCTTGGCTTTGTAGTGTTGTCGGAATTAGCAATGCAACTGCACATATCACAACCAGTAAAATAGTGATAAAGTAGAGTGTCGATCTCACAAGGAATTGATACTAAATTTGTTAAGTACTAAAATTAAAACAACTTAATCTTATTCAAACAAACAATTATAAATTATAAATTATAACATAATAATAATAATAATAATAATAAAAGCTTAGGATTATAATTTCCCTTAATACTTTATTTGAAACAATCCTACTCTCTTAACTTGACTAATAATAATAAATTGTTAACCAAGATTTCTAATTTATTTATAAGTATCTTTCGATGGTCTTATAAAAATATTTCTTTTAATCAATTTACTATATTCCAATGCAAATTGAATTAAAAGAAACTCATTAAGCTTAGACTTTAATTTGGTTAGATATGTCATGCTCGTATGTTCCTATCTAACATGCAAATCAATTCATCCTAATAAATGAATAAGAAACGTATGTCCTTCAATCTAGGTGTAAACATAGGATTCCCTTTTACAAGTTCATTAAGGTTACCAAATCAATCTAATTGGTGATCAGGCAATTAGAAGCATTAAGAACATGATTGACAAAACAACTCAAATATTATTAAATCAAGAAAAGAAAAGAAAATAATCCAAATTACATGTTGAGTTCCATTGCAACCCTAGAAAAATAAAGCTAGTTCATAATAAATATATATAATATAAAACCAAGGAGTTTCACCATCATAAATAATACAAGAAAGATAAAAAGAGTAAAGAGAAAGAAAAAACTAAGATTGGCCAGATCTTTGATCTTCAAGCTTCTCTAGAATCTCTCTAGCTTCTTGAATATTTTGGTGGCTTCTCTCCTCTTCCAAGAACTAGAGAAAAAAATAAGACTATAGAATATCTAAGATTATCTCTGTAATGTTTCTAAGTTTAATCCTAAGATTCTTATTTATAAGCAAAACCCTAAAGGTACAAACTTGGTCTCCAGGTAGCTTGAAAATATTATTTTTGGAAATAGCCAAACTTAATCACTTTCCTTGATTGAGTCCACTTTACTTCTTGATTAAGTTGTTGCACTTTTGGAAACTTCTTTGGGATTTGACCTACAAAAATATGAAAAATATTTAAATAACTAAACAATTAAAATATAAGGAAAGTAAATAAAGCTAAATTAAAAACTACTAAAAATAATTAGAATTTAAATAAGATAATACTACTATGAAAAAAATTTAAATAAAAATCTCTAAGACTTAGCTAATTCAATATAAATAATGAGACTAAATAACTTTATTTTATAGAGTTATCATGTGAAACTATATATCGAAAAAGTGTGCATGAAGGGCTACGAGGTTCAGGGATAAACCTATTAAGGTTTTTTAGCACAAAAAGGCTAAGGGCAAAGACACTGTTCGAATGGATTTCCTTGTTTTCTCAACTCAGTATGATCATGACTTCCATTGGCAATGTCTTATTGGCATTTAATAATAGGATGACTTTCTTGTCTCACATACGCTACATGTTGCCCCTTTGGTCAGCATGAATATGTTTTATGGGACTAGCTCCTTAAAGATTGAGTACTTTGGGTAATTGCCTTTAAACTTGTACTTCCCTGAATCTTTAGCAGAAGTATTGGTATGATAAAAATTAAGTACTTTAAGGTAATTACCTTTCAATTGGTACTCCTCAGATCCCCAACAAAAGTATTGGTATGATACGAGATTATTTGTAATAATAATTTTTTGGTCATGGTTTTGCTTTTGCAAAGACCTTTCCTTCTTGTTAAAATCAAGGACCGCCAATTCTTTTTGTGCAGTGATTTTTGAATTTGCCGATTGTAAAGGGGCACCAATGTTAATGTGAATGGCTAGTGTTCACTGGCTATATATTTTAAATGTTAATGCAATTTTTTTACACTTGTACATGTTGGGATCCTCCGCAAAAGTATAAATACTAGGTGCAAATAGACTTATTTGTTTCGAGTAATTTCATTGAACTTGCAGTTTACGATATCTTCCATTTAATGATTCGTGTTACTTCACCTTAAAATGAAAAGAAGAACTTAAATCAGTATGCGTGAATACATATATCTTGTCAACATTTATCTTTGTTATTATTCGTGCATGTATGTCAATAAATGGAAAAATTAATGTATGAATTAATGAACAAATGAATGAATAAATGAACAAGGGAATGAATGGAGGAATGACTGAATAAAATAGTATTTGATGAGAAAAATTGAGTGTCAAGAAATGAGCTAAGTATCAGCCATAAAGATTATTACAAATGCAAGAATCTATGGAATTCGAGTCATGATTCTATCATTTTATCAACCAAAGCCACTGGTTTATTTTTTCAAAGTTGGTGTATATTTACAAGATTCAAAAGAACAAGAAACAAAAAGACCGTTCTTGCAAGCACTTCATTTTTCTAATCACACTGATGCTTGTAGGGAATCTTTGTAAGTCCTAGACATTTCTTTTATATTTCTAAAAGCCTCCATGATCACGTTATTTGCATGCCTTCTATTTACCAAGCCTTAAATTTATAAAGCCTATATTTGCAAGTCCCATCAGCCAAAAAATTGTCTTAATGATCACTTCATTGGCCTAGATGTTCTAATGCCTCCAATAACGCGATGGGAGTTCAGCAGGAACATTCATCCTTGGTTCAAATCGGATTACACTGACATTGAGTAGCTTTTGAATTTTTTTTTTAAAGGCATAGCTTGCTTCTATTGAATGCCCTCATATTCTTGCATGGTTTTCGCAATATTCATTAATATTATACCATTTAGGATAAGGGGGTTGGTATGGCAAAATGTATTCAGGAGCTACAAGCTAATGTCAAACCAAAAGAGGGTACAGTTCTTTATAGGTTAGTGGGATCAGATCAAATTTACGATTCTTTCATGATCTTTTCTTGGTATGGTTATCAGAAGGTGGTTGCATAGCATTGAGAAAACTTGGAGGGTTGGAAGACATACTAATATTACAGGCGTGGAATTAGGTGGCTTTATTTCTATCATGTGCATGGACCAAGAATTGGAATCCTTATTTGATGCTTCACTAGGTTTGATCTTTGAGTCTTTGAGTGTCAACGGTTGGGTTTAAGGCAATGGTAATTCTTGGGAATCACTCAAAAAATCTTTGATGATTTTTATCAATTTGTATAATTATTCTTTTATCTCTTGGATCTCCTACCCCATTCTTCTGACATTGCTTCCAAAGCACTTAATCGTGCTTCCTATCAATCTCCTGGATCCTGACTTGTTCATTGAGGATGAGGATGTTCTTAGGCGAGGTCCCTTTTTTAGACTCTCAATCATTTTTATCAAAATTTTGATCTATTTTTTTGTTCCCCAGATTTCGTGACCAAATTCTTCTTGGATTGACTCTAACACGCTAATTCTTGCTTTAATATTATCATCCATGTTGTGGTGCTCAGAAATACAATAAATGAAACTATTTTAGTATATTGCAAAAATTATGAATGCATGAATATATAAAGCTTTGAACTTTACAAATGTATAAAGAAATGCATGAATGAATTTACAGTGTCCATGGGATAGGAATGTTAAGCCAAACAAGTCTTTCATAGTATAAAAATTAATGTGACAAACAAATAAAAGTAACCGAACAGATATTTATTAATATCATGAAAATCAAATTGCAAAAGTAAAAGGTTAAAAGTGTTCCCCCATGTGTACCTAATTTGGTGCCCTTTAAAAGTAGGTATGGCTTTAACTAGGTAAGTCCCCTATAGTTCATTACATTAGGTTTGAGTTAGACATTTAAATAGGTTCTCAAATTGCTCCCCATGTGCAAAAAAACTGACGAGGTACCCTAATCTTTACCAATTGTGGGTTTATGTCAAAAAGGATTTAATTTGAGTGGGAGTATCTTCCATACCCATGATGAGGCTAACACCTCGAGAGGCACATAATTTACACCCAGTAGCCTTTTCACTAGCCCAGATAGAGGCTAATAGCTCAGAAGGTAGAGCTACTTCGCCCCTCCTAAAATATCAGGTACCTATGCCCCTTCTATATGCTTGAAGGAGAATTTTAATGCATATGAATACGCATAGTGTGTGAAGAGAACAACTGTGTGAAGAGAACAACTTACCTTTTATAACTCAACACTTGCCAAAATAATAAAAAACCCTATCCTAAATTCCCCTCAAAATAGTGCTGCAAAGGAAAAAAGGGTTAGTGAAAAATGTGAACAATATAATGTGAAATTTCCATACAAATCAAAAATAAAATTTTTTTGAAAATATCAAGAATTATAGTTAAATGTCGGTTGAAACCAAATTAATCAAAATTTTCTGAACACTAATTAATTTTAGGCCTTACTCTCTAACTTGTCCCCAGTGGAGTTACTAAGTTGTCGTAACATGGCCCTAATATGAATCCTGACCAGCTCAACTTAAAATGGCGAATGTACCCCTTGGTTCTACATATATATATATATATCTATATATCATTCTTTTCTTTTATTTTTAGGGCCATATCATTATTATTTTATTATTCTTTATTTTTTTGTGTCTGGAGATTAAGTTATCGAGATGAATTGCTCACTCGACTTAACTCTAAATCATTATAGAACAATAATTTATTTTAGAGTCACCACCAGCCTTATTTTAGCCAGTTGAGATTGGTCACCTATTGGAGTTTATATCTAGGGTTATGAAACCCATAAAAACAAAGTTTGAGGTCTGTGCTCATACTAGAGATCCCATGAAAGGGTCCAAGAGTCAGTTACAATCACAAGTAAGGATTAACCTTCTTGTAATGCTAGCAATCGATACCTTATTAATCATTTGTTAACATAAATTTTGATTTTTATTTGCTTTCAATATTTGATATTTAACCGTAATTTCCATAAATAATATTTTATTAAACCAATCTATAGTTTTGATAAAGTCAGGTTTTAATATTTTTTTTTTGGAAATTAAAATATCTTTCATACTTTCTCGAAAAACCAAGAGAACACGAAAGTTTTTATCATTCTTTATCATACCTTGCTGGAAAACTGATGGAATACAAAAGGTTTTAAAAATCAAAATATCTTTTGTGCCTTGTTGGAAAGCCTGTGGAATGCAAAAGGTTTTATTTTTATAAAAATTAAAAAAAATCTTGACTTTCTATTTGAAAATGGTATCTCATTATTAAAATAATCCTTAGAATCCCTCTCATATTCTGAGAGAAATTCCAAATATTATTTTAACATTGAAAACATTGCCTTATTTACAAAAATTCCAATTTTATTATAAATATTAATAATTATACTAAGATTCATTTAGACTAAAAGTACTAAACTCGACTCTAAGGATCCTACTATGGTCGATAAGACCAAAATGCCCTTTAAAGTACAACGTCAATATAAAAGTATCCAAGTGACCCTAAAAGAGTTGGTTCTAAAATAAATTAATGCAATATCCCTAAAGAGTACCTTTGACATATACGTATCCTAGTGACCTTAAAAGATAAGATTCTAAAATAAATTAATGCAATATCCCCAAGGAATACCTTTGCCATATACGTATCCTAGTGACCCTAAAAGACTCAGTTCTAAAATAAATTAATACATTATTCCTAAAGATTACTTTTGTCATATATGTATCCTGGTAACCCTAAAGGATTCTATATATAAACAAATGAACCTATTCATGTTGTACACCTTCGACATAAAAGTATCCCAGTGATAACATAGGACTTGGTTCTAACATAAATTACTAAAATGTCCCTAAGGTTTACCTTCGACATCTAAGTGTCTCGGTAACCTAAAGGAATCGATAGCTCCATAGGAAGATAAACCTATCCCTATTATGCACCATCGACGTATAAGTATCCTGATGATTATAAAGGATTCAATTCTAAGGAAAAATGCCAAAATACCCCTAGGGTTTAGCTTTGACATATACGTATCTCAATAACTTAAAGGGTTGGATGACATCATAAATGAATGAACCTACTCCTAATGTACACCTTTGACTTAAAAGTATCCCGGTGATCACATAGGACTTGGTTTCAAAGAGATTACTAAAATACCATTGAGGTTTACCTTTGACCTATAAGTATCCTGGTAACCTAGAGGACTTGAAAATGATATGAAATGACCATTATACCTTCTATGGGTAACTTAACTATCAAGATGGACCTAAAATGCAAATATTGCTAATAGATCCCTAAACTTTTTAAAATTACATTTTGTACGCTAATGAAAAACCAAAAAATGCAGAAAAGTTTTAATAATTTCTACACCTTTACGAAAGGCCATAGGAATGTTAGCAATATTTTTAAAATATAAAAAATGTCACATGAATCCCAAAATGCAAAATTTTTCTAAATAATCACTAATATTTTCTAACTTTGCAATTTGGTCCTTAAGCAAGATAAAATCATAATTAAACACGAAATACATCATAAAATATAAAAGAAATTAAATCAGCCAAGTACTTATGGCCTTAGAACTAGAAATTTGTAATTTTGCAAATAAATGCTTAAATGTTTCAAAATTGTATCTCGTACCCTAACAAAAAACCAAAAGAATATGAAAATTTCAATAATTTATATACCCCTACAGAAGGCCATAGGAATAATAAAAATATTTAAAAATGACAAAAAAACACCATTTTACCCCTAAATACAAGGATTTGCTAAATGGCCCTAAACTTTTCTAATTTTGCTATTTAATCCCTACATGGAAAAACACCACAAAAAATGTCATCAAACATATGAAATAGACAAGGCAAACATAGCAAACATATTCATGAAAATTTGGCCAAACATCTTCGCCTCGAAAGAAAATTTTTTAACTTTTTGCAAACTAGTCTTGAAACTTTATAAAATTGCAAATTAGCTCCTAAATGTACAAAATGCATAAAATATGTTTAAAAACATACAAATCCATTTCCAGAAGGCCTAAGAAGCATACAGCCAAACTAGGAATAACCTTAAAAAATTTCGTATTTTACAATTTGGTACCTATGTTTTCAAATATTGCAAAATAACCTAAAAATAAGAAAACATAAAATTATCACAAAAATATGTATAAAATCATCATTAAAACAGCCCACCAGATTCGACCAAACCAAGAAACATAAAATATAATCATGTTTTGATATACATAATAAAGAAAATGATAACAAATAATTACTACCAAGCTTAAATAAAAATAAAATCATAAAAATAAATATTCAAAGAAATATTTAACGGCATATTAACAAACAACTTTAAGAAAAAAACCTAAACATCAACACACATATGCAACAAAAAACAATATTTTATAAGATAAAAATCAAAATATAACGAGAATAACAAAAAATACCATCATATATAAAATCGCATGTTTAGCCTTTCAACATGGATGAAAATCCATGAGCCTTAACATGGTATTATATCATGAATGAAATGAAAAATGAATAAAAATGAAGAAAAACAAAAAAAGAATAGGGCTTATACCCGAAAAGCTTGAGAAAATCAAGTGAAATTTTTTTCTAGTGTTTTTGCATGCCAAATAGCAAAAGCCCCCCAATGACTAAAAGTATCCCTATTTATAAGTATTAAAGCTGGCCAAGGCATGAAAGAAATGCCTTGGCTAAATGGTTTCTACACCATTCCATTTCTTTTCCTTTTTTTATTTAAATTTATTATTTTTGTCATCTTATGGGTGATTTCATCATGACCTCATTGATTTCTAAAGAATTTTGTGTGATATTTGTACTAATATGTAAAATTATATCATAAAAATTAATTGAAGGATTAAATTGCAAAAATTAAAAATTATTTATTTAAAATCAAATTTCATATGATCAACTTAATTTAATCTAATAATAAAAACAATTTTTATGTATAAGAAAAAAATTAAAAATAGAGAATTCATAAAATTTTATGAGGAAAACCCTTATAGGGAAAAATTATTATATGTGAAAAAAATGTAAAACTCATAAAATAAATTGAATTTTTACAAATTGAATTACTATGAATTCAGCAATGATATTTGAAAGTAATAACCTCAGAAAAATTCTTTCCAAAAAATTTACGAAGTGGAAAACTTTATATTTTGAAAACGAAAAAATTATAAAAGAAAATGCAAAACTCATAAAATAAATTTAATTTTTCAAACCTAATTTAATGATGATTAAATTGAAGAAATATTTAAAGAATTTTGAAGTTCAAAACTTGAGAAAATTTCGCCAAAAATTTTACAGATAAAGAAAAGTTTATATTTTATTATCGAAAAAATTTTAAAAAATACATTGAAACGTATATAAAATGAATTAAATATTCAAAATATTAATTTATGAAATGGTAAAGTTGAAAATCCAAGATTCAAAATTAGTCTTTATCAAAGAAATTTGCAAGCAAAATACTTACTATACAGTAAGAAATTCAAAATAAGTGGCAAAATTGCCAACTTGATACCTCAGGTAAGAAATGCCACTACAAATTTTTTCTTGAATATGTATGATTTTTTGAAGTGCATATTGGCATAAATAACACTCTGGTATCAATAAAAATATGTGACGTCAACGTCCCAAATTTACCGAAAAATTCTCGATAAATTTCAAAAAATAAAAAATTTGACTATCATAACTTTTACAGAAATAGATTTCAAAATTTCACAAGTATAAAGTTAAAAGTTAATTATTTTACCTTGATATTTATCCTTTTTGTTCAAGATTTGTTATGTATGACTCTTGAAACGGTGCTAATTTTTTCATGTGCACCTGCTGTCATTTAAGCACCATGAAATAGGTCTTGCAAATGTACATTCCCCCTAAAGGAAATTTACCTCTACTAGTACACGTGCCTAAGTTTGTATCTTGGATTTTTTTGACTGACATGGAAAGAGGTCCTAAACAAAATTAAATGTTTACACCCATGCATTTGTGACATTTTTTGACTTCCAAGAAATTTACTAGGCACTGGTTAAATTTTTTCTTTCATGTCAGAAGGAATTTGATACCCCATGCATTTGTCATATCTTTTGGGTTCCAAGAAATATATTATGCATCTTTTTTTTTTTAAAAAAAAAGATTAATTCTTTAATGCATAGATAACTTAATTTTAACCTTAAATATAGATTTTTAAATAAACTACCAACTAAAAATGATATAAATGATATAAAATATGTTATATAAATGATCATAAATGATAAAAATAGAAATTATACAAAAATTTTTTTAAATGATAAAAATACCTATTATACAAATGACAGTAATGATAAGAATACATATTAAACAAATTAATACACATAAAACTATATTGATGGGGGCCCTTTCGCATAGTGTTGAACAACAATGCAGGGCTCTCCTATTATGCAGTGGCAATACTTGTTGTTCAACATTCTCAGTTTCATTGCCACGAGTGGTCCGACTTTGACGTCCTCGACCGCTTACTGTCATCTCCAATGCTTCTTCTTATATGGCTTTTTCTTGAATGGTTTCTTCCTTAGTGGTTTCATTTACAATATTTGAAACCCTAAATAGACATACGCATGTCTACCATACCCAAAAAAGAATTCTAGCACCCGTATTTGCCATACCTAAAAATATATTCCAACTGCTAGAGGAGCCAATACATGCTGCACCATAAATAGGATTCCAAGTACTTGTACCACCACAGCCTAAAACTTGGGTACCAAATTGGTACATGATAGACATGCTGAACTTGAAGTTTGCACCAAGAGGTCGACATTTAACTTACTTGTTGGTGGCTCTGACTTATAACACCTATCCTTATCATCATCCCTAGCGTGACTAAAAGAATGTTAGTGACTGAATGATAATCCAGGATCACATTCTTGTTAGGGATGACTAAATGACATCCTAGGTGCATTAGCATTGTGAACATCTGCCGAAGTAAGTTGCCTCATTTTCTAACTAACTCTCAATGATGGAAAGATAAAAGGTTGACTTTGTTCACAGAACCATCTTCTGTATTCATCTGATGGCTTAAAATTGTTGTTCATAATTTTAGAACTAGAAGCAATTAGTATAGCATGATTTTCCTGAAGCTAGATCCATTGTCTATGCTTTCAGCCCAATTCTCTGCATGATTACCATAAATACCAATTTTGTAAACTTTTTCAAGGTTTAGTGGTGTTTGGGGAATTGGTTGTTTCATCTTAAATTGGCATAAGACCTTGTCCACTTGGTACCATTCGACAACTTGAAAGCATATCAATGTCATATTTGTATGACAAATATGGCTACTTTAGTATGCGTCCATTAGGAGGCATGCTATTATCTCGTTAGAATGATATGGCATTCACAGAAACTACAAAAATACATAGAAATTATTACTGAACAATATGACATCTGTTGGGTTAAATACGCATGTACATGAATCTAACTACATAAAAATATTTACCCTATCAGAGGTGATGCATTCAAGTCTTCCTCTGATACTTTCAAGCTCAATTGGGATAAATCTATAATCTTTTCGACAGCACCATCAGTTCAAATGTATATATATAATTTTAATAATTTATATGTTAGTATAACCTTTATACTAATGCAATATAAATGAAGTACTCAAGTTTATTACCTTAACGTAAGAGGGTATACAGGTTGTGCACTAACTCTCGGTACAAGAAATGGCATCCGATACTAAGCCTATGACTGCAGCGGCTATAAACAACCATCTATGTCATGGATGCATTAGCTACAGAGATTTCCCTATATAAAAACCCTAAACAAGCTGAACCCTAACTATAACTTTCAGCCTCCCTGAAATCTCACAAAATTGAAAGATACATTAAATGAACCCGATTGCTAGACTTGTTAAGCATTAACATTTTTCAAATTAAGCATAAAATATACGCTCTAGCAGCACATTCTATATCTTGTATAGTTGGATTTTATGGGAGTGTAGCAAAAGTTTTTTCTAACTAAATTATTTTAAGTCTTGAGCTTTTTAAACAGTTAGCTAGAGGGATTTCACCCAATAATTCAAGGCACATGTCACCACATTCCAAGAGGTTCCCCCCCTGTCACTGCCTTGCCATCAACTAGTAGCCCCAATTAAAGTGCAACATCTTCTAAGGTGATCATGCATTCACCGCATGGAAGATGAAATGTGTGTGTCTTGAATCTCCATCATTCAATCAAGGCTTTTATTAGTCTAGGCTCATGTTGCGGGGTTCTAACTAAAGCTGCATGGTAAAATCCAGATGACCTTAGATAGTCTATGATATAAGCATTTGGTTTTTTCAAAGCAAATCTACGCGACCATAACTCGTGATTGTAATCTTGTTCAAAAAGTAATTAATTTATTAGTTATAAAATTCTAAACTTGTAATATTTAAAAATTTGATTAATAAAATTTTAGTACCTCGGATAGCACCCTTGATGATATATGAATTTCTTGTAATTTCAATAATGATGATGATGACGTTAAAGCCATTATATTCATCGAAAATATGTTTAGAAGAGAATTGAAATTCTTTTAACATTAAAATAACTTAATTTACCAAACTAAATCAACTTCTACAACAAAAA
>JBBYHM010000025.1:4144448-4201207 GCA_038381775.1 Adansonia rubrostipa
AATGATCAAACGGCTGCTGCTTCTTTGCATATGATCTCAAGGAAACAAAGTTATTTCTGCAATATTTTATTTGGGCACATTTCATCCCATGGGATTTCAGTTTTGATCAGTGGCAAAGTTTGCTCTCCATAGCTAATTAACAATATTAGATTTTGGAATATGTAATTTACTCAGCCACATGGCCTTGCAACAAGCACAAGCTCTGATTTTAAAATCCTCATCAAAATTGGAGTAAACATTTGACTGTCTACAAATATTTATTCATTTCAAACTTGCGTTACTGCTGATGTATATGAATCAGCATAACAACACACACGAGACTGAGCGCTGAGCAAGCAGGGGCTCTCCAGCATCTTGAATATCCATGATCGAAATCTGGTTCTAGATTTATCTAATCTACTTTCGGGTGGATGTAATTGCTCGAGTTTTTTCAGAATGCTTGATAATTCTTCCTTTCTATACAACTGGTAGAACCTCTAAGTTCTAAATTGTTTATAAAAAGAAAATATATGAAGTAAATTCAAAGCCCCTTCAAAGTAATTTAACAATCAAGGCAAATCTGGACTTCTTAATTGTTATGTTACAACGGTACTATGACATTTTATTTCACAGGAGAAAGGCAGCCAAATGAAAAAGAAAAGAAAAAGAAAACAATACTATAACAACAACATGATGGTGAATATCTTATTGTGAATTACATACTGAATCATAGAGGGAGTGCGACTATCATATTCATCAAAATTGTCTTTTTTCGGTGCTCAACCTTCTTATAATGGCTGTCAGATTCTCATTTGGTGATTGCTACTGTCAGTGGGTAGCTGCTTTGAAGCATCTGCCAATGCAGCCGCTGCAGCAGCTTGTGTCATGGTTTGATACTGCAGAGGCAGTGGATGAGCTTGATGCTGAGCATCAGCATAATACATTTGATCTTGTGTAGGGTTTGGATACTCATAACCATAATTAGTAGTAACAGCATGAGTAACAGCAGCTGATTGTGATGGATGTTGCATTTGCGAGAAGCCTACATATGGTTGCTGAACTTGAACCACTGGAGGAGCTGATGGCATGGCTGTTCTATACACAGTTGCTTTCATTTCAGGTCTAGCAAGGGTAGCCGTATTTGTAGGGTAAACAGGAGGCACAGTGGAGGCAGAAAGTATTGAAGGAGTTGGAGGCGTCAATGGGCGGCTCAGAGCTGTAATGCTAGCGTCGGTTATGTTGGATTTCATAGTCATGACACCAGTATTAGATTGCATGGAAATGTATGGTTGTGGTTGTGTTACTTGCGTAACAGGCATTACATAGAGTGCAGGGTATTGTTGATCAGCTGGATGATGAAGCTGCCGCTGTGATGGTGGAGCATACAATGGATAGTAAGACGACACTGGCACTGGAGCAGCAGCTGCCGCATGGTGGGGGATGTAATGCACGCTGGCTTGCATTAATTGTTGCTGCTGTTGATTCAATTGTGGAGTCAAAGAATAGGGATCTTGAACCTGTTGAACTTGGATTTGGGAGCTTGGAATAGAAGTATCATCATTGGTATTTGGGCTAGCAGCAGTTCTGCTATCTTTGGATGTAACATGAGTTTGATCTTGATAATACATGACCTTTGAGACAGAATTTGCAAAGGCAATGCTACTGTCACTGCATATTTAGGTCGCAACAAAGGCAAGAGAAAGGAAAAACTCAGGACTGGATTGTCATTTCCAGAAGTTGAAGCCAATAAAACTGATAATAGCCTTATAACATGCTTGAAACTCATGCCAACTAAACTTAATTACGGGCAAATATCTCTCCTTACATTGAACTAAAACTAACATCAGTCTGTTAATCTTCAAAGAAGAAAGGTAACAATCTACTTAGATTAAGGCCCTTCTCTAAACGAATGCAAAATTTACTTATTTCTGTGACGATATTCACTTCAATGAAACAGATGAGAGCAAAGAGGAAGAAAGTTTAAATCCAGGGAAAAACTGAAAAGGAATCATGAAATTAGGAAAATACCTTGCAACTGAATCAGAGGAAGGCAAATTACAAGTGCCGCAAGCTTTCTGTTGTACTGGCTGCGATGGAGGTTTGCGAAAATCAGCAGGCATGCCTTGATCAGATCGCTCATCATCAGACATAATCCGATTCAAGTTGTCATTAGAACCCCCGGCGGGAGTGAGCATAGCAGTTGCAACAGACAGAGGCTGTGGAGGGAGAGCAGAGACGGGCATGGCAGCACCATAGCTGTCATCCTGCTTACGATTATTGGTAGCAAAACTGATCTGAGCAAGCTGCTCTTCTATGCCAACCCTCTGGTCCTGCACTTTAGCCCCTCCATCCTGATCAGATCGAAGTCCAATAGGTGGCAAGTTGGACATGGAAGGTGATGAAGAAGGTGAACCAAAATTAGATGAAGTTTTCTCCACGATTGGCGAATCTGGCAATGGATATTGCACCTCATGAACTGCATTATGGTTTTTCGCTGGTTTGTTCTCTTCATGTGCTTCTTCTTTTGGCTCAAATTCACTTTCAAGATTCAACAATGTCTCTATGATGGCAGAATCTGAGTTCCCTCGAGGCCTCAACCCTGAACCATTAAGAGCATCAACGAACCATGTTTCAGACTTGGCATCATTTAGCAATGGACCCATGGAGGCAGCAGTGTCAGGCTTGCTGAGGAAAAGAAATAAACGGATTCGAGAGGAGGGTGCAGAAGAAGCTGATGAAGCTGTCAATCGGTCATATTCTTCAATCATGTTCTCCAGATCCTCATCCGTGGCTATTGATACAAGGGAGTCAAGGTCTACATTTGGAAGCTGGTATTTCAAGGTAAAGGGTCGGCCATTGAGAAGGGCACGTGAGAGGCGGGTGCACAAGGCAGAGAGAGAGCAATGGCGATCAACCGCAACAATACGAGTCTCACCACCAACGTAGCAAAGGGATTTGTCATGCGGACGGGGCACTATATGACCACCAAAGCTACACATTAGGCGTAGCTTCGCGCCAGGGACAGCTGAGAGAGGCTCATCATATGCGTTTTCAGTACGGGAGCGTGGAGACATCTCAACAGAGTCAGGGTAGTTGAGAGGTATGCCGGTGGCAGCAACCGTGGTGGCTACGTTGGTGGGGGCAGTGGGGAGAGGTGGTGGATCCATTGGAGGAGGCGTTTCTTGTTTCGGGGTAGAGGCTTGTTGTGATGTGGACGGAGGATGCACAAGCATGAAGGGGTTAACTAAAGCCGGTGGTTTTATAGTTAATTGTCTCATTTAATCTTTTTTTTTTTTAAGAAAATAATGGTCCTAAACCTTAGTCATGACTAAGATTTTATAGAACAAATGGTAGTATTATTATACTAATTAATTAATAAAGATAATAATATTAGCATTTCAATGTTCAATTAATCAAACATGCAATTTTGAATGAGAACTTTGCTGGTAGCAAGATTGACAGTGCGAGGCAGCATGGGCACTGCTAATGCTAGCTGTAGATATAGTGGGAGTGGGATGGCAGCCTCGACAAGTTAGCCATGCATCTGGACTTAATTTGATGGGAAATGGACTCAAATCACATGCAGATGTATAGATTTTTGTGCGTTATCATAACCAGCTGCTTTGATCATTATTTTTCAATAGTACTATTACTAATATTCAAAGACCAACAAGCAAACAGAAATGAACTTCACAACAACGCCAACGCCAAAGCCAAGTCTATGAAAATTAGGTTAGTTTACCATTGTCGTAAAAATAAAGTTTAGGTTAAAAAATTTAATTTAAAAAAAGTATGTTTAAAAAATATAATTTAAGAAATTTTGATATTTGGTATTTGTGTTAAAAAAGTTTTTATGGTTAATTAAAATGTAAAAAAATATGCAAAAAAATACAAAAATATAATAGCTTAGAGATTCGACTATAACAAATTTGTTTTGCATTGAAAGTCATTTTCAAATCGTAAATACACTTTTTAATTTGTATTATCAACCATAATTTTAACAATAAAAATTACTTTTTATTTATTTATTTAATACCGCGGTTATAATAAAATCCACCTTTTAACTTTTAAAAAATTTGATTGTTGAGGTACGTTAATTAGTTTCATGCCTCATTCTTAAATTCCAAACGATTGTAGGATGAATGAATCCTGTATGAAGATGGTAAATTTTATTTTTTGATTTTGAGAATGACAATAGAAATGAGGTCAACAAAAATTAAGTGCTGTTTTTTTGTTTTGGCGTTACTCGCTCCCATGAGTACTTTGTGCTTTTTTTTTTTTTTTTTTTTTAAGCTAGGAGGTAAAATTTTATGCACATAAAGATTATAAAAAATATTGGGATGAACTTTTCCTTCAAATATTTTTTTATTTCACAGTCACATGTTGCATTGTACACTTTATAGTCGTTTCAAAATAATATTAGAAATATTTCATTATTTGTTGGGAATTTTTAAGTGAAAATGTTTTTATACTTAGATCAAATACAAAATTAACTTATATATACAAAGATAAGATTTTATGTGATTCAACCTCAATTGTTTACATCTACAAATAAGAGAGAAAAATCTACTATAAATTGCAAAGAGTTTAAAACACCTAATAAATAATTATTAAATCTGAGCCTGAAATGAACCTAGTTTTTGTGCTTCCAATTGTGTTTTTAAGCACATTGAATACCTTTTATCTCATTAACCCCTTGTTTTACCAAACTCTTATATATATTTCTACAAACTCATCTCCCACTAGAGATCTTATAAGAATCACATCTCTCTCCTAATTCTACGTGTCAATGCCAACTCTATATTTATAGAGTTTATTAATTGATCACCAAGCTATCTTATTCACTAAGATTTTTTTTCTATTAAAAATATTTACTTATTAAATAAACTTAATTATCGAGAAATCTCCAATCAACAAAATTATACTAGAATATAAACTGATTTCTAATTAGAATTTGGGTCAACTATCTAACAGTGTTTTATGGTAGGTAGAGTTATTTATGGACCGAGTTAGTTCGAGTCAAGCTTTAAAAATTTTTTTCTTTGTCCAAGGTTGGGTTGGCTTTGGGCCAATCCAAAAGCTCATTTTATCTGTTTAAAATAATATTAAAAATTAAAAAATTTAAATTAATAATTTTAATTAAATTTAAATAATTTTTTATCATATAAATAATGATTTAAATTAGCCCGAAACACAAACTTTATGTAAGCTTTGTCTAATAACGGCCGGACAGGCTGCCCAGCCATGAGAAGGTCTATTGGTAGGTGGAAAATTATTTAAAAAGAGAGTAAATTTTATTAAAAGTTATTATTGGTTTTGATGCAGTAAATTATGATTTTTTTAAGTGATTCATAAGTTGATATGTTTTAAATTATTGAAATTAAACCAAGTTATCTTATTTATTAGGTATCAATTAATATTAGTTATATATTGAATATCTTAGTAAAAATACTAAATGTTTTTTGTAAGTTATGTTTTGGTTTTAATAAAAGAAGTAGTTGTAATATGACAAGGTTTTTCTTTGGGTTCAAAATTCTTGCTTCTTTGATTTATGATTGTTAACATCTGGTACCACTAGGTTAATTTAGAGGATGGCAAGAGAGATTCAACATATATAGTGCCTGTCAATTAAGTTCGATGGGTTACACAGTTTGGAAGAATGGAGATCGAGATTGAAAAAATTTTTCAAAGTTGTACATGTTTGGGATATTATAGAAGAAGGATCTGTCGAACCAAAAACCCAAAAAATTTGATAGATGGATCGAAGAAGGAATTGGATTATACTCATTTTTAGTATGATGAGGCTCTCCACTATATCTCTGAATATGTTACTTCATTAGTCTATCAAAAGATTATCAATGGAAAAACAACAAAAAGAAGCCTTAGATATTTTGATTAAATACTATCAAGGTGCAGAAAAGGTGAAAAATGTGCATTTGCATTCATTAAAGAGGCAATATGAACTTTCACAGCAAGAATAGAGTGAATCTATAGCAGATTATTTTTTGTGCTTGCAAAGACATGTCAATGATATGTGATCTAATGGTGAAAGTATTTCAGACTCAAGTCACGGAGAAAATTCTTTGGACGTTGACAGATCGATTTTATTATGTGGTAGCAGCTATTGAAGAGTCAAATAATCCTAGTGTGTTGACAAATGATGATCTGTAGGGTTTTCTAGAAGCACATGAGCAACCTTTGAATGAAAATACAACTATTTCGATTAAATATGCGTTGAAAGCACAAGTTAATTTGAAGTCGGACAGGGCAGAGAATAGCCAAAGAAGTTAAAATCTAAAAGGCAGAGGAGGCAAAAATTTTGGATCAGATCACACGCAAGGAGGTGGCGAGAATAATACTACTCAGCCACATCACAAGTCTAATATTAAGTGCCATAAGTGTAAGAAGTAAGGGCATTACCAACGTGAGTGCAAATCCCATATTCAATGCCATGATTGTAAAAAGTATGGTCATTATAGTAGTGAATGTCATTTTGTGAAGAAATAAGGTATCGAGTGTCATCCGGAAGTAACAGAAAATGGAGAAGATAGTATGGAAACATTGCTGTTGGCTTGTCAAACATTTGTAGCTAGAGACGCAAATTAGTGGTTGCATGATATAGGATATAGTAATTATTTGATTGTGAATAAGGACATGTTTTATGACTTAGATGAATCCTTCCACACTATAGTCAAGCTTGAAACTAATAAGAGCATACGTGTTTTCAAGAATTGACATCAAATTGAAGGATGGGTTTTGTGGCTATATTGTGGAGGTGTTTTATTGTCCTGATATTTGTCAGAATTTATTAAGCATTGGGCAGCTTACAAAGAAAGGCTATGATCTGCATTTCAACAGAGGAGGTTGCACATTAGTGATGTAGAGAAAGGGGCGATAGCCAAGGTAAATATATCTCGTAACCGACTATTTTATATACTATTAATCATAATAAATTTTCTTGTTATAGTACTGTCATTGTTGATGATAATTGACCATGGCACATGTGCCTTTAAGCATTTAAACTTTGGGAGTATGAAATTAGGTTAGTTTAACATTGTTGTGAAAAAAAAATTAGGTTAAGAAATTTAATTTAAAAAATTGTGTTTAAAAAATATGATTTAAGAAATTTTTAATATTTGGTATTATTAAAAAAGTTTTTAGGGTTAATTAAAATGTCTAAAACTATGAAAAAAATGATAAAAGTTTATGGATTTGAAGACAACAAAATCATTTTACATTAAAAGTCATCTTCAAATCATAAATACAAAATTTTTTAACTTTATTATTTAATCAACCATAATTTAAATAATAAAAATTAATTTATTAATTATTTAATAATGTGATTATAATAGAGTGCACCATTTTAGCTTCAAAAACATTGATTGTTGAGGTAAGTTAATTAGTTTCACATCATTCTTAAATTCCAAAAAATTGTAGGATGAATTAATCCTGTATGAAGATGGTAAATTTTATTTTTGATTTTGAGAATGACATAAAAGGAATGAGGTCAACAAGCTCCACTAAGTACTTTGTGCATTTTTTAAGCTAGGAGGTAATATTTTATGCACATAAAGAATATAAAATATTGGGATGAACTATTCCTTCAAATAAATTTTTATATCATAGTCACATGTTGGGTTGTATGCTATAAAGTTTTTTCAAAATAATACTAGAAAATTATTAGTGTTGAAAAATTTCTAGTGAAAACTTATTCATTTTGAGATCAAACACAAAGTTAACTCTTATACACAAGAAATAAGATTTTACGTTATTCAGTTTCAATTGCTTACATCCACAGATAAGAGAGGAAAAATCCACTATTGTAGAGATTATAAAGAGTTTAAAACACCTAATAAACAATTATTAAACCCAAGCCCCGAAACAAACCTAATTTCTATGCTCCCTAGTGTTTTTAAGCACATGTAATACCCTTTATCTCATTAACCCTTTACTAAACTCTTCTATATATTTCTACAAACCCATCTCTGACATAGAGATCTCATAGGGACTATATTTCTCTCATAATTCTAAAGGTTAATGTCCACTTTATATTTACAGAGTTTATTACTTGATCACCAAGCTATCTTATGCACCAAGAATATTTTTCCTGTTAAGAATATTTACTTACTAAATAAATTTAATCATTAAGTAATCTCCAACAAATAAAATTACAGAATCTAAACTAATTCTTGATTAGAATTTGGGTCAAATACCTAATAGTGTTTGTGGTTGGTAGAGGTGTTATGGATCGGGTTACGTTGAGTTACACTTTGGAATTTTTTTCTTTGTTCAAGGTTGGGTAGGGTTCGAGCCGATCATTAAACCCAAATAATTATTTAAAATAATATTAAAAATTAAAATATTTAAAATAATATTTTTAATTAAATTTAAATAAATTTTTTTTTGTTATATAAACAATTATCCAAACCAGTTAAAAATGGAAAACTTTACCTAAGTTTGGTCCAATATACGCCACCCAACCGTAAGAAGGTCTAGTGGTAGTTGTAAAATTATTAGAAGAGTGAAAGAATTTTATTAAAAATTATTATTCGTTTTGATACAATAAATTATGATTTTTTTAACTGCTTAATAAATTGATATTTTTTAAATTAACCTAAGAAAGGTAAGAAGCATGAATTTTAAGGAAAAAAAAGGGCAAGAATTAACAATAATTTCCAGCAAGATTTTTAAAAGGTTTGGCATGGAGAATAAAAATCTGTGAAATTAAGGAAAAAAATAGAACAAAGAGTAGTTAATATCTTGATAGTTTATTCAATTCGAAGGAAAAAGTAACATTGGCGAGGACATATTAACTTTATCATTTTAGATGCTACTAATTGATGAATAGGATTTTTTTTCTCTGGTTTATAAGAAAAATCAATAATTGTTGGTGAAAAACTAATATTTTCTTTGCTAACATAACCGAAAGTTGACTAAGTAAATGTATGTGAAAATATTTTCACGGTCAAACCATGTGTAAATAGCTTTTGAAAGCTATTTAAACTACCCATTGGTTTACATGCATCTTACATATTTATTGTATATCTTTTGCTGGCACTTAAAACCACATTAGGAAGTATGATTGCTTTCTTTTGATTTTCCCTATTAAATTCAAGCATAAGGTTAGATATTTCTGTTTTCCTTATCCGCACGATAAGAATGGTGTCTCTCTAAGTTTCTCTTAATGCAGATACAAATAACAAATTTGCATTAAATCTTCCCTTTAAGATATTTCTATCACTTGTTTGGACCTAGAATTTAATTATATAGATTCATAAAAAGTAAGATCTAACAAAATCGAGCTTTTAAGTTTTAATATCTATAATTTGTTCCCTAATTCCTAGACAATTGCTTCTCTTGTTCCAAAAAATTAACGGTTATTGTACTGGTTGATATAGCTGTTATAAAAGGTACATGCAAAACAGAATTTTGTATGTGATCTCTGATTTTTTTTTCCCTCTGGGGAAATATATAAAATGCTTCCTTTTGCCTGCAAGGTAAAGAGTTGCGTAGAATTTTAGTACTCTTAAGTATTTAGACTTTATACCTGAAAGGTTTATTAATGCATCTCCCTTTTCCGATTTTAGCTTCGGAAATAAATTGGATACTTTGAAGAAAATATCTTGCAGGTTCTACTGTGCTTTTAGTAACTCTTATCCCTTTGTAAAACTGCTTTGTAGATAAAGTCCTTTACCTGTCTGAAAAGTAATTCAATGAGAGGTTTGCAAATTTCAGGTTTTGGTTTTGGGAGGAATATTGGTTTGTCTACATAATTGTATTTCAACCAGATTACCAAGGTCAAAATTTTTGATATTTTATACATCTGTCGGTTAACAAATTGTAATACAAAATGATCACATCACTTTGTCATAACATTTTGGGGAGAGGTGTTTGGAATTTTATTCGGATCTCAAGTCTCACTTGGCGAATAAATCAACTTTTATTATCGATTAGATATGATCCAAGTGATATTCTTGAGCCAGCCAGAAAATAAATTAGTAAAGCAATTTTTTTTTTACGGATTTGCAGCCTGAGGTAAGAAAAGAGCTTAGAGATATTGCGATTCGCACTCAAATTTATTAGATAATACTTTTTAAAAATAATCATGTGAATTAATTGAATTAAATTTTGAGTACAAAATATTCCTAGAAATCACATGTTGCAAGTGATATTCTTTGACTTGCCAAGAAGAAAATAAGTATATTAAAGCAAGTTTTTGCTTTATGGGTTTCATCAAAATCAAAGGTCGATTAGAGAAGGAATTTACAATTTTTCCTTCACTTGCTTGTTTTGCACTTTGGGCGTGAGTGGGAGCCTAGTAGGTGAACAGCCAAAAACAATAAAGTTGACTGTAGTGTTTATTAGTTTGCATAATTTTCTTTTTCTTCAATGCATTAACACTATTATTATGGTGTACTTTTGCTTGTTGGTGTTGTTTTCTCTATAATTTACGGACACTGATGATTACAAGGTTAAATTTAAGGAACTTGAAACTGCAAGATGCATGTGCTAGTAGTTAAATTGCATAATCTTTTTGTTGAATTGCGAAGGATAAAATTAAATGCTTGTAATGTAACTAGTTATAGTTTGAAGATAAGTAGTTTGCAAATCGGGATTAATACTGAATTAACTTATTTTAACAATGGTGTGTCTCCCAATTTTTGAGCATGCTGCAGGTTGGCCACTTCATGCATATTTTCAAATGCTGGCTGACAGTGCTGCTGAATCTCCTGGAAGCTGTGCCAACTCTTCCGCACGTATGAAACAAATATCGAAATTAATACAAAATATGGGATCAGTACAATCAAATTCCAATTTTGAAACAATATTAATTTTTAGATTTTTTATTTGTTTAATTAATGAAACCAATCTAAAGGGTTACTAAATGAGTTCATTTTTGTAGACTAGTAATAAGGTCTTATTTATTTTTTTTTAATGACTAAATTAAGATACTGTCATGTATTTTTAAATATACTCTAAAACATGTTTCGTTTCATTGATCTCGTTCTTGGAATGTAAAAAATTTCACTGAGATGGGATAATTTTTCTTATTCTGGAATATATGTAACCTGGAATGCTGATTATACTGGTTCAGTTGACTTCTGCATACTTCATATCTCTACTTCTTAAACTGAATGGTTGAATTCCAGTTGATGTCGCAATCCAAGATCTGTTCTCAAACTCAAGTTGGCTTGGTGCAAATGGGTATTCAAGTTCATAACTGAGAGCTTGAAAATCTAGCGTCCTTAATTAGCATTCAGAAGTCTAATTAAGGACATGGCAATCAAGTCACCTCCATATGCTTTCCATCTCATAATTTGTGAAAAGTACATTCCATTTAATATATCAAGCATAGTATATTTGAGAATTCAATATTTAATTTATATAGTTATCTTTAAAAGATAATATAAAGTAGATTTGAAATTCAAATTAATCTATTTCTTTATTTTTAGACTATAGGTTCTTTTATACCAAAAAAATTATAATATATTTGGATTAACTCAGCAAAAGTTTTTTAGCTAATTCATTTTATTTTTCCTTCTAAAGAAGCTGAGATAGCACAATTGGCCCTACGGAATATTTTCCATTATAAGTATTCTTGTTTGTTATTTTATAGCTAGCTACAAATCAGGCCGATTCTCGGATTAGTTTCTCTTCAACTTTTATTGCACAAAAGGCAAAACTAAAATAATTGAGGGTGCGAATTGTTGGGAATGTTTAAGCAAAAATGCATTCACATTGAGATTCACATATAATTAATTCATAAATGCAAGAGTTAATATTTAACGTGATTCAACTTTAACAGTTTACATTTACGGATGAAAGAGAAAAATTCACTATAATGTAGAGATTACAAAGAGTATAAAACATTCTTAGCAAATATTAAACCCGAGCCTTCCATGCTTCTAGAGTTTGGACACATGCAACACCGTCTATCCTATTAACCCAGTATTTTACCAAACTTTCTTTCACATCCCTACAAACCCACTTCCAACAATAAGATCTCATAGGGTTTGCATCTCTAGCTTTATTCTAAAGTTTAACACCACTTTATATTTGCAGAGCCTACTAACTGATTATCAATAATTCTTATTCACTAAGACTTCTTTTCTGTTAAGAATATTTACTCAATAAATAAACTTAACTACCAAATAAACCTATCCAAGGGCAAATGGGCCTTGCAAGCCAGCCTGATCAAGTTCGACCTCACTTTTATGCTTCGAATTGGCAGCCTGATCAAGTTCGACCTCACTTTTATGCTTCGAATTGGCATAAAACAGTATTTTTTAATTAAATAATATATTATTATTTAAATTTAATTATAAAATATATAATTATTAATATAAAATAATTTTTAAATAAAATAAATAGTAATTTGAGCCTAAATCCGTGGGCCAAGCTAAATTTGGGCCAAGCTAAATTTGGGCCTAGACTTAGAATTTAAAATTTTTTTTAGCCATGGCAGGGCCTGTGGACACTTGTACTATTAAGTAATTTCCAACCAATAGAGTTTTACTAGAACTTAAACTTATTTCCAATTTGAATTTGGGTAATGCAAACCTTAATTTCTAGGTTAAATTCTAGAGTTTAGTCTTTTGACATTCTTAAGTTTTTTTTATCTTATTTGTACTAGGCTTGCTTGGTAGTTTAGAGCAACATGGCCGTTTTCTCTATACTTGATTAAGGATTTTTTTTAAATCCCTCAATTTGATCTTCAATGCCAAGATTAATTAGTCTCTCTGAAGGATTGCCTCTTAGTCATGCCCTCTTCTTGGATTTAAGAAATTAAATATGGATGACTCAGCATTTTTGGAAAATCGGGCCCTAGTGGAATAAGTGTTCTTAAGGATGAGTTAGGTTTTATTCAGGGTGTCTTTGCTAAATATGTTGGCTTTGCTGAATTCAACCTTGCTAATTTTATGGCCATTCAATAAGCATATGTATTTTTTTTACATCTAAATTTTGTAACTTATCTCAACTAATAATTGAAAGTGAATACACAAACACTATTAAATGATCTCTTAATGCTTTTTAGGTGCTTTGAGGCATGAAGAACCTTTCCAATAATGTTTTGCAAATTCAACCCAAGCTAAAAGGGATTGATTATCTTTAATTTGATCTTCAATGTCAAGATCAATTAGCCTTTCTAAAGGTCTACCTCTTAGTCATGCCCTTCTACTGGAATTAAGAAATTAAATGTGGATGGCTCGACATTTGGAAAACCAAGCCCTAATGGAATAGTAAGTGTTCCTAAGGATGAATTAGATTCTATTCAGAGTGTCTTTGCTAAATATATTGGCTTTGCTGAATCCAACCTTGCTAAGTTTATGGCCATTTAAGAAGCATAAGTCTTTTTTCTTACATTTGAATTCTTCAATTTATCTCAACTAATCATTGAAAGTGAGTCCACACACTGTTAAACGATCTCTTAGTGCTTCCTAGGTGCTTTAGGGCATGAAGAACCTTTCCAATCATGTCTTGCAAATTCAAATGAAGCTGAAAGGGATTGATTATCTATCATACTCCTAGAGAACTTAATTTCATTGCCGATGGTTTGGCTAAGAATATAGCTTCTAAGGCTCAATCTTTTTTTTTTTATCTTTCATTTTCTTTTTCTCTCCACTATATTTTGTTGTGCTGTTCTTGTTTCCTTATACAATGTTCCTTTCCTTTCTTATCAGTGAGAATTTTTGCTTTTCAATACAAAAAGTTGTAAAGTTTAATTTTGTTTTCTTTTTTCTTGTACTTATTTGAGAAATTTAATATAAGGGAAAAATGATTATTCGGGATTAAACTATAACCCTTAATTTGAAGAGGGGTTATGAATAAAAAAATTGCATAGAGGTTTTAATAATATATTGTATATACAAATTTTGTGTTAAAACTATAACTAAGAGAATTTGAAGACAAATAAATCAATGTTATTTATCAAACTTTGAGTTGCAATCTCTAGATATTCTTAACCTGAATAAATCTTTTGATTCTTTTATTCACAAAGAAATTTAAGAATCATTCGATGATTTGATCTTGAATTGACAAAGTTCACTTTAATGGCCTTTAGATGAAATGATCTTAACTTAGATTTTTTTTTTTCAAGGGTCTTGAATATTTGATTTTGAAATTTGCTTCAAGGGTCTTGGAGATTTGATCTTTAAGTTTGTTTTAAGGGTTCTGGAGACTTGATCTTGAAATTTGTTTTAAGGGACTTGATATCAAAATTTGCTTTAAGGGTCTTAAAGACCTGATTTTGAAATTTGCTTCAAAGTTCTTCTAAATTTGATCTTGAAAAATAGGATTGACCTTTTTTTTATCCATGGAACAAGATCAGAAAGTAACTTTCTTGAAATTTCTTGAGAACTTTAAAGTATTCTTCAAAAATTTCTCTGATTCTTTAAATAAATCTTCTTGAAAATTTGGCAAGGATTTAGATCTTTAAAGTCTTCTCTTCAGTTTGAGAATTATGGAATTATTATGTTGAATGGCTTAGGAGGGGTTCTATTGATAGTTCCACTCTGCTAGGTGAAAAAAAGTTCTTAAAGAATATGGTTTCTTTATTTGATTTATCTAATAAACCCTAAACCTTCAAGACTTGGTTACATACATGATTCTTGTTGAGTGTAGTAACTGAACAAATCTTGAAATTTGTTTGATTTGAAGCAAAATTTGATTGCACATTTGCATTGTCCTGAGAAGATTTGCCTTCCAAGAAAAACTTAAAATCTAAATGGATACTAAGCCAATATTGGCTTGCATAGAAGAACGACGCGTAAAAAATTTTTGAGCTAGATTTGTTTTTAATTTTTGTTGACTGAACTTGACAATGAAACCAAGCTGTCTATGTAACTTTGAATTCAAATGATCAAGTCATAAGCATAGTTCTTTTTTTTTGTGCCCTAACTTTTGTTTAAGTTATCCTAAAAAGGATTTTCAACCTAGTAAGCATTTTTTTGTTTCTACTTTCTTCGTGCTAACTTTTGTCTAAGTCATCTTTGGAGGATTTTCAACTAGCGGGTATTTTTGAATATGCAATTTAAACTCATGCTTAGGAGCAATATGACAGTTTAAGCTTGTGCTTAGAAGTAATATTTTTTTAAAAGAACAATTTAAGCTCATGCCTAGGAGCATTTTTTTATGTGGATAGCCAATTTAAGCTCGTGCTTAGGAGCAATATGATAGTTTATGCTCATACTTAGGAGCATTATTTTTTAGAAGAATAGTTTAAGCTCTTGTTTAAAAGCATCATTTTTTCGAATGGATACTTTAAGTTTGAGCTTAGAAGCATCATATCAATTTAAGCTTTTTCATATAAACAATAATTTTTTTGGAGGAACAATTTAAATCATGTTTATGAGCATCATTTTTTTAAATTGACAGTTTAAACTCAAACTTTGAAGCATCATTTTTTGGAGGAACAATTTAAGCTCATCTTTAGGAGCATCATAACAGTTTAAGCTCTTGTTTAGGAGCATCATTTTATGGAGAAATGGTTTAGGCTTTTGTTTAGTAGCAATATGATAGTTTAAGCTCTTGTTTAGGATTGATATTATAGCAGTTTTTAAAACTTACCATAAACAAGCGCACGTTGTCTCTACTAAAAGACCTTTTTCTTCTTTGAATTGAATTGGCATGTATTCATTCAGAGTAACTAGCATTCTTAACTTTCTTTTCATGTTTATATGGCATTTCCTTTCCTTGAGGCATCTTTATTTTTAAAACTTTGGATAGTTGTTTGATCATCTTGGCTCTAATGGGCATATTCTAGAGCTATCCCATTGGCAGCCAGTAGCCGAGTCCAAGTCTTCATTTTTACTTCTTTATTTATGATGAGAGAGCTGACCTCGAATCCGGCTCTTCTTCCAGGAATCCGTCTTTGTAAGATTGACCCAGGTTTAGGAGAATTCTTTTTTTAACCTTTTAAGCTTGTGACCAAAGTCCAACAATCATCTTAATTTTTTTAGTCAAATGGTTGCCTTTACTTCCTTGGAGATCTACCATTGTACTTATGCTTATCATCAATATGATAGGATTTAAAAACCAAATTTTATGGTACTATCCAACATATTGGATTAAGAAACCATATTTATTGATGATAGATTTGATGACTATTTTTTTTTTGAATTTAATTTTTCCATCTTCATAGACTTGCATGATTTTATTCTTCTAAAGAAAGCACTTCTCGAGAGGGTGGTTAATCAAGCGATGATACTTGCAATAATTGAGGCCATCTACTTTGTTAGTTTTTTTAGTCATTTCATTTTTACCAACTGAATCAGCTTAACCTTTAAAAGTTCTTTCAGCATGCTTGAAACATCCAAATTAAGAAAAATATTTTTTTTTGTTGCTTCAACCTCAAAGTGATTTTTCTTTAGACTTTATCTTAGGTAGAAGCAATTTAGTCTTTTGAGATTGTTTTGATTTAGGAGAAATTTGAAGAGGCTTGGCACTCATAGCTACATAGTGATTGCTTTTTTCATTACTAGTAAAGGTTTTTCCTTTGTGTGTTTGTCTTTTATATATATATATATATTTTGGCTTTTCTTTGGCGCTTGGATAGGAGGTCCTTGATTTTAAGTAATTGTCATACTTAACTCTATGTCATGAGCTCAGTAAGATAATTCTTTAAAAGTTTTAGGCTTAATGCCTTGAAGAATGTAACGCAAGCCCCATTTCGTGCGTTAAATGCACATGTCAAGGGCAAAAGACTCAGAAAATTTTTCTTTATAATTAAGACTTAAATTTCACCACTTATAGATGTTGTTGATGACTGGCTCATCTTTCCATTAGTGAGAGCTTGTGAGTTCAATAATACTCACTATACCAGTGTTGTATAATCAATTGAGAAAACCATATTCACGTTGTTTCTAGCTATCGATCGTCTTAGGCTCAAGATCAGTGTACCAATCGGTGACATTGTCTTTTAATGATTAGATGAACTGCTTCACCATGAGATCTCCATCAGTGCCAACATTATTACAAGTTTCCATAAAATGTGCAACATGTTGGTGTAGATATTTTATTTTGTCCAGGCTTTCATCCAATGCATCATGGGTTGCTATCTGAGGCATCATTAGGGCTATTCGAATAGCATGGTTTAGTTATCAATTATTTCTAGCTAAGGTAAGGAGTCTAGGGAGCCAAAGGTGCGTAAAATCCATATTTACATGAGTAGTATCAATACATAACATTTAGGTGTCGAGATAAGGCCTCAATGTCATCAAAATCCTAAAATCTACTGTTGGTATCAATATAAGAAGCAATGTATCCATATACTTGCTCTTGGTATCAATACATTAAGCCGTTATATCGATATTGAGTTAAGTCATAAATAAAATCACAATTTTTGGCTAACCATTTATCGATACAAGGAGTGATGGTCTCAGACAATGTGCTTTGTATCAATACCATGTTCAATATATTGATACATTCTAGATATTTTGCCTAGTTGTATTAATATAAAAAAAAAAGTATCGATACTTAAGGCTAGTTTGGCTTGATTTTTCCCATTTTCACACATTTCAACCATGAAACTAAAACATGAATTCAGTTTCTATTTGGGCCACAAAAATCATTCAACCTCAAATGTAACTTCTTAAAAATCATATAGATTTCATTTTTGGGCTTTAAGCATTGGATCATAACTTTTTTGAATGGTTCATTAAGCTTATTAGAAAGGCATTTCATGCTATAATGTGGATTAATTAATGGCAAGCTAGACCTTGCTCATTATATAAGCTCATGCATGGTCTCTTACTGTTGCCAAAGTTGTATGATAACTAATGAAATGTTGAAAGGTTGTTCTTGAGTATAATGATTCACCATATTATATGCCACAAATGTCCTAAATGCCCTACCTTTGCTAGGTCTTTTATGGCTGAGACTAAATCCTATATAAGATACATTATGTGCTTATCCAAAGGAGATTACACACATTTTTACATCAGCCTCTACCCTTGGAAAAAGATCATTCAGGTAGCTCTTTCCTAACCTCTCTAAAAACCCTCTTAAAACCCTTATTTATCACCTCTTTTCCTCTTAAAACCTCCTCTATGGGTATCACAACCATTAAGCTCATTCTTAGCCATATTTTTTGCTAACTCATAGCGAAGGAAGGTAAGAAAGTGAGCTACTAGTGCAAAGACTTTTTTCTCAACATTCTAACAAGGTTCTCAAAGTTCTTAGGGTATGTTTCCTATCTTGTCTCAATTCATTCACTTGCTTTTGCATTTTCATCATTATAGTAAGCCTTAGCATGTTTGGTTCATTTTGAAAGTATGTTTTAATGCAGTCTTGAAATTCTAGCAAGCTTTTATTCTTTGTTTAAGCATTTTTGCATCGTTTCCATGGCATGACTATTGATGTCATTCATGAAACTAAAATGTCCATGCACATACATGCTTATCTTTTTGTATTTTTATCATCATTTTATGTTCAAATGTCATATTTTTTTTTGTTTAAACATGCTTTCCTTGTCTATTGCCATGAGGGCCATATTTAATTCATCACATGTTTGTCGAAATGTTTGTTTGATGCTTGTCAAAAATTTGTTTTTCTAAAAACCCCCCAAGTTAAGTCTATTTTTACCTCAAAAAATAAGGATTAACATGGACTTAAGGTTTTCTATCTATTGCCCTACCAATCTTGGGGAAAAATCAAGCATTGCATATTTGAATTGAAGGTTTAATGAGGCTGGATGTTCTATTTTTAAAAATAAAATGTCCCTTTTAGTTGTCCAAAGTTGTTTAGGTCTTTGTCTTATTGCCCAGAGTCTTTTAGCATTTGACATGGTTAATGGGCTATTTCATCATCCTAAACTACTCCGGACTGTGCAAATAAGCTTGTAAAGCCATTATCACTAACTCTTTTTGTCACAGGCATTCGACCATCCAAGACTCAAGTCTAGTTCAAGGAAACCCAAGAAAATCGAAAGCTCATCTGTTTTGTGTTGACGAGATTGAACCACAACTTGAATAATAATTTTCAAACAAATATTCATGAATTTTTTGATACTTTTTTCCTAAAAGAGAATTGAATTACCTTTCCAATAGTTTCTTCTTTGCTGTTGGATCATTCCAGATAAGGGAGTTATATTTTTTCAAGTGAATTCTATAACCCTTGGAATCAATGATTTGTATTCTATTTGGGCCATTTTGGCCCAGCAAATATTTTTTGTTAAATTTTAAAATATTTTCATAAAAAGTTTGTAAAATTCTCTTTCTGAAAATGTATCATTCATGGTCTAACGATTTTGAATGATTTGGGTATGATTTTTTAAAGTTCGCTACATCATTTCCTCTGTACGTGCTGTTAATGTCATTTTAGACCCAAATTCAAAAATTATTTCCTTTTAGAAAGCAATTTTTTGAGATTTTTGGAATGTTTTTATATTAACCTTTAACAAGTCACCTTTCCAATGGTATCTTGCCCTACCCCTAAAAATATAGGATTAATCCGAAATAAAATTAGAAACGAAGATAGCACGACGTTGTCCCTTATTTTTGCATTTACCAAAATTTGTCGATTTTCCAAAATACCCACTTTAAGGCATTTAAATGCCTCTAAATGAATCCGACCAACCCTGTTAAGTCAAAAAATATGCGTTAACACCTTAGGCTAGGATCAAGGAATGAGCATTTCTCAGATTTCACTCCTATTTTGTCAAATTTCTTATTTTTAAATAAAAAATCATTGACTTTGTCAAAAGTATTGGAAAGGTCATCTTGTTAAGAAATTACCAAACCTTTATCATTTTAAATCTTCCAATCTTGTTTTTCCAAAAATTACTAAAATTTTCATCTTCGGGGATACCCTGACCTCAGTTTCTTAGGGGATAGTCTCACCTTATTTTTTAAACTTCACTCAAAATCCAAGTTTTCTCTTTCCCAAACATCCCCAGGCCTTTTAATCAAAACATTGTCTTTTCCACACCTCAAGTGGCCACTAAGTGCAAATGCATCTCAAAATTATCATTTCAGTTATTCCTCAATAATCAAAGGCAATTACGAGATATATCCTAATTGTCTTTTACTTTCATGTTTTTGCATGTTTATTTTTATGCAATATTTATTATATTATTCTTCATCTTTTTAACAAATTTCCCTTTATAGTGTCCATTTGTTTCATACTTTCAAAATGTTTTCGAAAATTACAAGACAATGTTTCATGTCGGTAACTCTTTAGTGCTTGACATGGAATATCTAATTTTCAAAAATTAAATTAGAAGAACATTTTAGTGAAAAATCCCTATGTTCATCTCCTTTTCGAGGTGCATATAAGATTCAAATTTTCTCTGAAACCCAGGTAGGGATTATAGTGAAATAATTACAAGTCAAACTAAGGAAATCGAAATCGAGTTAAGACGTAGCTAGAAGGTATAATTTTGGGCACCATGAGGATGTTAGTACTTCCCTGCATGTAACCAATTTCCGAATTCATCTGATGAATTGACCATGTAGACCATGGAATCGACGCTTCAAGTTTTATAACTCAGAATGCCAGTTTCAACATGTGTTCGATCACACCTAGCCTAAGTGATCTATGGTGTTTCTAAGTGTTGGCTGCTTTATAGCGGCCATCCAAGATCGGTTAGACAAGCGATTTATTCAGTAGTCCCCTTTTATGCTACAAAGGGGTCTCTGTCAAGAGGACACTTCCTCGCCAATAATTTTATCACTTCCCACAACATATATTTTAAGTAGCACACTCTTTGCTTCATGAGGATTTTTTCAAAGGGCATGTTGTCGATAGTTGGCATGGATTTCGTTTTCCACCACACTCTTGGAGCTTCAGAGGTAGATAATTCTTAAGCATCTTCAAATAATTGATCATTTGAGAATATGTTTAGCATATGCGTAGGTAGGCGAAGCAACACTTTCAACTTGGTCTCTTATAACTTTTTTGATGAACTCTTTGAGTTGATCAGAAGAAACTTTTTGAAATTCTTTAACAATATTAGTAGGAATTGTACCAACTTCTTAAAGAACTTGATATTGATTTTGGCTTGCAGCAACTTCGCTTTTTCCGCTTAGACTTTCAATTTGTGCCATCGTGAAAGCAATTTGATCATCTCTTTCTTTGATGCTTGTTGTAAAGGATTCCATAGATTTTGTAAGAAAAGCCGTTTGTTCTTCTAAGGAACTAGTGCTACTTGTCATCACAGCGACAACATCTTTTGATTATTTTCTTCACAAAGAAATTCAAAGGTCATTAGATGACTTGATCTTGGCTTAGATTTTTTTTCAAGGGTTTTGAAGACTTGATCTTAAAATTTGCTCTAAGTGTCCTGGAGATTTGATCTTGAAATTTGTTTCAAGGGTCTTAGAGACTTGATCTTGAAATTTGTTTCAAGGGTCTTGGTGACTTGATCTTGAAATTTTTCAAGGGTCTTGGGGACTTGGTTTTGAAATTTGCTTCAAAAATCTTGTAGACTTGATCTTGAAATTTGCTTCAAGGGTTTTCTAGACTTGATCTTGAAAAATAGGATTGAACTCTTTTCTGTCCATGGAACAAATCATAGAGCAATTTTCTTGAAATTTCTTGAGAACCTTCAAGTGCTCTTCAAAATTTTCTTCAATTTCTTTTATTCTTCAAAGAAATCTTCTTGAAACTTTGAAAAGGATTTAGGTCTAAAAATCTTTTCTTCAGCTTGCAAATTGTGAAACTGTAGTGTTGAATGTCTTAGGAATGGTCCTATTCATAATGCTAGTCTACTAAGTGAAAGAGAGCTCTTTAAGAATATGATTTCTTTGTAAAAGAGTTCCAAAAAACTTCCTTGTTTATCTTTTAATTTAATTTAATTGGATTTAAAATTTCTTCATTTATTTCTTAACTAATTTAATTTAATTAAAGATAAAGTTTCTTAATTTATCTCGTAATTAATTTAATTTAATTAGAGATAAAAATGATTCTTAAAGAATTTAATATCTTCTTTGATAGAATTCTAAAAGAATCCCACTTTTTTTTATAGATAATCTCTTGGTTAATTTAATTTAAAAGAGATAAAATTTGGCTAGCAAAAATTCTCCTTCTTCACATATTGTTTATGAAAACTTTTATCGAAAATATTTAAATATGTGAATTACCAATTCACCGACAAGTTTACTAATTTATAAATCAAATATTATAATCAAACAAATAATTAGATATTACGTGAGAGTACAAGAATTTGATAAAAAATAATTAAAGAGTAGCATTTTTCATATAGATGACATATTTCTACTCAATTATGTTGCGTATCTTAACACTTTGTAGCTTATAAAGAAATATCTAGCTTTTTTTGACGAGAAATTTATGTTGATCTTTTATGTAAGCATTTAGTTTCATGGATTTATATGCAGCAAATTCATATATATATTACTATTGTAATATAAATAATAAACAAAATTATCTTATGTATTCATAATGAAATTTTTAATTAAATTTCACAAACATAAGATTAGAGATGATGCGTGTCTAATAAAATCTTTTCATAAGAATTGAATAACATCGACAATACTATAATTCCTTCTGTAAAATTTAGAAATTTCACCATCAATGTGCACATAACTAACCAATAATAAATTCATAAACATTTGTTACTTGTGACAGAACAATTTGTGACACTTTTAACAATTTTTTGTATGCGTTCACGAGTGCTTACTAGCGCGGTGATATTTAAAGAATGAAAAATAAATACAATCAATACATTATTTTTTTTAATTTGATGAAAGTGATATATTAAATATAAAAAATATTTTTTTTTCAAAATGGTAATTAAATAACTTAATTTTAACTGAACTTTTTGATATTAGATTTATAAGAAAAAAAAACCATTTATTCAAATTACATATGTAGTAACCATAGTCAGCTGAAATACTGGCCACTTGTACATTTTATACTATATATATATACACCAAATTAAATATCATTGATTGTTCCTTAATCCTTCAAATTTCCATTCTTTTTTCTCTATTGCATAAAGAATTAAAGGCCTCATTAGGATGAACCATCCCTTTTTTTAGGCAAACAACTTCAAGCATTGTATTCTTGTTTTACAAACTGAAGATTGTAATTTAAGCATATTTAAGTATCCTAATGATAAGCGCAAGCAATTGTAGCTCATGTTTCCATATTGGTTGTAAAATGTTTAATTCTATTGGTTAGGGTGGCGTTCCCTTTTACCCTACCCTTTTAT
Source organism: Adansonia rubrostipa (assembly GCA_038381775.1). Taxonomy (NCBI): domain Eukaryota; kingdom Viridiplantae; phylum Streptophyta; class Magnoliopsida; order Malvales; family Malvaceae; genus Adansonia; species Adansonia rubrostipa. The sequence continues at coordinate 4,167,598 of JBBYHM010000025.1, forward strand.
TTATAGGTATGGTATTGGAAGCCTCGCTATTGATAGCACTATTTATTTATGTATGTTATTGTTACCTTCAGAAAAGAAGTAAAGATACAAGATATAGCTGTCAAAGATCTACCGTCAAGTGTTAGGCAGTCTACTTAATAATGCGTTTCACAAGCTAAACAATAACTGCAGTTTTATCAGCAGTTGGCCACATTAATTTCCAACTTCTTCCATTTATGTTCATCGTTTTACCTTTAGAAATCATTGAACTTGAAACACATCTTTTTATTGACAAAGCAGCTGATCAAGGAGTAACTTTGTTTTTTTTTTTTTTCCTTTACAGCTCCTTGTTTGCTTATAATAATTTTTGTAGTTTGTTTCAATGCCACTGTCTGCCTTAATCTCTTTCTGTCAAGACATGGAAGCAGCTAAAGTTCCAATTTGTCTGAGCATGAAGAGGTACAGAAGGAGGAAAAGGTACCAGAGGCTGAAACGTATGCTGAGTAGTAGCCATGAAGATAATCATGAAGAGTATGGTCGAAGGGGGGTGAAGAGCAAAGTGATGGTTCCAAAGCCGTCATCAACGAAGAACATTGCAGTTGAGCCTTTAAGAAAATGGAGAGATGCATATGTGGAAATGATGCTTTGTTTTGCTGGACATTTTACACAGCTTAACAGAGGTAATGTTTTCTTGTTTAAGAGAATTCCAAACCTTAATTCTCAATGTTTAGCAGATAATTAGTTAGTGCATCACGAGGAAGGAGGGTGTGGGGTTTTCAGTGGTTAACATTCTGTTAATTATCGCTTAGTTAGTAGCTCAAAGCTAATTTATCCACTTCTCTTTTCTTTTTCTTTTTGTAATTTTCTTTGTTTTTATGGTACTCTTTGACATGGCATCGGTTGGAGAATTATATTTGTATTTCAAATTTCATGTTAAAACTGGAACTCTTTAATATATGAAAAATTAGGTTGTAATGGTTCAACCGCATTAAGAATATATATTTTCTTCTTATTTTTAATGACCCGACGTCTTAGAAGCTTTTGTCCAATACATTTGCTTTGCATGGTGAATTAAAAATTTAATTCAATTTATTCGTATAATTATATTTTTATCTTATAAATTTATCAATTTGATATCTGTTATTTTCTTTCCTATCCTCAATTTGAACTTCGTAAGAAAAAAAAAAAGGTACCTGCCAATTAGTCGCCTGTTTAGACAATATTACATTAATATTTTAGTCTGCCAATTAGTCCTCTGTTTAGACAATATTTCGTTAATATTTTAGTTTTATATTTGAAGCACTATTACTATATTTTAATAAGAATAATTATTTAGTGTATTGAGGTTGTAGATTTTTAATTTTATGAGTGGAACTAAAAGAGTGTCATATGTCTTTATTGTTTATTTAAAAAAATAAAAAAAATAAATAAAAGAGACATGTGACAGTTTAATTCTATTTGTGAAATTAAAAACCCCACGATCTATTCGATAATTATCCTTTTAGTAGTAATATTGAACTTTTCAATCTTCTAGGGGTTTTATTTTCTAAGACATTAATTATATTTCATTTGATTGAATGCATGATTTTCTCATTTACAATTATTATTTTGTATTTTTTTCCTATGACATTATTTTGCTAATTATGCATTTAAATATATAATTTGTTTTTTGCCCCAATGAAGATGTTGATTCATTGGATTCCCATAATATCATTACGGTAGGTCGGAATTTTGTCCATCACTTTTTAGTACATAACATGCATGGAATAAACCTAAATATGTCTGAAATGCATGGGAAATTTACATAATAGGCCTTAGACCATTCAGCCAAATATGTAAGGCCACAAAAAAAGTTTAAAAGTTTGCAATTTAATCTCTAAAGTTTAAAAAATTACAAAACGGCCCAAAACACAGGAAATCAACTTGAAAAATTGCAAATTAACCCTTAACCTATTCGACCATTGTCCAAAAATTATGCTTAATAGACCCAAATAACGAGATATCTACTATTAGGCCCCTAGCATTTTGAACATGCAAAACAACCTTAAAAGGCCTTGAAAATAAAAGGAAATTTGTCAAAAAGTCCAAAAAAATTGTAAAAATTATTTCCACGCTTAAATCCATTTATGCATGCCCTTAAAATGAAATCTAAGATGCTTAAATGAACATAAATGCACCTAACATGCAACTTGCCAAATAACATCCGTAATCCAAGCCACATAAATCAAATATATCAAGAAATGTTAATGGATCAAAAAATGGATTTTAATGCATGCATGCATCATGGAACATAGATATGGAATAAAAGACATGGAACCATCATGAAACAAACAAAAATTAAATGAGCAAATTTAAAAATCAACACTTTCAACAAAAATTTGCAATCCAATTGACACATGCACCAAATGCATCAAAGAATATACATGGATCATAAAATGAATTGAAATGTATGTGTGCATCATGGACATGGATATGGCATAAATCACATTGAACCATCATGAAACAAGCAAAATTTACATTAACATATTTAAAATCAACAAAAAAGGATTTTAGGTTTAAAAAAATTTAATTTTCATGGAAATTAAAAAATTAGTAGTAATGAAATCAAACTTTTGATCATTGCTCACAAAGTTTGGCCATCACATTTGATCATTGGCACAAACTATTCACCTAATGGAATTATGATCATCAAACTCCCAACAGGAGATGGAAGAAATTGGAAATCAAAATAGACGAAGTAGAAAATCGGATAAAGAACAAAACTTTATTGGAAAATACCTTGAAAAATCTTTCAAAAGCCTTTCTCTTTCTCAAAATATTTTCTCAAAGTATCAAAGTTTCTTTCTTTGGAAGAAAAGTTGAGAGGAAGATGAGAGAAAAAGCAAAAATGGTTTCTTCCCTATCCTTTGAAATTCAGCCAAGGGGTTAAAATAACTCCTTGGCCACCTTTTTAATATTTTTTTTGTTTAAATTAAACACTTACAATTGTTAGTGGCGAAATACTTTTACATGGAAGCTTAGCTATAGGCTAAAATGGGAGATTGATGGATGATTATGTCTGATATCACTTGTCACCGTGTCTCATGGAAGACATTTGGAATTTGAATGAAATAAAGTAAATAAATGAAAAAGAAATTTAAAAATCTAAATTAATTAAAATTATATAAATTATGAAAATATTAAATATATGAATAATCCTTATTTTTATGATGGTTAAATCAAAAGAAATTAATTTATTAAGCTTTGGATTAATTTCCTAAGTTTATGTGTCCAAATTAGCAAATAATGTTCAAATTGGTAAAATTATGTATAAAAATTCCTAGTTAAAAAATGCTAATGTAGGAAAATTAATTAAACTTTATATGCATGTATATGAAAAAAAATTAATGAATCCATGCGTAGAAAACCCTAATTGAAAATCACATGGCAGAATTTAAATTTGAAGGACTAAAGTGAAAGAAAAAAAATGTTGAATTAAAATCCATGTACTTAAAAGATTAATTAACATTCTCCATGTAATAAATTCAATCAAGAATTTAATCATGTAAGAATTCTAATTAAAAATCCATAAAAAAATTGAATCAAAGAAATTAGTGTGAAAAATTTAGAAGGATTTTAATGTAAAAAATCTAGAAAACTTTGAAAGGTCAATTACAATCCTACATGTAATAAATGCAATCAAGAATTTAATCAAGTAGGAATTCTAATTAAAAAAAATGAAAAAATTGAATCAAAGAAATTAATATAAAAAAATGTGATTAAGAGAATTGTATCGTAAAAACCTAAAAACTCCTAAAAAATTTTCTGGCAAAGAATTTAATTAAAAACCCCATGCATGAAGGTTTTTATAATCTCATGCATAAAAGAACTTAATTTCATGGTAAGGAAAAATCCTTAGTGGGAAATTCCATGCCTGAATACCCTTGGTGGGATATTCCATGCATAAAATCTACCTAAAATATTGTAAAAATATATCAAGTGTGACTAATTAATATTTAATTCTATATTTTTAAAATGTGAATGAATGAAAAAATCTTATTGTAAGAAAAGAGAAAATTAAAAATCCTAAACTTGGAAAAAATTTATTGGAAAATCCTTACAAAAAATTTCATACTAAAATAAAAAAAAATTGAAAATGAATTCGAGTTTAGAAAAAAACAAACCAAATTCAAAATGATTAATTGAAAATATTTAACAATACTAATAAAAAATAAAAAATCCAAAACTTAGAAAGACTTTACAGGAAAATTCTTATGGAAAAGGAAATTCAAAATTTTGACCAAAATTAATTAAAATAAATAATTTTATTTGATAATTTGATACTTTGTGGTATAAATGCCAATACAAACTTTTTCTCCTTAATTTCTGATTTTTCAAAGGGAGTATCGGCATAAATACCACCTAAGTATCGATAAAAATATACAAATGGTATATTCATGAATTTTGCATAAAAAAGCCTCAAAATTTTCTAAAATGAAAAATTTTACTATGCACACCATATTGAAAATGAACTCCATAACTTCATAGGAGGGAATTTAAAAATTAAATTTTCTTTTCAAAGTTTGTTTTTTTTTTTGACCAAATGCATTTTATGACTTTGGAATGCGAATTTTTCAACTGCTAGTGTGAAGGATCATCCAAATACAGCTAAATAGGTCTTAAAAGTGTCAAGTTCATAGAGATGACGGCTGATCCCCATCTGTGTGACTACCCGATTCTTGATCTTGGACACTTCAAAATGTTGGAGAAAGGACTTGAACGAAATTAGTGGTCTACTACAAAGTAATTAGGCTAAGACATCATTATCTTTACAGGACAAACACATCCTCTTTATAATATTTAGAGATATATATTTTAATTAAGCCTTAAAGTTTCTTAATAGAACTTTTCAATTAAGTCCTCCACATTTAGCCTTTTATTTAATTAAGCCCAACTTAATTTACTCCTAAGTTTAATCTAACAAAACCATTCAATTGGATGTGACCAATTAGGGTCCTATCATGTTGGGAATGAACATAATTAGGTTGATATATGCCCTTGAACCAATATGTTTGCGACATGGGATACATTGTCAATTAACTGCATACACGTTACTAGTTAAAGTAACAAAAGATTTTCCTTCATGTTAGTGGCATCATTGACTATCATGAAAACCCTAATTGGATGAAGCCCATGAAACTTAAAAGGCCTTGCAAAGGAATGGCTATGTGTTGTAATTATTAAAGCCTAGTTCCTCAAAACCTTATTGGTCATTGTATTATCAAGTCGGGGCATTAACAATGCTTAAAGACCAACTCATGTTGAGACTTCCTACTTTGAAAGTAAGCAATCAATCTCATAGGTTAATGTATATGAGATACTTAGGAAAGCATAGGGGTACTTGTTTTGTTGAAACGAGTTCACTGAATATGGCCCGAATGAGAACTTTATCTGGTATTAGTCATTCAAGTGTCTATGGACTATGTTCTAATATGTTAGTTGTGTCTAATAATCCTTAGACTTGTGGTACTAGTTATTTCGTATAAGGAGTGTTATACTTAAAGATCATCATGAGTGAATGTAAATAGATGAAAGCTTATGGTAGGGTGGTCTTGGGTAATGACATGAATTGTATGGTGGATAGATGAATGATTTAAAAAGGATTCACCACTCTTAGTGACAATTAGAGATAATCTTAACTTTGGTTAACTGGATTAAAGTCTCTAGCCAGTGCATAGTGAATTATAAGGAATTGTTCCTTGTAGATTCATGATCATTAACCATGAGTCATAAGATCTAGCATGAATAAAGCATAAGTAGACACTAAATCGTGCTCATGCTCAATCCGAGATAAATGGTGAAGGGACCATACTACATTGATAGTTAGGTTACTAAAAAGTTTCGACGAGATTACATTGACTTTTCAATGTTTAAGTGGTCATGATGGGTTGCTAGATCCCATTCTTGATTTATAGATATAATCATTTACGTCCATTGTCAACATGTTGGGAATGTAATGGGTTACACTTGTTAAATTAAATCCAAGAGTTAATTAAGTATGACTTAATTAAATAAAAGGTAATTTGGAGGACTTAATTGAATAGTTTAATTAAGATTTATTTAAGACAATATTAGATTTGTGAAATATAGATTTTGTTATCTAATTAAGACATAAAAGATAAGATTGTCTTATTAAAATAATGCCTAAATTAAAACATGCTCTATAAAGGTGGATAAACACTAATGCTATTTGAAATAGGATTTCACCTAAGCTAGGGATTTAATTGGGAATCAAATTTTTCTATCTCATTTCTTGGTCTCTATAATCCCTTGGAATATTATTGTAATATTAATTACTTGATAATTAATATTAAAAATATTAAAATTAAGTTAAAACAGTTTTAACTAAATTAAGGATTTTATAGCGATAAAATCTATTAGGATGTGTATACTAGCAACTTTAGTTTCTAATTATTTATCTAATCTTATCATTGTTAGATAATTATATTTGTTAGATAAATATTATTTTTTGGATAAATATGAAGTTTAAATTATAAAATTAAATTCATGGAAACATAATTAAGCCAATAAACCCCTATTACACCTAAAGTTTGGTTTATGGTCCAAGCTTGTTGGGCCTAATCTTGTGGCCCAATTAATATAGGAGATTTCAGCCAAGGCATGTGGGAAAGGCTGGCCATTTATATTGTTTGAAACATGGGCTGGTTATTTTAAAGCACCAAAAAACAAAGTGAAAGAGTTTCACTTGATTTTAGAGTTTTAAATAGGTTAAAACTCTTCCATCTTAAAGCCAACTAGGAGTTAGATTGAGCTAGAACATAAAGACATGATAATGATCTCTTTTGAAATATTTTTGACAGTTTACCAAATATTTTCTCTAAATTTTTGTTCTTTCTGCTATTTTTATTGCTTAAGCTTGCCTTTCTCTCTCTCTCTCTCTTGTTCTTAGTGCAATCTTCATCCTAGATTTATTCTTGGTTATTGATTGATACAAGATAGATATTTACCTTTTGGTTGAGGCTAACAATCTTTCTAGCTAGCACTAGAGAACCTCAAGGCCTCAGAAAGTTTTCAACAAACATCTATATGGATAACAATTAGAGGCAAACATGTGTGCTGCTCATTATCTTAGAGAATTTTTTAGGAGGCCATAGCCGACACCTCAAGCATCTTTTGGTTAGTTTTTGTTTCAGATCTTGGCACAGATGTTCAGGAGACCAAACAAAGTTCTCATTCAGGCCATGTTCATTGAACTTGTTTCAACAAAATAAGCACCGATATACTATCCTAAGCATCATATATACTTTAACCCATAAGATCAGTTACTTACTTCACAACTAAGAAGACACCGAAGAGATGTCAATCCTGATAAATTTCAACCTCATGCATGTAGTAGATTACAAAAATCAACAAAATAACAATAAAAGGGTAGCATAAAACATAAACGTATAATCAACCGAACTTCCTTGAGAATCTTTGTGAAGGGACTTGCATGTAGTAAAATATTCCACTAAAATTTAAACATCTATCTATTTAGAGATTACTTGACTCTCTGCTATCATAATCTGAAGTTAAAACCAATCCAAATAATCTTTAGGAGCTAAAGGTAATAGCTTGCCAAAAAGATCTCCAAGATCACAAGTAGTATACATGTCTTACCTCTAATGGTTACCCACATAGATGGTTGTTAAAACCTTTTTGAGGTTCGACGGTTGTCCAGTGCTAGCTAGAAAGCTTGTTAAGCATCAATCAAAAGGTAAGGCAGATTCCTTTCCTTAATCACTTAAACAAAAAACAATTCTAGGAGGTAGATGGCACTAAAGTAAGAAAAAAGAAAAGAGGATAGTGCAATAGGAGGTGGCGACTATAGAAAATAAAGAATATTATTTTCTCAACTCAAAAAACAAAATTTCACTTGATTCAATAATCAACTTTTTCTCAAAGTATATATTCAATTTCTTTAACTTATCATCTCTCTATATACTAGCTTAATCCAACTCCTACTAGAAGTAAATAAGGAAAAGTTCTAATCAACATTGAAACTTCTTATTAATGTGAAACTCTTTTCACACTTTAAGTAACTAAATCTAATCAAACACCTTTTCTTTGTCATGGCTGATCTAGACACCTAAAATAGGCTAAAGAGAATTCGATCAACCTATGGTCCACGAGATTAAATCTTGGGCTTTAGGCACATAATGGGTAAATAGGCTAGGTAAGGTTTCCATGAGTTTTAATTCTATAATTTACACTCCTTGTTTATCTTGATAAATAATATTTACCTAATAAATATAAATATCTAATAATTATAAAATTAGATAAATAAATTAGAAATCTTATTGGCTAGCATAATTATCCCTATGAATTGTATCTTTATAAAATCCTTATTTAGTTAAAAACTATTCTTAACTTAATATTGATCTTATTTAATATTAATTATCAAATAATTAATATAAAAAATATTCCAAGTGATAACTGGCCAGAAGGTTAGAGAGAGAAATTTGATTCATAATCAAACTTCTAGTCTAGGTGAAATCCTATTTTCACTAGGACAAGGTATACTTACCTAGATATGGTATGTCTTAATTAGAACATTATCTGGAAGAGACAATCTTATCCACCATGTCTTAATTAGACAAAAAAATTTAGATTTGACGAAATCCATTTTTGTTCTTAAAATAAATCTTAATTATACTATTCAATTAAGTCTTCTAATTAATTATCCTTTTATTAAGTCATACTTAATTAAATCTTGAATTTAATCAAAGAATCCATCTTATTGTGTGTGACCCATTAGGTTCCTAACATGTTGGTAATGAACATCATTAACTTCATTAATTATATTCATAGACCAAGAGCGGGATCTAGGAACCTCTCGTGACCACCCAAATGTTGAAAAGTCAATGTGACCTCGTCGAAACATTTCAGTTATAAGCTTATCAGTGTAGAGTAGTCCTTTTATGATATACCCAATCAGCATGGGCATGGTGTAGTGTCTACTCATGTTTTAATCCATGTTAGATCTTACAACTTATGGTTAATGATCATGAATCTGTAAGGAAAAGTTCTTCATAATTCATCATGTTTTGGCTAAAGAATTTAATCCTACTAGCCATAGTTAAGATCATTTAAGATATATCTCCAATGTCATAGGAGTAGTGAATCCTTTCTAGATCATTTATCCATCTACCATATGTTTCATGCTATACAGAAAACTACCCTATCACAGGCATTTATCATTGTGGACCTGTTAGTGATGATCTCTATGTATAACATTCCTATAGAAAATAACTTGGTATCATAAGTTTGAAAACTATTATACATGATTGGTAGACTAAAACATATTCTGTAGACATTTAAATGACTAACACCAAATAGAGTTTTCATACAGGCTATGTTCAATGAACTTGTTTCCATAAAACAAGCACCCATATGTCATCTTAAGTATCTCACATATTCAACTTATGAGATTGATTACTTACTTCCTAAGTAAGAAGGCATAGTTGGTTTTTGAGAACTACTAATGCCCCGGTTTCACAATACAATGACCAAAAACATTTTAAGGAACTAGGTTTTGATTTACAGGAATCTCATAATTATAACTCACCACTATTTTTTTACAAGGTCTTTTAAGTTCTATGGGCTTCATCCAATTAGTGGTTTCATGATAGTTAATCATGCCACTAAAAGAAAAAAAACCCTGATGTTACTAAACTAGTAATGGGCATGCAGTAAATTAACTATGTATTCTATGTCCCAATCTAATTGGTTCAAAGGCATACACTAATGACAATAACATGTCTTAGTATCTAAGCATTGTCAATGCCCTGTCTTGGCAATACAATGACCAAGAATATTTTTAGAAACACGACTTTAATGTACAAGGATCCAATGATTGACTATTCTAAAGTGATGGCAAGTGCTTTTGTCCTTTCCTTTTTTAGCTTTGACCCCACCAGTTAGCTTCAAACTATTTAAGCCAAGAGGCAAGCCTCATGTTGATTTCTTCTTCTTCTTCATCTTTTTCTTAGATTTTTTAGATAAAGAAATAACCAAGTGGATATCTTTCTCAGTGGTGATGGATTTTTCAGTCATAGTCAACATGTTCAATAAATCTAGGACGATTCTCTAAAGATGTTTCATGTTGAAAGTCAATATAAACTAGCTAAAGCTAGGAGGTAAAGAGGATATAGCCGAATTAATAGATAACTCATGATCCATCACCCTCCATTTTATTATTTTCAAAACATGAGTCCTAATTGGGGTGTTAGGAATTCCCTAAGAATGAAAGTCATTGCGATGTATTTCATTAGTTTGAACTGATTATTAATTTTTATATATTTGAGTTTTTTCATTAAATCATTGCTATTCCATGCTTATATATTTACATGTTAAAGTAAATGTAAGCAAATGAAGCTTACTGCTATTCCCTAAGAGTGTTGCATATAATGGACTTTATATGCAGGAAGACAATATTTTAAGGTAAGTAGCCTAGCAATTAACTCATGTTAAGACAATTATGTCGTCTAAATCCAATTAGAGAGATGACTTGTCTTGGCCATTTGGAGTAAGCCGACTTCTGAGTACAGATAGATATATTGCCTAGAGGTGGTGATATAGTGGACTAGACCAAAGTGCAACTAATCCATTAATAAGTCCATTTACTTGGATTAATTCACTTTAGACGTTCATTATATAATTACCTAAATCTTGAATAAGTAATTGACTCCATATGTATAAGTTGTATGCTTTGACATTCCAAAGGATAAAATTCTTGAAGTATTAAGATATATATGGGTTCGTTGGGTATATAGCTTATACTCGATAAGAGCTTTAATCATAGATTAGTCTTATAAAGAGTTAAGTTTGTCCCCTTAAAAGGCATTAAATAGGATACTGAAAATGGATGAGGCCTCGATCATTTGTTTATCAAATAATAAATTGTTCACATATAGTGAATAATCATTTTCATATAGAGAGTATAATGGAACTTTATGATAAAGTAATCAAGTAGGTAAAACAAACTTTAACCTTAAGTTGATCACAGATATCATATAAGGGTATTACATAGATGACTAGGTCATTGGACTAAAAGGCTATTTATAAAGCTTACATAATACTTATATAATTAGGAATGTAATTTTAGGTCTTTAGTTGTATGACTCTGAGATTAATAATTATATATTATTTATTCGGTATTGAATAATTAATATATAGATTATTGGAGCCTAATTATATATGTCTAATTGGTCATTTCACTAGCTTAACATAATTCTATAATGGATGGTTATTGATCGGATTACCTGAAATCAAATGATTATCAATGTAGACACCTTATTTTGTCCAAGCCAATTTTTGGCATCCTGAGACATAATTGAAAGATGACAGAATCAAAAAAATAAAAAATAAAAAACAAAAATAGGGACGATTAAAGAAAAATGCTTGAAATGCTAGGCGATTTTTTTGGAAGGTATCAATACACACTTTATTGTATCAATATCATGGGTAGAAATTGCTTTGTGTATTAATACGAATTGTTTTGTATCGATACACCAAGGTTTTTACCCAGCTCAAGCCATCTTTTAGCCTTTGAAAATCTAATTTAAAAATGCTGTTACACCAAAAATCATCATAATTCATACCAAGCCTCAGCTATGGGCTTGTGATTGGACTTAAATAAATTTTTAAAGCCTAAATAGCCAATGACAAAAGACATTTTCATGAAATATATGGTTTGTTGAAGGGCATGCTTATCTTTTTTCTAGTTACAGGCTGTTATAACCTTTTTGCACCACTACTCTACATGGCAGAACCAATGGAAATAATGGTAACTGAACATAGTACCTAGAGTTGTCCCTTAGTACATTAATAAAAGATAAAAAAATGCCCTTCCTTTGTCTCCAGAAAGCATTGGCTGAACCTTGAAATTAAAAAGGGGCTAAAGCTAGCTCAGCTAGCAATTAATGATTTTTCTAGCAATCAATGAATTTTTCAACAATAGAAAAAAATATCTATCCCTAAAAACACTTCCAAAACACTGTTCTATTGCCTTTCACCTTTATCTTTCCTTCATTCCTGTAGCTTCTTATAATCACCACCAAAAACACCTCTAAAACCTTCTATTCCATTTTTCCTTCCCTCAACACCCTACCAAAAATATCTTTTGTTATCATTTCTTTGCATATCAACATAAAAAAAAAGGAAGAAGATGAGTCTCAAGTTGTTGCTTGAAGAAAAAGGTTAAAGCATGAGGCTTTTGGTATATTTTGTCACCTAGCTTTCTCCTTTCTCATTTCTAGCACTTGCATCATTTCAGTGAACCATTTATGCTACCATGACCATCCTAGGATTCCTATCCCTTATTGTTGTCTTGGTTGTAGTAATCTTAGGATTTTGATATTCCTTTGATTTCTTAATGTTGCTTGGTAAGCCAAACATCTTCTCTTTCATTCTACCATTAAAGCAATCCCTTATTCATATATTTTCTTTCATGTTCCACCTATTTTAACATGCTTAACACATGCTTGAACCTACTTCCTATCATGCATTGAGTATATTCATGCATTTTCTTACATTTTAATGAGTCTTATGGCACAAAAATGCTATCTTGAAAATTTTAGCATGTTTTTCTTTGCTTAAATGTGTTCATGTCATCTTCCATAGCATGATTTTTGGTGTTATTCATGGAGTCATCATTCCCATGCATCTTATTTGTCATCTCCTTGCATTTTTTGTAATCTTTTCGATGTCAAAATATCATCTTTTGTGTTTGCATGTCTTATCCCTATTCATCTTTGTGTATGTTTATTTTGTTCATGGCATATTTGTCAAGACGCTTGCTTGTTTGGTAAAAATAAGAAATCCCTAAGAAAAGTTTATGCTATATGTAATAGATAGAGAATAGCATGGATTTAATGTTTTCATAAAATTGGTTTTCCAATCTTGGGGACAAATTAAACATTTCAACTTTGGAGTCATGGTAAAATAAGTTTAAAGATGTTATTTTTCAAACAAAAATAGCCTTTTTAGTTGATATAAAATATATTAAGCCTTGACCTTGAGTTTAACACCTTCATGGTAGCATGGTCAATATGTTGTTTCATCCTTCCTAACTACTCTGGGATTATGGAATGAACTCATGATGCTTGTGTCATTCTTTTCCCTATGTTGTGGATGTTTGAACGTCCATGACTCGAGTTCGACCCTAGGAAACCTACAAAAATCACATAACCCCTGTTTTCGCTCTGGCAGCACCATAGTCTAAATTTAAAAAATTATTTTTGAACCATAAATGATTTTTCTAAACTTTTCTAACATTTTTCACTTAAAGGACATCAAAATATCTTTCTAATAGTGTTCTGTTTGCCCTCGGATCATTCCAAATGAGGAAGTTATAACTTTTCAAACCTTTGCTATTTGGAACCCTAAGACCATCACATTACATTCTATTTGGGTCGTTTTAGTCCATTAGATTATTTTTCTATATTATTTAAATTAAAATTTTTCCTAGCAAGTTTGTAAAGTTCTCTTTTTGAAGAGGTATTGTTTACGATTTAACAATATTGGATAAGCTTGTAATGATTTTTCAAAGTCCATCATGCCCTTTCCCTTGTACATTCTACTAGTACCGAAATAGGCCAACTCCAAAAATTAATTCCATTTAGAAATTGATCTTTTAGGATTTTTAAAATTTTTTTACACTAATCGTTAAATGGTATCTTGTTTACCCTCTAAAGCCTTTAAATGAGCCTTCAGGAAGGGAAACAGTATGATATTGTCCCTCATATTAGCTCAGTCTCTTAAATTGCCATCATCGAGACGTTTGAACTTCTCAAAATGCAGCGGAGTGGCTCCCCTACAACACAAGCCTTTTAGGCTCAGATTAAGGCTTAAGACATAATTATTTTGTTTAAATCTTCAGTTCCTTATTTTCAAAATACCTTCTTTTTTTAAAATATCCTTTCCTTTTAAAGCATAAAAAATTTTATTTTTGGGGATACTCTAATCCTACCTCTTCAAGGGGATACTTTGACCCCATTTTTCACTTCACTTTTCTCTCTCAAATTCATTCGAGATTCTTAATTATTTTCTTAAATCATAAAAAATTTTCATTCTTGGGGATACTTCAACCCCACCACTCCAAAGAGATACTCTAACCTTGTTTTCCACAAAAAAAATTCAAATTTTCTCTCTCGGATTTATTCGAGATTCCTAATTATTTTCTTAAATCATAAAAAATTTTCATTCTTAGGGATACTTCAACTCCAATACTCCAAGCGAACACTTCAACCCTGTTTTCTACCAAAAACTCAAATTTTTTCTTTCAGATTTATTCGAGATTCTAATTATTTTCTTAAATCATTAAAAATTTTCATTCTTAGGGATACTCCAACCCCATTTTCTATTGAAAACTTAAATTTTCTCTTTTAGATATTTTCAAGATTTAATTATTTTCTTAAAATATTAAAATCTTTATCCTTGGGGATACTCCAACCCCAACTCTTCGAGGGAATACTTCAACCTTCCTTTTAGTTCAAAATCAAAAAATTTTTCTCTTTTTTAGATACCCTGGATTATTTTGATTAAAACCTTTCCCTATCCCTCAAATTACCATATCCAAAAATGTCTCCAAATTGTCATCTTGATTATTCGTCAATAAACGAAGACAATTGTGAGATACATTCCGATTGTCTTTTTTCTTACATTTTTTTGTTTGTGATTGTTTGTTTGTGAAATGAGGAACCTCCAGCCCTAGAAACATTCCCAAAACACTGTTCTATTGCCTTTCACCCTTAACCTTCCTCTATTCCTGTAGCTCTTTAAAATCACTGCTAATAATTGCTCCAAAACCCTCTATTCCATTTATGCTTCCTCTTAAAACTTCCCTCTTTCAACACCTTACTAGAAATCTCTTTTTTTTATCATTTTCTTCAACATCAACATAAAAAAAAAATGGGTCTCAAATTGCTGCTCAAAGACAAAGGTTAAAGCTTAATGCTTTTGGTATATGTTCTCACCTAGCTCTTTCTTTTCTTGCATCATTTAAGTGAATCATTTATACTACCATGACCATCCTAGGATTCCCACGCATTATTGTTACCTTGGTTGTGGTAGTCTTAAGATTTTAATGTTTGTTTAATGTCTTGATGTTGCTTGGTAGGCCATTTTCTTTTTCATTCTGTCATTAAAGCAATCCCTTATTCATGCATTTTCTTTCATGATTCATCTATTTTAACATGCTTAGCACATGCTTGAAAGTTCCTCCTAAGATGCATTGATGTTCATGTATCTTGCATTTTAAGGAGTCTTATGACACAAAAATGCTGTCTTGAAAATTTTAGCATGTTTTTCTTTGCTTAAATATGTTCATGTCACCTTCTATAGCATGATTTTTGATGCCATTCATGGAGTCATCATTTTCTTGCATCTTATTTGTCACCTCCTTGCATTTTTTGTAATCTTTCCATGTCAAAATGTCATCTTTTTATGTTTGCATTTGTTATCCTTGTTCATCTTTATGTATGTATTTTGTTCATAACATTTTTGTCAAGATGCTTGCTTGTTTGCTAAAAAATTGATTTTCAAAAAACAAAAAGCCCCCAAGATAAGTTTATGCTACTTCTAATAGATGGAGAATAGCATGGATTTAATGTTTTTATAAAATTGGTCCTGCAATCTTGGGGATAAATCAAACATTGCAACTCTAGATTCATAGTAAAAAAGTTTAAAGAGGTTGTTTTTTAAACAAAGATATAAAAAACATATTATGCCTTGATCTTGAGTTTGACACCTTCATGGTGGCATGGTCAATGGGTTATTTCATTGCCCCAAACTTTTTCAAAATTGTAGAATGAACTAGTGATGCCTATGTCATTCTTTTCCCTATGTTGTGGATATTCAAACATCCATAACTCGAGCTTGAGCCCAAAAAACTTGAAAAAGATTGAATAACCCCTATTTTTGCTCTAGCAGCACCATAGTTTGAATTTGAAAAATTATTTTTGAACCGTAAATGATTTTTCTAAAATTTTTGATATTTTTCTTAAAAGGCGTTGAAATACCTTTCCAATGGTGTCTTGTTTGCCTTCAGATAATTCTGGATGAGGAAGTTATGCCTTTTCGAACCTTTGCTATTCGAAACCCTGTGGAATAGTGCATTACATTTTGTTTGAGGTGTTTCGGCTCACCAAATTGTTTTTCTATATTGTTTAAGTATTTTTCCTAGAAATTTCACAAAATTTCCTCTCCGAAAAGGTATTATTTATGATTTAACAATTCCGGATAAGCCCATAATTATTTTTCAAAGTCCATCACTTCAATTGCCTTGTATATGCTGCCAGTGTCAAAATAGGCCAAAAACCAAAAATTAGTTCCATCTAGAAAGTGATCTTTTAGGATTTTAAAAATATTTTTATACTAATCCTCATCGAGTTACCTTTCCAACAATACCTCGCTTACCCATGAAGACTTTGGATGAGCGATACTGTCCCCTATTTTTTAGAACTAAAATTAGCTTAGTCTTTCGAATCGCCATCATCGAGACGTTTAAACTTTTTAAAATGCATTCGATTGGCTCCCCTACAACACAAGCCCTTTAGGCTCAGATCAAAGTTTAAGAGAAAATTATTTTATTCAAATCTTCAGTTCCTTATTTTCAAAATACCTTGTTTTTCAAAATATCCATTCCTTTTAAAACCTAAAAAATTTTCATCTCTAGGGATACTCCAACCCTACCTTTCTGAGGGGATACTCCAACCATATTTTTCACTAAAAAGCTTGAATTTTCTCTTTTAGATTGATTCGAGATTCCTAATTATTTTCTTAATTCATCAAAAATTTTAAATCTTTAGGATACTCTAACCCTGTTTTCCACTAAAGAACTTGAATTTTATCTCTTAGATTTACTCGAGATTCCTAATTATTTCTTAAATCATTAAAATTTTTCATTCTTGGGGATACTCCAATTCTACCACTCCGATGGGATACTCCAAACCCATTTTCTTTCAAAAACCCAAATTTTTTGTTTCACATTTATTTGGGATTCCTCATTATTTTTTAAGTCATAAAAAATTTTCATTCTTGGATGCCCTAACCCCACCATTCTGAAGGGATACTCCAACTCTATTTTCCATTGAAAACTTAAATTTTCTCTTTTAGATATATTCGAGATTTCTAATTATTTTCTTAAAATATCAAAATCTTAATCTTTAGGGATACTTCAACCCTAACTCTCCGAAGGGATACTCCAACCTCGCTTTTACTTCAAAATCTAAAAATTTTCTCTTTTTTAGATACCTCGATTTGTTTTGATTGAAACCTTTTTTCATCCCTTAAATTACCATTGAATCTAAACACGTCGTCATCTTGGTTATTCTTAATAATGAAAGACAATTACAAGATACATTTTGGTCATCTCTTCTTTTTTCGTTCTTTTGTTTGTGATTGTTTGTTTGTGAAATTATTATATTCTTTTTTGTTTTACTAAAGTTTTTCATTTTTGTAGTGACTATTGTGCATTCATATTCAAAATTTATTTTCAAAAAATTTTATAAAGCAAAGTTTAGTGTCAATATCTCTCAAGTGCCCAACACGGAATATTTGAATTTTCAAAATTTAATCTGAAAATTATTTTTATCAAAAATTCTATGTTACTCATACCATCGTCGTGCTTAGGTGATATAAATTTTCTTTGAAAACTCGAATCTACAATTTTCACAAAAAAAATCATGCACAAAGAGGGATCATATCTAAATAATGACCAAATGGAGTCGATTAAGCCAAGACTAAAACAAGATATAGCTAGTGGATACCGATTTCGGGCATTGTGGGGGTACTAATATTTTTCACACGTAACCAACTCCCAAACCCGACGAACGAATCTTTGGACCTTGTAGTCCTTGAAATCAACATTTTCAGTTTCTTAACTCGAGATATTGTTTTCAATAGGCATTCGATCATGCCTAGCCAAAAATGATCAATGGTGACTCCAAATTTATGGCCACTTTACGGTAGCCTCCCAAGACTAGTTGGATGAGTAATTCACCCGATGGTCTCTCTCCTTCATATTACTATGCCTAGTTGTTAGGACTTTTAGTGTCAAATAAAATCAAGAGGATGGTGAATTGATTTTTTAAATCTTTGGTAAATTAAAACTTTGATAAATAAAATTGAGAAATCTAAAGAATAAATTTTGGAGTGTAAGTTAGTGAATAGAAATAAATAATTAAAGACAAAGGAAAAAGAAGCAAATTCAATGATTTAGAGAGGTTCAGCCTCACTTGTATTGGATTTTTGTAATTCACTAACTTGAATTATCTACATTTCAAGGATAAGGTATAACCTTTACACTCCTTATTTTTCAAGGCTAAGATAGAACCCTCTACCCTCTATCTTTTGTGGCTAAGATAGAACCTTCTCTTATTACTTTTGAAGGCTAAGTAGAAACCATTTCTACTTTTCAATGGCTAAGTAGGAGCCTCCCCTTTTTTATAAAGATTTAAGTGTAAACAAACCTCTAAAAGTTAAGTGTTTACAAGAACTTTGGCTCAAGGGAAATACGTATCTAAAGATACAAAAAGAAGAATATAAAAAAAGGAAGAATTAATCCTATATAATGATGAACTACTTAGTGAAAATGATAGAAAAGATGAGAGATTTGACTTTAAGCACCATCTCTTGGATCTTTTTCTTGTTGAAGGCATTGGAATAACTTATTTATAGCCTTGATAATGTTTATAGCCGTTGGGAACATTAGGTGAAGGAATATAGCTATTAGAGTATTCATAAATGTCATTTCCTATTGTTCCCCACCCTGTGAAGGAATATACCAAGATATTCTTGGTATTGTATCGATACATGAGTTAAAAATATGACTGTTGCAAGCTGTTTTATCGATACAATAAAGCTAAGTATTGATACTCGTCATCTTGTACCAATACAGACACACTTTGTATTGATACATTAAGGGATTTTAACCAAACCTTAGCTACTGCCAAGTAATGTATCGATACATATAGGGTGCGTATCAATGCTTACTACATTGTATCGATACATACTGATTTGTATCGATAGATTTGAGGTTTTTAAATATAGTATCGATGCATTTATGCATTGTCTTGATATAGCCCTTTAAATTCTTTGGAAAATGATTTTTCTTGGCTTTTAGACATGTAAAACATATCTAAAAAGTTTTTTATGTATATATTAAGTATACATTTTTTAGTGCTTGAAGGAGTTTAAAACAGATTCTAGTATTTTCAAAGTGTTTACAAAATATTTCTTGGAAAAGTAATAATCTTGAAAATATTTAAACATCACCTCATTAAGCTTAACTTTTAGTTATATCAAAATTAAGATTAATTCAAAGCTAATATGGCTAACAATCTCCCCTTTTTGAAATGACAAAACTTAAGGTGAATTTGCTTATATAACTCCCTCTAAATCATTTAAAGCTTTTCAACAAAACTCCCTTTTAATAAAAGCATTATGAAATAGATTTTTGGAGATTTTATAAAAAGGTTTTGAAACACTTGACAATGGCATTTTTTGGTCATATTTGCCTTAAAGAGTACCAACACAAAATATTAAGGATTTTAACAATATAAATAATGTAAGCACATGTGAAATCCTCCTATTTGCTAGCATAAACATGAAGTTCAAATAAGCAAATTAACCCTAAAACTCTCTCTTTTTTTAGAATATGAAAAAGGTGAAAGTAGATTAATTCAAAGCTAGAGGACTAATTTTAACAAGATTTCTAGAAGGTATATAAATTATAAAACATTTAAGAGCATGTATATCAATTATTGAGAAAATGTATGCATTTAAGTCCTAATGTAGTTCATCTAATTTTTGTATTCTTTTGTAGCATTTAAGCACATCTGGGAGATAGAACATACCAATTGTTGAAGGATTTTAAGAATTATTAATGCAATTGGTGTCTAGATGCATAATAGAGACCAATTTTTGAATTTTCAGTACACATGCATACTACAATAAATGCCATATGGAAGGTTAAAAATTTTTTTTAAGAAGAATGTAACAAACTTTCATAGATTAAAAGATCATTTGCTAATTCATTAAATCAAAGAACATGCTAAAATAAGAGAATTATGCACTTAAACATGCCCAAAGATTCATTCAGAGCAAACATTTTAAGCATACATTACATACTAGAATATCAATTATATGTATAATTGACTCATGTATGTCAAAGAGTTAATGTGACTTTATTGAAACCTTTAAGTAACCAGCTTATCTGAGTAGTCAGAATAAGCATGAGCATGGTACAATGTCTACTCTTACTTTAGTCCATATTAGATCTTACAAATTATGGTTAAATATCATGAATATATGAGGAACAATTCCTTATACTTCATTGTGCTCTAGCCAAAGATTTTGATCCTATTAACCATAGTTAAGATCATTCAGGATATGTCTTTTATATCACAACAGTGGTGAATCCTATTTAGATTACTCATTCATCTACCATATGCTTCGTGTCATTCCTTAAAACACCCTACTGTAGGCATCTATCCTTGTGGACACATTCATGATGATCTCTAAGTATGACACTCTTCATATAAAATGAGCTGGTATCACAAGTTTAAGGATTATTACGCACGATTGGCACATGATAACATATTCTATGGGCACTTGAGTGACTAATACCGAGTGGAGTTCTTATATGGGCTATTTTTGGTGAATTTATTTCTGTAAAATAGGCACCTTATGTCATCCTAAGTATCTTACATACTTGAACCTATGAGATTGGTTGATTACTTTTTAAGTAAGAAGGCATAACACTTTTTGAGCATTACCAATAGTCCATCTTGTCAATATGATGATCGAGAATTTTTTGAGGAACTAGGCATTAATGCATAAAAATCTTATAATTGCAACTCCTGTAATGCCTTTGCAAAGCCTTTTAATTTCCATGGACTTCATCCAATTAGTTGTTTTATGACAGTCAATCATGCCACTAATATGAAGGAAAACCTTATGTTATTTAACAATTAACGGGTATATAAACACCTAATTTTGTCTAAGCTTTTACTTAAGCATTTCAAGGCATAACAAACTTGAACAAACAAAAATGAATTAGTCCCCCATATTCCTAGCTAAAGTAAGGTGTTTGGAGAGCCAAAGCATGTAAAATTTAAAATTTTGCATGTATGGTCTCCATGGATCGATATGGGCCTCCATGTGATAAAAAATTCAAATTTTATAGGTTGTATCGATCCATTCGCTTATTGCATCAATAAAGGGCTTGGTAGTTGTGAAATCATGATTTTAGCCAAAATGTATCCCTACATCCTAACTATGTATCGATACATCTAGGCAAAATTTGCTCATTGTACCAATACATTATATTATGTATTGATATAGCTTGTGTTTTTTGCCCAGACCATGGCATTTTTCACCCCTTTACCTCACTATATTAAACATGTATTTGGCTATGCTTTTGGCTCCAGAAATCATCCAATTTCATATTAAATTTTCATAAAAATCATATGGATTTTATTTTGGGCCTTAAGTATTAAGTTGTCACATTTTTAAAGGTCTATTAAGCTTGAGATAAGGACATTTTATGTTATAATTTGATTTATTAATAGTAAGTTTGGTATTACTCAATGTATGAGCCCATGTATGGTTTTCTTTGGCTACATGAATTATACATTAACCATTCAAATGTTGAAAGCTAAGCTTGTGGTACAATGACTTATCAGATTGTATATAGTAAATGTCCCAAATGCCTACCTTGCGAGGTTATTTTTGTTGGCTGAAATGTTATGCTATATGGGGACATTTTCCTGCTCAGCAAAAGGGATTTTGGATACACTCTCACATGCTATCCTTGGTCGAAAACCCTTCATCTTGTAGCTCCCCAAAGTAGGCACCAAAAACCCTCCATTCCACTCATTTCTCCTCTCGAAAATCCCATCCATTGATAGTATAACCTTTAAGCTCATTCTTGGCCATCCTTTTTTGCTAATCTATAGTAAAGAAAGGGAAGAAAATGAATAAGAAACTTATTGAAAGCTTGAATATTTTTGTGCTTAAACAACAAAGGTAAGGATTGAAGCTCATTGGTATACTTTCTATCCTTTCTCCATCCATTTTCTTTCATTTTTTTTCATCTTCATCAGTTCAGTAAACTATTTTTATGAGAGCCATAACCCTGTCTTGGGATGTTCATGCACTATTATGGCCTTTGTTATGGTAGTATTAGGATCATTAATGATTTGTTGATGCTTGATGATTGTTTGTTAATAAAAAATGACATTTTTCTTGCTCCTATTCCAAACAGCCCTTGTTTGTTTTCCATGCCATATTAGCTCCATGTTTCATGATGAATCCATGATAATATGTTCATCCTAGCATGCTTTAATCATGACCATGCATTTGGATGCATTTTTTTAACATGGCTTCTTTGTTGAAATGATGAGATATGTTGTTTTTTTTTGTGTGGTTTATAGAAGATGTTTACGCCACGATTTAAGTTTATTACATGTTAGTTTAAATGTCTCTTAAGCTTTTTGTTGCTTGGAAAAAAATTGTTTTTCAAAACCTTCGAAGTTAAGTCCATATTACTTTCAATAAATGAAGATTAATATCGATTGAATGTTTTCTATCAATCGATCTTCCAATATTAGGGAAAAATCAAGCTCTTGTCACACGAGGCTAAAGATTCTAATTTTCAAAAACAAAATGTGTCTTTTAATTTTCCTTAAGATGTTTGTGCCTTAATCTTGTGTCTAATTTCTTTTGCTTGTGAAATGATTAAAGGGCTATTGCATCATCCCAACTACTTCGAGGTTATGTAAATGAGCTTGTGAAGCTATTATCACTAACCCCTTTCTGTCATGGATATTTTAATGTCTGTAACTTGAGTCTAGCTTTAGGGAACTAGAAAACAAAAAATTCCCTTGCTTTGTTGTGGCAGCATGATGATCTTGACCTGAAAAATCATTTTTTGAACCTTAAACAAGTTTTTAATATTTTTCTGACATTTTTACCTTAACGAGATGTTTGGTACAAAGCATCTTTCATTACTAAGTGCATATAATATTCCATCATGACATTACCACGCTTTTTTCCAAAAACTTTCTCCAAACTAGGTAATGTGATATTGCCAACAATACCAAAAAGTAATATAGGAGACTGTCATAACCATTTTTTTGAGGTTATATAGCATTCCACCGAGGTTATGTAACATTTTTCTTAGAATGTAAAACTTGTGGCTTTTCATATGTTATGTTCTTGATTCTTTTAACTTAAAAACAAGCCCTTTTGTTTTTGTAGGCCTTTAACAACTTGGTTTTCTACAAGCTCTTTGATTTTGCTGAAGTCATCGATCTAGTCTAGCCTTTAACCTCTAGATCAGTGGTACATCCTCTATTTATGACATTTTAAACTAATCTATTTGTTTATTGCATGTTAAAGGTTTGATTAATATGGTTTATTAGGATTTTGAAATTAAGATTTAAGGTTTAATAATGCGAACTTAGGATGAAAACACAACCTAAAACCCGATTGGATGGAATTGAAACTCTAGGATTGTCTTCGAAGTCAAGCAAAAAGAACTTGGCCCAATCAAACTAGCTGATTAGAACCAAAGTTATAACAATCTTGATCGCCCATAAGTTACCTTGATAAAATCAATTTGATTTCTTGTTTAAGGAACAAAGAAGAAGTTCTCAAAAGTGAAGAAACTCTTAAGATATTTTTCTATTCAAATCTGATGAACTAGATGAGTAAAATTACCTTATATAGGCCTAAATTTTGTAGAGCCCTAACTGAACAAGGAAATCCTAATCAATAAGGAAAAGTCTACTCTTTATCATAATCTGATTAGGACTTATCTAAATAACTTAAAATTCTAAACACAATCTTAATCAATAAAGATAAAGTTTACTCCTTATCATAATCTGATTAGGAATTATCTAAATAAATTAAAAAAATGAAAACCCAAATTCTTATCAAAAAATTTGAAATCTAAACTATAGGCCTATGAATACATGCAAATTGGGCTCCATTCATCTTGGACATGTGAATTAGGCTCTAAATGTCATTCTTCATCTTTCTTTAGCCTCAACACAATGTAAAAAAGTGATCAATCTTGGCAATGCATCTGATTCATCTTGAACAATTTTTGCTTGCATTTCCATGAGTAGTCCTTGCAAAGCTTGCTCCATGTGTTTAGTCTTTGCCTTAGCCATTGGACCTCCAATTCCTTGCAAAGGATCATAAGAATGGTCGAAAATAGGTGTTTGTGCAAGTTGATCTCCATTATTCAAAGTTAAGGTAATTTAAGGGTTTACGTTTTCCTTGTTATGGTTTATGAATTAAAGGTTGTTTTGGGGTTTAATTTTGAGTTTTTAAATTTTAAATTTAAGGTTTTTGGTGATTATGATTCTTGATTTAGGGATTTAGGATTTGCAAATTATTACACTGTTAAACCTTAATTCCTTTATTCATGATGTAATTTTAAATTTTCAAGGCTTGTGTTCTGTTTCCAAGTATTACTGATAGTTTTTGAAAAAAATATTATTTAGATTAGATATGTTCTTGTTATTCTTCACATCTTTATAATGGTTTTCGTAGCCTCTGGATGAAAATCTAGCGTTATGTTTTTATTTTGATATTGTTTTTGCAGTGTTTGTTTTGTGCTTCTACTAGGCACTTCATAGACCTGAAGATTCCCTATTACATGAATTGTGGCCTATATGAAAGCATGAATTCAACTTTTTTCTCTTTCTCATGACCCTTATGGAACCTTTTTTTTTACTTTAAAACATTTAATTCTTGGTTAGTTATGCATATCACTTAATTTGCATATTGTTTATGACTATGCATATATTTATCTTCTTTTTGCTCGATGATGAGCAAACTAACTTTATTGAATGGTTGCACAGATTATTCTTTAAGGTCTTTATCTATCAAGGGTTGGTGTGTCTATATGCTCGTGATGGTGGTTAGGGTATAAAGACTTTTAATCAATGTCATTGGCCTCATAGCACATGATTAATTCCAATTATGAGATCTGAGGGCTTTCTTTGTTTCTTGAGGTTATAGGGCTATAAACCTTTAGTTGGAGTAGGAAACTCCTTCATTAAAGGAAATAGCCAACCAATTTGGCCAAAGCATACTACTCAAACCTATAGGCAAGCATATTCTAATAGATGTTATTTTTGTCGACTTTTGAGAAATACATTTGTCATTTACATTTGGTTTAATGATATCTCCATGTATTATTTCTTGTCTTACAATCCAAATTTATCACGGAAAAGCTATTTTTAATTAAACTTTCATTGATTGGCTTATCTCAAAAATAAGTTTCTAAATTGTGTTATTTATGGTTCAATCTTTTTTAAGTGATTGGCTTATTATGTTCAAACATGTTCAAATAGGCTTGTTTTGTGTTTGTCAATTATGTTGGTAAATACTATATGTTTTTAGGTTTTTCTTTTAAATGATTGAAAAGTATTATATTGTTTTCGATGGGGCGTAGGGGAAGTATTTATAATACTTGGGCTGAAGCTATAGCACAAGTCTTGGGTTATTAAGGTGCCCACCACAAGCAGTATAAGAGTCGAACAGATGCAGAAACTTCATTTCTAAAGTGTTAGCACTTAAACATTATAGAACATAAGAGGAAACATTTCAAAAAAGTCAAATGATATGAGCAGTGATAATTATGCACCTCATTCTTCTTATTATAATAAAGGATTCGTTATGGGATTTTTTCTTGGAGTTTGCACAATTTTGTTTATTTTGCATATTGGCAATATTGGCAAATGATTTCAATTCTCTTGTAAATTTGCATAATTTATGTACATTTGATACTTTAATTATAGCATTATTTTAAGACTTCAATAGTAGTTTTCCTTTTGTTAGTACTTAAAAACTATTCAATCCTTAATAAGTTGTAATTTTCTTTTAGTTAGTAACTAAATTTTCTATCAAATATATTATGTTGGTTCAATAATTTAATAAATATGTGTAACTTAAAAAATGTTATCATTTTTGCTTAAAAGGTAATTTAGTAAAAGATGCAAATTAGGAATCTTATATACTTGTCAATCAAATGTGTGAATCTAATATTAAGGCTTACTAAACCAAACATAGATATGACATACATTATCTTATAGGAGGGAATCCTAGTACCAAAGTAATAAGACATTCTCCAAACCAAACCTACCTAAAGAGCATCGAATTAACTTTTCAATGGTATCACGTTTTCCCATAGATCATTCCGAACAAAAAAGTTTAAGATTTTTCGAACCATCACTATATGGAACCTCTAGAATTAGCAATTAACTTTCTGTTTGGGTTATTTCGATCCTTTAGATGAATTTTCTAGAATTATTGGATTTTTTCCAAAAATTACATGAAATTCCATTTTTGAAAAGATATCATTTATAAGTTAACAATTTTAAAATATGTTTGGAATGATTTTTCAAAGTTCATCGCTTTCTCCTGCACGTGTCACTGATGCTAAATCAAGCCTAACTTAAAACATATTTCCTCCTAGAAAGTAATTTTTTAGGACTTTAGAATATTTTTACATTAATTCTCATTGAGTGCCTTTCCAATTGGACTTGTCCTGACCTTGGAACCTTTAGACTAGTTTGAAATAAAATTAGAATGGCGGATAGCATAATGCTATCCCCTTTAGCATTAACTGATTAATTGATTTTTTTCTAGATTTTCTCTTCCAAGGCATTCGAATGCCTTTAGGTGAGTCCGATCAACCCCCATTGAGTCTAAAACATGTGTTAGTCCCCTCTAGGCCTGGATCAAGGCATGAGCATTTTTTAAATCTTATCTTACCTATTTTTGTTAATTCCTTCTTTTTAAATAAAAAATCACTGATTTTGTCAAAAACCATAAAAATGTCATTTTGCCAAGGAATTATGAAATATTTATCAATTTAAGTCTTTTAATCTTATCTTTTCAAAAATCGTTAAAATCATTTTTTCTCTCTTTTTCTTTCTCTTTCTTAGAGTTCTTCATATTTTTCAAAATCCAAACCTAGTTTTCATGCCTTAATTAAGCAATAAATCCAAACACATTTAAAAAATTGTTGAATTGGTTATTTCTAAATAACTAATGATAATTATGAGATACATCTTGATCGACCCTTCTATTTTCTTTTTATTTGATTTATTTTACGCAATATTATCTAACTTTTCCTATGTCTTACAAACACATTTCCCTTCATTGTGTTCATTTTGCTTTCAATTTTTCAAAATGCTTTTAAAAATCACAAGGCAATGTTTCGTGTTTGTATCCCTCTAGTACTTGGCACAAAATACTTGGTTTTCAAAATCCAATTCGGAGATCATTTTTGTTGAAAAATCTTTATATTTCCTACTCTACAAGATGCATATGGGATTAAAATTTTCATTAAAACCTGCATTTGTTACTTTCCACAAATTCATTCATAAAAAAAGATTATATAAAAAATAATAACAAGTCCAAATCGAGGAAACCAAAATCAATAAAAGACATGGCTAGATGGTACCGATTTAGGACGTTGTGATGGTGCTAATCTTTTCCCATATGTAATCGATTCTTAAACTTTTTCTAATGAACTTTGGTATGCACAGACCCTAAAATCAATATTTCGAGTCTCATAACTTAAGATTATTGGTTTTAATAAGCGTTCAATCACACCTAGCATAAAATGATAGATGGTGACTCCAGTTGTTGTCCATTTTGTGGTGGCCACCCAAGACCAGATAGATGAGCAATTCATCTAGTGATCTCTCCCATTTTGATCATGAGAAATGTTTTGCTCTTCTTTATCTCGCTAACAAAAATTCCCAATTAAGGGCTATAGCTTTTAAGCCAAACATGTCATCCAAGCGATTGGGGGTAGATTGTGATAGGATATACAGTTAATTGACCGTTGGTTCAAAGGCATACAGTAATAGAAATAACATGTGCTAGTATTTGCACATTGCCAATGGCTCGTCTTGGTAATACAATGACAAGGAATATTTTTAGAAATATGACTTTGATGCATAAGGATCTAACTACTGTAACTAAATAGAATTCATTTGCTAGGTCAAATATGTTCCATGGTCTTCATATAATTAGTAGTTCATGATTGTCAGTCATGCTACTAACATGGAGGAAAACCTTGAATCACTTAATTAAGTGATAAGTTTACATTATTAACCAATATATGACTTAACCAAGCTTATTGGCTTTAGGGCATATGCTAACATGGATAAAAAATTTTGCATGCATAGGACATTATTTTCTTAAAATTAAAAATACATAATTAAAATCTTGATGTGTAAGATGTTAGTTAGTGTCTTACACACAATAGGTATAGGACGTAACCAAATAAGGAAACAAAAATTAAGAGGTTTAGGTTGGGGAATTTTTCACCCTTCACCGAACCCTTACCTTATTTAAAGAGGAGAAAGACTCCATTGATACTTTTTTGGAAGCTCTATAAAAAAAAAAAGAGATAAAAAGAAAAGAATGGAAAAAAAAAGAAAAATAAAAAAGAGAAGAAATTGAAAAAGAAGTTTATTCCTGTGATTTTGATTCAAGGTAGTTTACTACCTTATTCTTATCTTTTATTCTAATCATCTTCATCTCCATCTTATTTTTTTGCCCAATTTTTCATTTTGCTTCAATTTTCAAGTCATTTTGCTATTTTTATTTACTTAAAGCTTGATGATTCTAAGTTTTAACTACGATAATGGTTTAAAGTTGACGTTTCTAAAACTTTTAGTAGCCAAACCTTGAGTAAATAGTTTTTGTTAATGCTTTTATTATCTTGTTTCATTTATGCTTATATTTGTTTTAATTTGATATTTAAAGCTTGATGATCCTAAGATTCAACTTAGGTTATAATTTGAGCTAAGGTTTTCTAAATCTTTTTAGTGGCCAAACCTGGAGCAATGCATTTTCAGTTTATGTCATTTAAATTATGTTCATGTTGTTATGTTTATTTTACTTTTCATTTATTGTTATATTTAGTTTCATTATGTTACTTTAAGTTTGATCATCCTATGTACTAACTTAGGTAATAGTTTGGGCTAAGGTTTTCGTAACCTCAGTGGCCAAACCTTGAGCAAATTATTTCATTTATATTCTTGACTATTTTGTGTTCATGTTTTTTTCATGCTTACTTTATTTCCATTAATGTTATTTTTAACTTGTGTTCATATTGTTATTATGTTATTTTATTTTCATTATTGTTACATTTACTTTAAATTATAATTGTGAGCTGGATGATCCTAAATTTTATGCTTAGGTGATGATTTGAGCTAAGTTTTCTAAAATTTTAAAGTAGCCAAACGTGAACTAATTTGTGAAATGTTTGTTGTTGTTATGTTATCATGTTCATTTACATGCTTTGCCTTTGTCATAACGATATGTTTGGTTCACAGGAATAAAATAGATCAGGAATAGAATAGCTATTCCATGAAAATAGAATAGAGTAGGTATCCTCTGAGACTAGCATAGAGTGAGAATAGGTATTACATAGTTTGGTTGGTTAAATGGAATAAGCAAGGAGTGGTATTACATTTTTCGGTTAGTTAAAATTAAGGAATAGGCAAGTAATAAGTACAAAAATACTAATATTTAATTTATTAAAAGTATATTTATTTTTATAATATTATTAACAAATCCAAAAATAATATTTAGTAAAATATTTTATATTTAATAAATAATTATAAATAAAATTTAATATTTTATATTTGAAAATATTTATAAGTAATATTTTATATTCTTATATATAATAATATAATAAAAAGTATACTAAAATTAAATTTAAAAATGTAGATAAAATTAATATTATAAATATCATATTTAAAAATATAATCAATAGATATTATTTTAAAGATTTTTAAACTTTAGTAATATTAAAAAATAATTTAATATTTTATTTTTAAAATATAATTTATTAATTAATTTTTTTGTAAATATTTAAAATTTCTTGTTTATCTCTTTTACTCTTTTCTCACCCTTTTTTTTCTTCTCACCCATTCTCCCTAGAAAACTATCTTCTTCATGTTTTTCAGATAACCACCACTACCTCCAAATTCTGACGACTTTTGTCATTATCGCCCATTGCCCATCGTCGGTGATAGACTTCTTTTTAAGTCAAAATTCTCACCAAAAGATAGCTTTTGACATTTTCTTTACAATTCTACAATTATTTTTTCCTAAATTACAACACAAACCTATAAATCTTAATTGAAATGTTGGGGAAAAACCTCCCAAAAACTCCTCATTCTACCACTCTTTCAAGCCTATTTTCTAATATGTTCTTCTCCTTTATTTACTATTCTTCTTCCATTAAAATTTAAGCCCCACAACTTTTTAGATCTATCTAAATAAAAAACTCATCTTTTATTGTTTTTTTTTACCATTTTTGGGCTAGCTAATGCTTTTGTTTAGGTTGATGATCAATTTTTTATTTTTTATATTTTTAAATTTTCATTTTTTGATCGACTAGTATCGATGACTGTCTTAGCAGTGTTGCCAATCTCTTAACCTCTCTCATCCTTCTTCTCTATCCCCTCTTTTCTCTACTTCCCTTTATCTTTCATGGCTACCAACTTTTTGGAAAGGTCAATTTTGGAACAAAGAAAACCATGTTGCATGGAATAACCATTCTTCGATATCTTCAAAGAATGGTTATTCCATGATGGGTAGGAATAGAAAAGTAATGGCCTTTCCATGGAATGGCCATCCCTTCTAACCAAATCACTACATTCATGTTCATCATTGAATAAAGGGAGAATAACTATTCCATTCTCCCCAACCAAACATAATGTAAATTTTATCTTCGTCATGTTGCTTACGTAAATTGTTCATATTTTAAGTTTTGTCAAAATGGAATTAGCGTTTTAATCTTTGATTTATTCATGTTGTTTTTCCTATTTTTATTTGAAAAAAAAATCTAATTACTAAGGGTATATTCAACCTTATCAAACCTAAAATGGGTATTTTAAAAATTTTAAATTAACCATGCATTTTTAGGGGACATTTTTAACTTTGGCTGAATCCTAAAAGGTTATTGTAGTATTTTTATGTTAACCCAAAATTTTAGGATCGTGGTTAGCACTTTCATGTCAAAACTTCAAGTTCATTTTAGTATTTTTTGCATCAAAATCTAGTAATTGAGGGTTGTGTTTCAATTTTCTTGTCAAAATCGGACCTTTAGGGTCATTATTGCATTTTTACATCAAAAGCGAGTTCTTTATGGTCATATTAGCACTTTCATGTCAAAACCAAACATTTAGGGTCATTTTTTTTATCAAAATCGAGTCCTTTAGGATCATGTTAACATTTTATGTTAAAGTCAAACTTTTAAGGTCATTTTAGTACTTTTATCAAAATTGCATTTTAAGGTTAGTGTTGCACTTTAACCATGTTTGACTAGGGTTGATCTTTGGAGTCTTGTCATATTCATGACCTATAAGGACTTTGGAATTCTTATGTGGTTTTGAGAGGTTTTTGACATAAAAAAATAGGGTTTGGGGCTTTAAGAGAAAATGGCATTCCTATCAAAAGTTAATGACTTGACACAGTTTGTTCAAGGGGGTTCTAGACAAAATTGTCTATAATATATTATATTATATATTTGGTAACCAAGATTTGCTCACAAGTCTTTTATTTTAAAGGTTTTCTTTCCCTTTAAAAAGGTGGGTGTTACTCAATCAAATAATAGTATAAAGTCATGGGAAACTTTTTTAAAAACCAAAAGGCTTGGTGTTTGTAATAGTGATGTTCATGTTCTCTTGCACTGCTTTGTTATTTTTTTTATACGTTCAGTTATCAATCAAGCCAATCTATCTAATTTGATGTCTCAATTATTCGATTATTGTCAACTGCTTGCTTAAGGTTGGTAATTTTGATTATTACAAGCATAATAGGGAAAATAACTAAAATTGGTCATGATATAAAAATAACATGAACATGATGCGAATGTAAGAATGTGTCAACATCTATAAAAAAACAAAGTATTAATATATAAAAAATTATATAAATTTAAAATACCTTAAATATACACAAAAAGAAAAAACACAAATATGACCCAAACATATAATTTTTTTTCTAAGTGTAATTACTATGACAAGCTATGCAAAATAAGGTATGAATTAAGACATAGTATAAACAACATGAACATATAGAATTTTCTCTAAATGACCATGACAAACCATATGAAATAGGAACTGGCTTAAGACATGACACAAATAAAATATGAGAAAAATAATTAAAAAACAACATGAATTTATATAAAGTTATAATAATTTGAGTACACGAAAAAGTAACCCTAGTACAAACATGAATTGTTCTTTTATTTTTTTTTTTTTCCTTTTCTTCCCTCTTCCTTCTTTCCTTCATCAAATAAAAGAGAACAAAATTTCAAATACCTAAACTAACCCTTCAAAAATCATTAATGCTATTATTGAGTTGTTCTTGAACAAAGGATTCAAAATTGAAATTAAGCTATCTCATCCTTTGGGATAGCTTTTAGGTATTGTTAGAGATTTTAAGTGAGATGAATTAATTAGTTTCAAAATCAAACCCATCAAATTGAAAATGTTGGACACTGACTATTTTTCTAGGAGATAAATCAGATATTGAATATTTCACAAAAAAAAGTTTTAAGTTTTAAAGATTTGCAGATATGAAGTAGCATAAATTGGGGAATAAAACATGCCAAGCCTATTTGCCAAACAAAAATAGTAGTTAAAATATTGCATTTGATGGAACAATAATTACTTACACCTCATCTAGTTGAATGGAATACGTATTTCGTTATGAGCTTTCAGTGTGCTATAATAATACGATTGTTTGATTCGTAGAATGGTTATTTTGTGAAATAGCTAATTACGGTCTTATTCTGCAAAATCCCAGAATAGCCATTCAGTATCACACCGGCTGAATGATTACTCTGACCTTAAGTTGAATATAAAATTGCTTTAGAGGATTCGAATCTTCTTTGTTGAGAATTTGAATCTCATAATGTTCTATTTCACTGACCCAGAATATTGCTATACTTATTCTATTCCATTGCAGCTTTATTTTATTCTCACAGAATAGCTATTCTATTATAACTCGTTCTATTTTAATAAATCAACTGTACCGTTAGGTTCTATTGTGCCTCGTCGCATTGCTTGGCTTAGGAAAGAGGGATTCAACTGGCGCAGTTGCAGGTGGCTACCAACGTAGGTTCGTTCAGTTGGGACTAAAATTGTTCAGTATGACCACGATATTATCCACGTCCAAGTCATAATTTTTTTAATGAAAAATGTTAATTTAAGTTTAATAATACTTATTAAAGTGATATTTATAAAAAGAAATATGAAATTAATGAATTAATTTTTTAATTTAATAAGAGTAAAGTAGTGCTATATGTTTAATAATTATAATTAAATAATTAATAATTGATAATTAATCTAATGAAAAAAAATCCTAAAATTAATAATTAAATAATATTTAAGTAGTGCTACATGTTCTACCTAAACAAAGACTAGTTAACTAATTTATGTAGTGGCGTTAATTAAGGAGATTGATCCTAATCGGCAGTGTTTTGTTTCTTTCCGCTTCTTCTTCTTCTTCTTCTTCTTCTTCTTCTTCTTCTTCT
>JBBYHM010000025.1:4201307-4224374 GCA_038381775.1 Adansonia rubrostipa
CTTCTTCTTCTTCTTCTTCTTCTTCTTCTTCTTCTTCTTCTATTCTCATGAAAATTTTCCTTCCTTTTAAGGAAAGAAATAAAAAAGAAATCTTCTCAATTTCCTCTATTTTTTTGCTTATAAATTTTTGTCCTATTTTTTCCCTTACATAACCACATATGAGAAAATTCAATTCAAAGATTTCATTTTTTTTTTCCTTAGCATTAATTTTCACGAATCAAATAGGCTTAAAAATTGTTTATGAAAAGAAATCAATTTCTTAGAATTTTTATGGATTTTTTTTTCATTTAAATTTTTTTTTACTAGATAGAAATTAAAACCAGTACCGTTTAACATGGGGAATTCTATATAATTAATATTATTTTTAGAAAATTTTTCAAATTATTTTTGGTTATTTAATTTTTATGCTTTTAAAAATAAAATATTTCTAATTCATTATTAATGCTTAGAATTTTATAAAAGGAAATTATTTATGCTACTCTGCAACGATCGGCATGGTCAACGCCAGATAAATAGCAATCAACAAAGGCAATAAGACAGTCGACGTGATCAACACCACGACAATAAGAAACAACATGATCAATTCAAAGTCAAAATAAAATAAAAAAAATCCTTGCCACATTAAAAATCAAACCAGATATACAATTTTTTTAATGGAAGGACACAATTTGTACAAATTGAATAATAGTTAGGAAACTATATTGACAACCTGATCTCAAATAATTAATTTATTTTTAAATTTAACATGAAATCATTATTAAAAGATCATTATTATAAGAACTTTTTGATTACTTTAAATTTTAAATTTTCTGGATATAAAAAGTCGAGCTTATATTTGGCTTTAAAAAGTTAAATTTAATTTGTATCAATCTTAGATTTACCGATGATTACATCTACCCAAATGAATGGGCCTTAGAGCCAATCGACTACAACTGCAGCTTAATTTATCTTGAGAGTGAAGAGGTCCTAAAAAGCCTTTTAAGTTATGCATATGCATACTTATTTAAAGATGCAAGATATGCCTAAAACTTTGGGCTCACTGCTCATTGTCTTTATTACTATTTTCTTGTCTCCAATTTCTTTAGAAGTATCGCTAACTTAACTATTGGAATACATCTCGAAACATATATTAGAGTATTAACTATAACACCGCTTTGATTTGATTTGTCTTGCAGATTCTTACATGCCTGATTTAGATTTTTTTTTATAAACCATCAACAATTGATACCGTTTATAAAAACCTGAACAAAATATCACATCTCAACGATCCACTGTTATGACATCCCAAAAAAGCAAATCTGTGTTTACTTTTCCAACCTCTTCTGACGCATAGTTACCGGGTGTGACAACCCAATACTCTGCTGTTTCATCAGCATTAGTCTTCACAGCCATGACTACACTACCCATGCAAGAGATCCAGACAACACTGGTGTACCGATACACATCACCTGAGCCCGAAACAATAGTATCTTTAAGCAGTTGGCAACAACAACCACCACTTAATTACTATTAGAATCTGCTTGGGCTTCTCTCACCCTCTTCACCCTTAGCTAGCCTAGTACATATAGTTTGGATGCGCATGCTACTTAGATCCTAAGATCTGGTAGCCCTTCGACTGTTGTAAGTGTCATCTAGACCATCATAAATCTAGCTTTTTTGATGCACAACCAACATCTTTTGTTGGTATCATGACCCCATTAATTTGAAAATAGTGGATCCGTTTAATCATATATACCTGCAGTCAGTATTAGCACTGAATCCTATATTTCCCATGCCACAACTAGCATTCTCACCCTTGATACCACAAATTGACTACCATGCACAAAACTTAATTCCAAGTGCTCGCTACCAAATAGCCATAAAGCAAACCATAATACAATAAACACATCAAAATCTCACCCAATAGGAGCTATCTTAAGTCAATCAAGCAAACCCTCAACAATCTTAATATCCATCCTACCAACCTATATGACTCGACAAATTAGTCTGACTTGAACTCAGGGATCCTAAGGGAGTTCCTACTTGACTCCTAACAAAAGCTATACAAGGGAATATAAAGAATAATAAAGGACCAACCAAAATAAAAGCAGAAAGTCTAACCAGGCAGACAAACTCACATACCCATACCCATGTCCTTACCTAATAGATCAGGTGGCGACACATAAACAAGAAATTAAAAGCCTTTGACAACCAACCACAGAAGACTGAGATTGGCTTGATGATGAGTACAATCCTTTATCATTGGTCTTCGATAGGTACTTACCTTAAAAAGATTAAACTTTCATCTAACATTTGTGATGTAATAGCGGATCCAATTGATCACCTTAACCATTTTCAAACTTAACCTACGAGATGTTCCAGATGCTGATACAATGCCAAATTTTCCGAATGACCGTGTGTAGTCTAGCCAGAACACGGTGCTATTCCTTGACCTTGGTTCCATTGTGAACTTTAACTAATTAGGCAGAAACTTTCTTGCCCACCTCAAGAGTTGTGAATGACTGCCATAACTTCAGCCAGCCTAATGGTTGTAAAGCAAAGTCTCAAGTAATATATTAAGCATTTTAACATATCTATCCTAAAATTCCATGAGCTAAATAATGAATAGGCCATCCAAACCATCATTTTAGGAGTGCACCATAAGCATCTTAAGTATACACTCACAGATGCTCAGCTTACTAAGATCTATCAACTTTATGAAAAAAGCTTAGAAATAAACAGACACTGAAGATATAGAGATTGTCATTCAAAAAGTTGAGTGATCCGATTAGGATCATAGGAGTAATTAATTTAGTCAACTTTATGAAAGAGCTTAGAAATAAACAGAAGCTAAAGACATAAAGATTGCCATTTAAAATGTTAAGTGATCTGACATTAACATAGGGGCGATTGATTCAGTCGATCAAGGCAAAAACTAGATCGTTTCACCAGAAAAGTAGACCAGATACCAATTCACATGTCCAACGAAATCAAGCATCCAACTTGATCCACTTAACCAAGAAAGAGAATAGACGTCCCCTAAACATACACCATTTTAACACCAACAAAAGACAAATCACCATGAAAGATGGCTTGATCCACTGACCACTACCTATAAGAGGGGAAAAAAGTAAGAGAAATCTTAGAAAACATTTTGAGTTCCAGGATGACATTGGTCATGTGATTAAAGAATTTGTAAGCCTCAAAATTGAGATTGAAGCATTACTACAGAAAGAAGAGATCAAGCAATTTGTAAAAAAAAGATGCTGCTTAACCTGACCCATCACTATCCTCCTTTAGGCAATAAGACAAGGTAGTGGGCAAATGCCTACTAATAGGTACCATTAATGTCAACATGGGTGCAACTAAAGAATGGGTGATTAGCAAGTTCAAGAGAAAGTTTTATCTCTAAAGTGTTATAGCAGTCGACATCTCACCTAAGAAAGCGAGACAAGATAAATGGTTGGTAAGTTTCGGTGCCTAGGATAATGAGCTAATTGTAGGAATAACCCACTGTGGTGTCAACTACGATGGGAGATTACATGTAAACATAATTCTTATTGAAATGAAGATTTTCAATGGGATGCTTTCTAAAAGAAAAGGTTATATGGCTGAAGATCTCACTCTGTCACTACCTATATATGGCTTTTCAAATCGGCCAATACCAGTTAAAAGAACTATCACTCTATCTATTACATTAGGGGATGATGAACATAAAGTTAGAGTAATGGTTTTCCTTTTGGTTGTTGGTCAGCCTTCTACCCATAATGTGATCTTGGGTCGACAATTAATAAAGAAGATAAAGATGGTATCAACTATATATCGCCTAACTGTAAAGTTACCAACTCCTACTAGGGTTAGATATTTTAAAGCAAACCAAACCTGTAGCCAACAATGCCATTTGTTATCCATCGAGTTTACCGAAAGAATTTGAATTGATGTAAGACAAGAATTGGATACAGCCACCACATTCACTATGGTTGTGAACATGATTAAACCAAGTACCCATCAGGCTTTCACACTTGACACTCTGGATACCCAATATTGGCCCAATATAAACCTCAACCAAGAGAAGAGAAAATACAGATCACATTGCATGCAATAGATCTTGAACACTTTGCTAATATGGAGCCTTATTAGACTCCAAAGCAAAATTGCACTTGTTAGACTAAAATGGATCTCATGGATCAAAGAGAAAACAACCTTTATTAAAAGGATTGTTACAAGGTAATGCTTTTTAGTCTTAAAAATGCACGGCCACGTATCAACTACTGTTAAATAAGATTTTCAAGGTACAAATTGGGCGGTGAATGGAAGTTTATGTCGATAATATGCTAGTCATGAATGATTTTGTCAAACAGCACATCACTAATTTGACTAACACATCCCAAATCCTATGAAAGTATAATATGAGCTCAACTATATTAGACTTAAGAAATTGGTTTATGCACTTATCACTATGGCAAGAAAGCTAAGGCAGTATTTTCAGGTCATCCCATAACAATACATATCTATCAACCTTTGAACAAAAGTAGATTTTGCAAAATGGTTGATTTGATGGAACATAGATCTTAATGAATTCGGGTTAAATTGTAGTTCCGAAAAGGCAATCATAGCATAAGCCTTGGCTGACTTTATTGCTGATTATTCTTTTACCACATCAAATGCAGTAATCCCATATTTGAATGCAGGACAAAGACCCCAAGCAAAATACTGAGCCCCATCCGATCAAAAGTGGGGTCTTGTGTACTGTTTCTAGCCAACACCACGATATAGACAATTGACATGGGCCAACAACTAATCCAGTTAAAGTGGTGTTAGGCCCTTTGTGTTGCTAAACCATTAGGAAAAGAAGGTTTAGGAGTTGGTATTCTATTGCTTGATCCCAGAAGTCACGGTTGGCAGTATGGATTATCACTCGACTTGCTTGCTTCTAGTAACATTGCTGAGTATGAAGCATTAGTTGCTAGGTTAGAGTTAGCGTTCATTTTAGGCACTGCATATTACATGCCTACATCGACTCTTAGCTTTTCGCTAAGCCGTCAATGGCAAATATGAGGTCAATGACTCGATACTTAATAAATATCATCATATAGTCCCCATATTGTGTAAATCTTTTGTATGCTTAATGATTGAACGAATTCTTGAGGAGCACAATGGTCGAGTGGGCTCACTGTCTAAAATGACGAGTACCATGGAAATCTCTACTAGGGGAAATACTCTTAGGATCAGTTAAAATCCCCATTTATGACAAACATGCTCAGGTCTTCACTATTGCCAACAAAAAAAACTAGATGACACCAATTTTCTCTTTCTTATAGGAAAAAAAAGCCTGATGACTTGCTTGCTAGATGAGAATAGAGAAAATAATGTTCTATATAAGAGGTCATTCACACTTTATCTCCTCAAGTGCTTAGATGTTGACGAGGCAAATAACATCTTGAGAAATACAGAAAGGAGTGTGTGGCAATCATTTAAGTGGATGAGCCCCAGCATAGAAGGCCCTGAGTCAAGGGATTTTCTAGCTGATAATGAGAAAAGATGCCATAGAGCTAGTCAAATTTTGTGACAAGTGTTAATGTTTCGCCTCGGTACCCAAACAACCCGCTAAAGCTTGAAAGCAGTTATTTAGTCCATGGCTATCTGTTATATGGGGAATTGATACTCTGGGTCCTTTTTTTCCTGTAAAATATTATAGAAAATTCATAATAGTGTCCTATGACTATTTCACCAAGTCAGTTGAAGCAAAGCGAATGGCATTTATCACAACTTGGTAATAGAAAATTTCATATGGCAATACCCTGCCAATTTAGGACCCTAAATGTTGTTGTACGAAATAATGGACCACAGTTGCAGGCCAACCAATCTACTGAGTTCTGTGGAAGGTTCCACATAAACTCATTCACAGCTTAGTCGCTTATCTTCAAACCAATGGACAAGTGGAGTTTATGAACAAAAATGCAATCTAGCCTTGAAGAATAAGCTGGACGAAGCCAAAGAAGCATGGGTAGAGAAAACTCATGGCATCCTTTGGGAGATCACAATTATAGAATGCCAATCCACAAGAAAAACACCATTGAACTTAATATATGGCACAAAAGCTGTGCTGCCCGTTCAAATCAAAGTTCATAACCTACGTGTCAAAAATACTAACCTCGAAATGAATGACTCGTATTAAGGGCAAACCTGGATTTGTTCGAAGAAACTAGAGATCATGCAACAACACAAATAGTAGCTTTAGGATAGTAGATGGTTAAGTACTATAATAAAAGAACGAAAAACGAACAATTTCAAGTGGGTGACTTGTTCTAATATATTGTGAAGCTAGTCAACCGATCACATAAAGGAAAAAATTATCCTCGAAAATTGGAAAAGTCCATACCAACTCTCCTATGTTATTGGGTTCGGCTTATATAAATTGAAAGAAATGGGTAGAAAGCTTATACCTAACACTTTGAATGCAATTATTTGAATAAGTATTATTGATAATGAACTTATTAGCCGTACACTCATCATTCATAAATAAAGTTAAATAATTTTTTTAACTATCCAAAACATGTACGATCAACCTCAAAAGGTCTAATTGTAATTTTTAAGCATATAAATGAGAACACAATGTTACCATGCTAACATGCCAAATAGATATTTAAAGTCTAATTATACTCAATATGCATATAAGTGAGTAACACTATATTATCACATAAAATTTTCCAATTAGTCTTTAAAGTCCCATTATACTTGTTAAGGATATAAGGGAGTAACTTTAGGTTACCATGCAAACAGGCCCAACACTTATTAAGCATTCAAGCAAGCAATATTACATTACCACACAAGCATACCCAATCGACTTCGAAGGATTCTAATTATATTTGTTAAACATATAAGTAAGTAATACTAAATTACTAAGTCAAGCATGCCTAGCTAACCTACAAAGGTTTTACAATGTTTAGTAAGCATATAAATGAATAACTTTAAGTTATTGCTTACTCAATTGACCCTAGAAAGGTCAGTTTATATTCATTAAGCATAAGCATAAGTAACTTTAAATTATCACATAAACACATTAATCAATCTAAAAAGAGGGATTTGACATTTAAACAAATACATAATCATTGGATAAAAGTAAAATATCCCATTAAAGTCAATACTAGCATCCATCAGCCACAACATTCAACATGATAAATCAAAAGCATTTACATTACCCAAAAACTATAAACATTATTCACTCATTCGACACAAATTTGGTGTTTGACATTGAGATATTCTGAGCATTACCCGACCTTGCAACCTTGGTCAACCCAATAGCAGTGGTTTGCACAGGAATGTTTGTTCCCGCGGAAGATGTTTGATCTACTTGCTCTCTTTCTTCCAATCCACTCCCAAATTCAATTTCCTCGAGTTCAAAAGCAAAAATAATGGCCATATCTTCCACCAGTAACTTTTTAAGTTCTGGCTAATGTGGTAACAACACATCAAAAGCTTCTGATGGGATGCGTAACAATGAAAGTTACAATTTTCAAAAAGTAGGGGGCCACATAAATAACTGCACACTATTTAAGCTAGCCCTCCTATACTCATTATCAACTGTAACCAATTGTTCTAGTAGTTCATTTTTTTTTTTTTGGCTCTCTAAGGCTTATTGCATTTACACATGTGGTTGCCTTAACATCTCTTTTTTTTTTTTTTTAGACTCTAAGGCTTATCGCATGTGTGCATTTCCTGATTTAGCAAAAATTCCATATTAAAAACTTTGGTAGTGGCAGCCATCAACTTTGAGTCGCGAACATTCTTTAACTTAATGGCTATGGTAACAGCCTCAGTAGCCTTTTCTTTCTCATCTACCTTGGCAGATGAATCTTTTTATTACTTTTTTTCACCTCCTATTTCATCTCTTTAACCCTCCTAATTGCCTTTAACATCTGTTTATTGCAAGCAACTTTGGCTTATAAAGCCTAAGTAATAACAACAAAGCATCACTTACATGTAGAGCAAAAACGTTTGCAAAATCATAATATTGTTACCGGTTATACCACTTACCTCTACCAAAGAAGGCTAGTTTTAAATTGCAATGAAAAAGGTAACCCAAATCGGACCCTATGAATATTTTATTGCCTGCTCAATAGTAATCTGACCATTACACAATATGTTGTCGAGAATCTAGCTCGGCTGCCAAAGATAAAGTCTTGACACTCAACTTGTCTCTTCAGTGGCCTCTAGTCTTGCTTCTGATGACATATCCCTTATCTAGCCAACACAACATCAACGATGATTATACTAACACGCGTGGTACCAATTGTCATAACAGCTGTTGGTGCCACACTTATGACATCAATAGAATTAGAAACACTAGTTCGAGTGACGTTCTGCCAAATTACATGCTCATGCAAAGCTTCAACAGTTTCCCTCTTCACCAAGAGTTCGTTACCTAAGCCTTCTCCTACTTTTCGCTTGCTTGTGGCTTTCTTGGTGAGCCGCATATTTTTTTGCTTAAATTGCCTGAATAGAAGGCCATAATATGGGATCCAAATTTATAAAGGCAAAACCATATGCATAAATAAGACGCTGATAAAAATAATGAAATCATGGTTAGTATCCCATTCGCAATGGCTAAATGCTCTCCTATTTAGCGTATATCAGGTGGCTATTCAAATAATGTCTCTGTCTTCGATCGAGTGGCAGGCTAACCATTAGCCTAAGGCTTATTTTGCGAGACTAGTAGCAAGTAGATATGTTATTTGTTTAACGTCACAGATTGGGCAAGTATGAGATCAGATTGGACAGCGATCCCAACAAGTCAATCCCCAGATCCTAAACTAGAATCCAACTCGAAGGGAGCAAATCCTTCAATTAAACATGTTAAAAGTTAAGTACGGAAACCATTAAACAATAAGCATTACATTGTAAGTGGTTACCTGGGAATTTTCTTTGCCTAGTATTTGGGTATCACTTCCTCGCCCAACATGGCGTAATACCCTATCAAGAATATGAATGGGATTCAATACGACACAGTGTACTTCGAACATTCTAGAGAGTCAAATACTCCTTCCAACTCACCGTGCCCCTATACAAAAATTGTGCTTGTAGATTCTTGCTATTCGACAAATGGCGTTTTCATGTTATACATGAGGGAACAATAATCCTAATTAATTCAAATACCACAAACAATATTATCATTCTTCTTTGTTATAAAGTACTGATTTTTCAAGGGATGTGCATCTGATGATATGTCAATCACAAGACTCTTACCCTTTAATTGTATATAATACGAAATTTATCCTTCATTTTCAGGGACAATAGATACCATGTCGAATGATGGTACCCAATTTTCTCTTTCGCAGACAATAAAATAAGGTACTAAAATCACCTTAGAGTTGGGTAGTAGCTGATTTGACGTTATGCCATAACTATTCCGCGGTTCAAAAAAACAATGCTAACGGATATAGAAGCCTCTTTGAATAAGAAAACATAGAATGGTGCACGGCTTCCTTGATACTATCACTATCTGATCTTCCTAGAGGTTACACAAGTCATATTGGTGACTCTCAAAGCGAAACCCCTTGCATCTAACCATTTCCTCACTTAGGCCATACCAATCTTGCATTTATACGCCTCCATTGGGGTCTATCCACCCTACCTCCCCTTTCTGGTCTATTAGCACTTACCTGACTGCTACTACCATCGTCAGATGGCAGGTCGACACCCACAACAATTATAAGCTCATTGTCCTCGCCTAAAGGCCTAATTCCTAAAGTTTTTCTTCATCTGGTTTAAGTACTTTGAACTATATTACTTACCCACCATTTTAGTAAGTATCCTAATTGTTTATCCAGAGTCTTAAGCAAGGTTTTCTTTCTTTTCCACGGACTTTAAGTGCATACAAGGCTTGGATGTAATCATTAAAATAAAAAACCAAAAAAATCTAAAAGAATACAACAAGATTGAAGACGAGAAGATGTAAAGTGTTACCTAGATAATCTCGCACAAAGAGCAAGAGAAAAATGCTCGAAAAGGCAAGAGTTGGCATTGATTACACCGAAAGAAAGACCTCCGATGATTATAAGACTTGGCACCAACAAAATGAAATGATTTAGAATGCAAAGTCGTGGATGATGGATGAAGATAGGTTTAAAATTGCAATCAACTAAATCTCTCCAAATAGGAAATGTGAAAAGGGAAAAGAGATAGGAAAATTGTAGAGAAAATGATACCTTGAATTTGCATCCTCACAAAAGAGAAACGCAATGAAGATGAAAAGAGGTCGTCTTTAACGTTAATGCCATTTAAAGCAAGACACCCGAGCAACATGCTAGACATGTGTCGAGCATACACTGGCTCTCACCACCATATCGTGCTCGTTTTGCTAAATGCAATGAGTTGATGTGCGCAAACTCAAACTTAAAAAAAATGATGCGCTTCCAAAGATGCGCCACAACAACCATTCGGACTAAGAACACGTATAATATATATGTCATGTGAACAACCATTCATAGTAAGATGTGCCCTAGCCAAAAAAATTGACTCAGTATAAACAGAAAAAAAAATAAAAAGTCCCATGCAACACCGATTCAAAGTACTATTGACCTACATTTTGAATATATTTACTTTATAACCACCTTAAAACTTGGAAGAAAATTGTTATACCTAGATAAATGGGTTTCAGAGCCAATCAACTATAGCTGTAGCCCAAACTACCCCTAGGTCATGCATATGCATATTTGTATAAAAATGTCAAGTAAGTCTAAAACCTTGGACTCAATTCTTTGTCTGCATTGCTATTCTCTTGTCTCTTGTTCCTCTAGAACTTTTTAACTTAAGTATAAGGTTTACGTTGGAGCATCAACTTTGATGTTCTTCTAACTTTCTTTGTCTTGCAGATACCTATGTGGCTTGCTTTAGATCGTCTTCCTTCGTACACCATCAACAAAAAGTACATATTATGACA
Source organism: Adansonia rubrostipa (assembly GCA_038381775.1). Taxonomy (NCBI): domain Eukaryota; kingdom Viridiplantae; phylum Streptophyta; class Magnoliopsida; order Malvales; family Malvaceae; genus Adansonia; species Adansonia rubrostipa. The sequence continues at coordinate 4,212,229 of JBBYHM010000025.1, forward strand.
AATAATTTAATATAAAAATCATTGTTTTAATCTTATAATTGAATTGATATCAATGATACATTTTCAATTAGTAATTTTATTATGTATTTTATAAAAAAATATATAATTTAAAGATAAGTGAAGGAACGCATGTTTTGAGATTTAAATCATAAATCTATTAAAAGTTACCTTTTAAAAGTGAATGCATGAACTAATTAAATCAATCTCTATATTTAGTGATTGTATATGTTCCTAAAGCACTGTTATGAATCTTGCATCTCCACCTAACAATTTTTTGGATGAGTAAAACATTATATTTTCCCATAGAAGCAACAATAGCTGCTATCACAAACAAGCAAATACAATCAAATTTTCATGATGTATTTGGTTTGGAGAATGGAACATAGGAAGAATGTAATAACTATTCAGTAAGAATGAAATAGAAGGGGAATAAATATTATGTTGTTTGGTTCATTGAATGAAATAGAGAAGGAATACTATTACATTTTGTGTTAGTTACAATGATGTTAAGTAATATATAAAAAATATGTACAAAATAACTATTTTATCCTTTAGTTGAATAATAATATATTATTTATAAAAATTAATCTTATTTAATTAATATATTATACACTATAGATATGTTTAAAAATATTTTAAATATATTGAATTTAGTACTAAATTGAAATAATAATATTTAAAAATATTAAAATATATTATATTTAAAGTATATAACCAAAAAATTTAATAGTATTTTATATTAAAAATTACATATGACATTATTTTAAAATATTATATTTAAAATATATTTGGAAGCTAAATTTAAAAATATATTTAAATTTACTTCAAGATAAATTAATAACAATTTTTAATATTAAAATTTTAGAATATATCGAGGCAAAAAAATTTTCATTTTTCTCTAAACCCCTCTCTCTTAAGTCTCTCTCTGTGGTTTTAAACATTCAACTGAAAAATACAACCAAACCAGTTTTCTACCATCATTTGTCACATCCATCGTTGCTACATGCCACCTACTACCGATGTTCCAACCCATAATTTCTCCAAAATTCACCCAAATGATCCTCTAAATGTCCACTTTCATATTTTCTAATTCATGTTTCTTAAAAATCCTCAAAAAATCCTAGAATTTGCAAAAAAAGTCTCGCAGCTTCCCCTCCATTTTCGCCATACTTTGCTTCCCAAAAGCTACTGTTTTTCCATATCTTCATCCTCTTTCTGCCTTTTCCTCTTTCCTAAATTTGGAGCCCCAAATCCTCCCATAACTAGCCTAACCAAAAAGTTTCTCTCTCTTTTGTTTCTAATTCGATTTAATTAGTTGATACCTGAGCTGGTTTCTTAGATAATTTCTAATGGATGATGCTAGATTGTGGTTTTTTATAGTTTTTGGCCTTTCTCAGATTTTAGGTTTATTTGTTGAAATCTATTTGAGATTTTTTTGCATAGCTTTAGGGTTTTTTGATACTTGTTTCCTTTTTAAAGCTTAACAAATGGAACTTGAAAAAAATATATGAAGGTTAAACTAGTCAAAAAGCCATTTCTTATATTTGGTGGTCTGCAAAATTGGGATGGAATAGCCATCTTGGCCCTCAGCTAAGAATGTCTATCCAACAATTCAGTCTACCAAGCCACAGCATAGTAAAGCCTCACCCAACCAAACATAGCATTCATATGAATATTCTACTTAAGCAAATATAGAATCCTAAAGACCTTGATCAGAACATAAAGACTTATCAATTAGGTCTCTTACAACACTTTTAATCCTAGCTAAGCGACTTCTAACAATGCTAGTGATTAAGCTGTTTAAACAATAACCTAATATACTTGAACCTCCATAAAGTCTGTTCCTTTCCTACCAAAGATTGTAGATATAGGCATTCCTAGCTGACCTCAAAATGATAATGATGAAAGCCCTACCTTTAAGTTTGCTCTTTGCCTAAAGCAATTCTTCATGCCAAACACCAACTGGTTTGCTAATGCCTTTAGCAAACAACTCAGAACTGTTTGGAATAAACAAATGCAAAGTAAATGTGGCCCTTTGTTTTCATTTCCTCTTAACAAAATAATTAGTACAAACTTTTTAAAAAGTTTTCCTATAAACTTATTTCGCATCTTGCTGGCAGCCTATAAAAGATTGTTATCCAGGAAACGATGGCATTTTTGGCATCATAGTATTAAATCACGATGTAGATTTTATCCCTACTGTGGTGTGGTGTCATGATTACAGATGTTGTGAACATTACGTAATACGTAGTTATTTTTACAAATGTATGTTTTTCAAAATTTATATTTTAAAACAATAAAGTTTTGTATTTTGATATCATATTTTATTATTTTACTATTCATAATATTTTTTATGAATTTTATAAAAGCAAGAACTCAAATTTTATCAATGAGCAAGAGAACTTGATACCTCGAGTTGGACCTAAAATTGGTTCTGGTGATGCACATATACTTAAAAGATCTTTTAACTAGTTTCTTTGTTCGATTCACAAGATTTTTCATGTTAAGGGATGCCGAGAAACTACTTTTGAAAATAAAATTATGCAAGACATAGTCAAAACCATAATAATAAAGAAAAAAACAGCCACAACTATTAGAAAAAAAAACTAAATCCTATCTTAGAAGCATGTCTCATATAAAAGAGTAGAAACTTCAAGGAACATATTTTCCGTAGCTTTAACTTTCTAGGAAGCTAGAATTTACATCTTTTCTCTAATAGAGGTGAAAAAACATATGCTAGCTTGTAGAATTTCAAAGAATCAAAACAATTTCAAATTCTTCTATGCCATTGGCAATTGGTTTAGAACTTAAAAACAAACCAGATAAAATATTTGTCATTGTAATGAAATAAGAATACAAGTAAACCAAGAGCAGACTAGAGGAAATGAGGCAAAGCATAGAAAAGAAAGAATAGTAGAGCCATCAAGTGTCAAAGAAATAGAGCATCAGTGAGATGGTGTTTGTTGTAATGTACCTTAACCGTTGCAGTGGAGGATCCGCCTAACTTAAATATATCCCGAGTGGGATCTTCAATGAGGTATGAAAAAAAAAAAAAAGAGGTGTTTCTTATATTTGATTAGGGAAATGTCATAGAACAAATCACTCATCTGACTAATCTTTGATGGCCATTACAAAATGACTAAAACCTTGAAGTTGTCACGAACCATTTAGGCTAGGTATGATCAGACACCTATTAAAAGTGACACATCAAGTTACAAAACTCGAAAGATCTATTTTAAGGCCTGCATGTAGTAAAATTCATTAGTAGGGTCAAAGTTAACTACGCATGGGGAAGAATAGAACACCCTAAGACACCTTAAATTGGTACCATCTAGCCATAAGTAATTTTAGTTTCAATTTTCCTAATTTTTTAAATAATCATTATTCGTGTATAACCCCATTTATGATGCATTTTTGGAAAATGAAAAATCAACATTTTTTAATAAATTTGAACCTCTCTATGTGACCCAGGAAGATGGAGAAACATAGAAGTTTTGATAAAATAGTTTTCAAGTTTTATTTGAAAATAATATTTTATGTCAAGCACCGGATGGATACCAAACCCAAATATTGCCTTGATATTTTTTTGACAATTCAATTTTTACAACATGAATGTAATAGTTGACACCAAAAGGGAAATGTATTAGTAAGACTTAATATAATAAACATTGCAAAAAAAATAAATCATAGAATATCAAGGAAGAGATAGTCGATCGAAATATATCTTGTAATTATCGTTAGTTATGTAGAAACAACCAAATAAGCAATTTTGGTCCATGGTAAATGAATCATAGATCCATTTGAAATCCTAAAGAATTTGGCTGATGAATGATCCATTATCCATGCCATTTGGCTAACGACACATAGGTTAACATCAAGTCCTTTCATCAAATATTTCATAAAACAAAATAACTTTTTTAGGTTGAAAACATGTTTTATTTTGGCTAGTTAAGCCAGATTTTACCCTAAGGTTGAAAAATCAACATAATGAAAACATTGAGTCAAGATTAATCCTCATTATTTGAAGTTTATCTTGATTGGGGTAGTTTTAAAGAAAACATAACTTTAACACACCAAAGCCACATTTGGAACATCATCAAGATGGCATTTTTATCTAGCGAACATGGTTGTGAATGCAAACGATAACATAAATAATGCATAGACATGTCAAGGGAGCTTATGTTATCACAAAGCACGATATAAATATGAAGAAAACATTTTTATTTCATGATATACATGCTACAAAAATTATAGCAGCAAAAAGACATTATATTTCCACCATCAAAACACCATAAAACATCACCAAAACATCATGAATCAGTGAAACTAGGGATGTTTTAAGATAAATTATGCAAGATGAGATTTTTAACCACTCAAGAACATCAAAACATCATCAAAGCAACACAAACTCAAACACCATCAACCAAGCTCAAACGTGCATATGTTTCTTATCAAAAGAAGACATGATTTCATAAAGGGGCTTGTTAAGATGACATGGGAAAATGATGATATAGAAAGAAATAGTGAAAGAGAGGAGAAAAATATACTTTAAAGCTTTAAAAACCTTTCTTTTCTTTTGATAACCAAAGATGTAGTTTTTCAAGTTATTCAATGGTTTTTAGCTCATTTTCTTCCCCTTACTTGCTATGGATTAGCAAAAAGAAATGGTGAAGAATGAGCTCAACGGTTGTGTTTTAGATGAAAGGGAGTTAGGAAAGGAAAGATGAGCGAAAATAAAGGTTTTAGGAGGTTTTCCTTAGGTTATTTCAGGAGTCAAGGGAACAATGAAAATGAAATGATTTTTAATGAACCAAAGCTCTAGAGCATGTGAACATCCAAGTCTTCCAAAGGAAAATGGGGATATTTTGATCCTCTCTTCATGTACCACAGAGTAAATCAAGGTGTTATGTTCAGCAATTGTAATTTTCATTGGGTACAGCAGTAAAAAAAATGTGAATTAAAACACTTTATGCAGAATGCAATGCTGGAAAAACCTAAGTTAGCCTTGAACAAATTGAATTTGTCATGAAAATGTCCCTGTTCCCTAGCTATTTGGGCTTCAAAAATTAATAAAACCTAATTTCAAGTCTAATGATAAGGCCTTGCATAAATTAAATGATCTTTAGGACAAAAAAGGTAACTGAACTCGTGTTCTAAACAAATATTATAAAGAGAAGAAAATGCCATGAATTAGTTAAGAAAAAGCTTAATGTATCGATGTAATAAGGAATCATATTGATACATTGGGCATTTTTGCTTGATTATCGATACATTTGGACAATGTATAGATACAATCACTCATATATAATAATTTTATGTGTACCGATATTTTTGGTTAAAAAATCATAACTTAGCTACTGCCAACCCTTGTATTCATACATTGGGCAAATGTATCGATAGATTAAGTGAATGAATTAGTATATCACCTTTTACAATCGATGCAAACTAGGATTTCTTATATCTGGTGACGTGGCAAACACAATCAATTGAAAAGTAATTTGCTTACCATTGACTCCCTGAACACCTTACCTTGGCTCAAAATAATGTAAGATGATTCATGCTTACCCATATTGTCTTGATATTACCACTATGATGTTAACATGGAAGCCTAGGCAAAATTAGGTGTTTATAGTGTCATAACCAAAATTCACAAGAAATAGAAGGAATATGCTAGATGAGGGTTAGAAACGGAGTAAACTTCAGTTTCATGTGTTATATGAAGTTTTAGCCACTGTTATGGTATTACATAATGTGTTTCAGCCATTTAGATTGTGACTTGTTTTCTCCAATGCATAACATTTAAATTGTAATTCGATATCTTAATTTTTATTATGATGCGATCGTTAATTGCATATTGGCCATATTTAGTACTATTTTTGCTAATCAATCTTGGCTTATGTCTTATTTCATCCTAAACATAAAAACAACGTTATATGCTAAACTTGTAATCTGTCAAATCATCTCTTCTTTTTGCTTCTTGATAAACTTATGAGCTAACCTTCTCAATTTTAGTCTTTTGAAACTTCAACTACATAATATCCCTTCATTTAGTATATAATATTAGTGTAAGCCTTGTAAGTTATCAAAATTAGCTTATATTTCTATTAACCTATCATTTTTGTACATTAAACATTATTTTCTTAATATTATTAAGATCTTTCTTTATCCATAAGTAAGATTTTAAAGTGATATTAATAGCTTATGAAAACAAAACCTATGAAACACATTGATCTTTAAAAAAATTATAAAGAGTTAGAATTATGGGATCTTTAAGCATCAAAATTATGTTTTTAAAATATTCTTGGTCATCGTATTATCAAGAAAGGTATTAATAATGCTTAAAGATTAGAAATGTTAAGCATTCATGCAAGTGATGCATGCAACTAATCTCATAAGTTGAAGTACAAGGATAACATATAGCTACTTGTTAGGTGAACAAGTTAACTAAACATGACTCACTATAAGAGTTCTATTTGGTATCTCACTCAAGTATCTTTGTTAATAATCTTAAATAGCAGTAATGCAACTAATCCTTCGACTTTTGAATCTCATTTTTTATATGAATCTTAACTTTGATTTCATTACGAGTAGGTCCCAAGAAGGGATGCTTACAAAGGGTGATTTTGTGTATAACATGAAGTATACAAAGATGGATGAGTGCTTTAGAGAGGATTTATCACCCCAAGTGATATGAAGGGACATATTTTAATTGTTCATTGCTTAAACTAACTCTTGAAGTCCTTGTCTAAGGCAATACTAATAGAGTTAATACATAGAAGCTGCATGACTAATATGGAATGGGTTAAGGGTAGACATTACACCATGGCCTTGCCTTCCAAGATGTACAAAGAAAGGATCAAATTACATTGACAATCTATTTATTGAAAAACTTGTCAAACTAGTTGACTCTTTTGCCTTTTGTATGCCCACGATGCATTGTTAAATGCCCATCTTGTTCTACAAATAAAGTTATTCTTAACATAAGTAGTTTTATTTATTACCAACATGTTAAAGGCCTAATCGGTCACACACATTAGAAAAACTTATGGAAATTAAAACAGGATTAAACTCAATTAGAAGGTTAAATAAATATCTTAGGGGTTAATTAAAATTTTTAATTAAGATGATGATTTATGTGCAAAGGACCAAAATATGGGCCACACTTAACCTATCTATAAAAGCATGCCTAGGTTCCCAATACTATACGCAGAGGAAATAGTCGCTTGGTATTCTCTCTTATACTTTGTCTTCTTGCCACAACATACAATTGATGGAAGAGAAGTAGTTCATCTCCCATTAAAGTGCTTGGTTATGGAAGAAATGAATAGGTTATGTGGTTTTTGAAACTAAGGCAACTAATATAACTCTCAACTATGTTTCCTGAGCCTTGTGTGTGGATTATCATTAAAGGTAGGACAGCTTTGGTTTGCAACAATTAAGTTTAATGTACAAGAACAAGCAAAAGAGCATCTCATCAAAGGCATAGAAATTTCTTCCTTTGTGGTTTCACTTATGCTTGATTGATTAAAACACTCTAGTTATCCTTCAAGGTTCTTAGCTAGTGTGTATATATTGTTTATTTTGTTGCATAATTTAATTAGTTTGTTTTTTTCAATATCTTATTCTATGTATGAATTCCTAAAAATCCATCATATAAGCCATAATACTAAATTATGGTTATGAATTTTGTTATCAGCCTCCTTATTTGATCTCAAAGATTTAATCTCATAGCCATTCTCTTTTTCTATAATAGCTTTGAAATTTCTAAAAGCCACAAATGCTTCAAATTTTTGCTTTAGGAAATAAAGCCATGCCTTTCTACTATAATCATCAATAAAGAGCAAGAAATATTTATTTTTACCACATAAGGCCGGTTTGATTAGCCCACACACATCGGTATAAACAAGTTGGAAAGGCTCTATTGCTTTTGAATTGGCTTTCTTAGGAAAGCTTCTTCTTTTGTGCTTGCTAGGGAGTCATGCTTCACAAAACTGATTAGGATGCTTAAATGAGGGCATCATTTTCATAATCTTCTCATCTCCCAAAGCTTTGAGTGCACAAAAATTTAAATGGCCGAATCTTATATGCCAACACCATGCTTTATCTTTCATAGTGGCCTTTAAACATCTTGCTTCAATAGTGTTAAGATTCAACAAGAACATTTTATTCTTTGACATAAATACCTATGCAATCAAATTTGCATTTTTATCTCTAAGCCATAAACAACCATCTTTCATGCGAACTTCAAACCCTTTTCTATAAGTTGTCTTAAACTTAAGATATTGCTCTTTAGTTTAGGAACATAATAAACATTGAAAATGAGCCTATAACTGCCATCTTTGAAGGAAATTAGAATCTTACCTTTTCCTTGAGTTTGGACTTTTGAAGAGTCTCCAAAGGAAACATTGCCATTCACCTTCTCGTTGATTTCCATAAATTTTTCTTTGTAGCTGCACACGTGATTGCTTGCTCCATTATCCAAGTACCACAAATTTAAATCAGCGTTCTCTTCTTCTTTAAGCGTAAGCAATAAGGTTGGCTCATCCTTTTCTTGCTTGTCACCAACAAGATTAACTTTTTCTTCCACATTATGAGTAGCATTATGGCATTCTTAAGAATAATGACTATATTTATGACAATTGTAGCACACAATATTAGATTTGTCATACCTCATTTCATTGCCTTTACCTCTTTCTCTACCTCTTCTATGACCTTGACTCGGTTGATGGCTTCTCTCATCATTGTTTGTATTATCATGGTTGCCTCTTCCTCTTCCTCTTCCTCCTTAGCCACAACCATGGCCATGTCCTCTTCCTTGTCCTCTTTGACTCTTTTCACTGCCATCATCTTTGATAGGGACTTTGGATTTTAGGACTTGTTCCAAAGGCTCTACGTGCCTCCTCTTGAGTTTTTTCTTTATGACCTTGTAAAGAACCCTCCAATTGCTCGATCACCATGGTGTCTAGATCCTTGGACGCCTCAATTACACAAACCATATAATCAAATTTTAGAGTCAAGGAACATAGAATTTTCTCCACCACACAAGCACCTTTTATCTCATCTCCATACCTCTTTAATTGGTTTACATTAGCCTTTACCCTCAAATAATAATCTAAAATAGATTCGAATTCCTTCATGCACAAAGCTTCTAAGTCACCCCTTAAGGTTTGGAGTCAAACCTTTTTCACGTTGTCAATTCCTTGAAGAAAGCTTTGCAAAATCTACCAAGCTTCCTTTGAGGTAGTAGCTTGGGCTACTTTCAAAAACATGTATTCATCTAACCATTGAGGATGAGGGTAAGAGCTTGTTGATCTTTCTTTCTTATCTTTGCCAAATCATCTTTCTTAACTTGAGGTAAAGATGCCTCATCTTCAGGAGCAGTATAGCTTTTTTCTACAATCTCCCACACATCTTAGGATCTAAGCAAGGCTTTCATACGAAGACACCAACTTTCATAATTTTCCTTAGTAAGACAAGGAAATTGGAATAAGAACAAACTATAGCTTGCCATTTCTTAAGGATAAAAAAAAATAGCTTTAATACCAATTTGAAGGAAAAATGAAGGAGGGAAGTGTTTAGAGAGGAAAAGGAATTTCTTGTGAAGAATTGGATTGATATTTTCATTCAACTTCAAAGGGGTATATATAGGTGCACTAGGTGACTTGTTACATGAATCCTATTAAAGAAATATACATGTACCATAATTGATCCCATACATGCTCCAAATCCATACATGAATTACATTTAATTGATGCATTTTCCCTAATCCATGTTTATTCACATCCAATGAATTCCTACACTTAGAACAATTAAAAAAACATATGAATCTGGACTCCATAGGAAGATTTCTAGAACATATCAAATTATTTTTCTAATAGTGACTTCATAGGAAAAGTAGCAGTTGAATAATCCAAAAGACTTATCAGCAAGAATATCCAAATGATATTTTCTGTAGCTAAGATAAACACATTTGGATGACTAAGTAACTTTAATGCCCAAAATATATTTCAAAGATCCCGAATCCTTAATATGAATTTTTATAGTTAAGAGTGTCAATAGAAGTAGTATCATTGTGTGTAATGATAATATCATTAACATAGATTGAGATGAATAATTGGGTATCACCTTGGGTATCAATAAAGAAAGTAATCAATCTTTGATTGAGAGAAACCAACTTCAAGTAGATCATTGGAGAATTTTGAAACCAATGACCTGATGCTTGCTTCAACCCCAAGTAATGACTTATTGAGCTTGCATATTAAACTCTCCCCTTGGCTTTCAAGACCAAGTGGAAGTCTCATGTAGAGTTATTTTTCAAGATCACCGTGGAGGAAAGCATTATTCACATCTAGTTCTTGTAAACTCCAATCTTTAGTGGCAAGAATTGCAAGAAGAACGAATAGTGATGAGTTTGACAATTAGTGCAAATGTTTCATAATAGTCAAGACCTTCTTTTTGTCCACTTTACCATGAGAATTTTACTTAATCTTATACCATTTGCAGGCAGTAGAATGTTTTCCTGGTGTAAAGAGGTAAAAATCCCCGTTTTATTGGAATTAGTACTTGAATTTTCTTTTCCATAGCTTCTGTCCAATCAAAGACATTTTACAGCTTGTGAAAAAGGATTTTGTTTTTGGAATAAAGTGAACAACTAGAAAGCTATAGTGAGAGAAAGAAAAACCATCATAACCAACGTAATTAGAAAGAGAAAATTTTACACCTTTAGAGCCTTCTACCTGAGAGGAGGTAACTGCCAAGTCGGAATTGGAGATTGTTGCAGGTGAGAAAACAAAATCTTTTAAAATATGAGCACACTTTGGTTGGTCTGGTGGATCGATATGAAAAGTGGTTTTCTATGATAAGTGACGATGTTGGAATAATAGATAAATCAATGGATTGCAAGTGAATAGATGTAGCGTTTAGTGAGGAAACTAATTGATGTCGAGGTTTAGTGGGTTCATTTTGCAGTGTCCATTATACTGTAGGTAAAGATAACATTTGAGTTTCAACAATGGCACTGGTTGAAAATAAGAAAAAGGAAAAATGTTTCATGAAAAGTAATATCTCGACTTGTAATTTTTTATTCAATATCATAATTTTGTATTCAAGATCATAAATTTGATAGCCTTCTTGCCCAAAAAGGTAACCACAAAAATTCCAAGTTTAGCTTGTCTATCATATTTGTCTTTATAGTGAATATTATGAGCCAAGACTAAACAATCAAAAAACCCAAGCGTTGAATATTGTGTTTGGTGCCAAAAGAGTTTCATATGGAGATTTTTCAGATAAAATTTTTATGGGCATTTTGGGCACCTGATTTATTATGTAGGTTATAGTAAGTATATATTGACCTCAAAATTTTAGTGGAAGATTTGCTTGGAATCATAAAGCACAAGAAACTTCAAGTAAATGCTTATGCTTGCATTCGACCACACCATTTTGTTGTGGAGTGCCATCACAACTATGTTTATGTATGATACCTTGCTCTTGAACAAACTATTAAGTTCAATAATAAAAAAGTTCAGAACCATTATAAGTTTGAATTTTAAAAGTTTTTCGTTGAAATGAGTTTTCACGAGTGAGTAAAAATAAAAAATGCTCAGTTTAATGTTTATGTTGCGTCAAATAAACACATATATTATGAGTAAAATCATCAACAATGGATAGGAATTAATATGTATCCTTGCGTGAAGCAACTTTACAGGCACCCCAAATATCAATATGAATATAGGAGCAATGTTCTAATTTAACTCTTTGAAAACTAAGCTGGTTTTACTTAGCTATAAGACAAATGTGACATAAATATTTATATGAAAATAAACATCACAAATAGTTTCTGAAAACTGCAATAAACCAGGTGAAGATAAATGTCTTAATTGCCAATGCCACGAATTAAATGGAACCTTAAAAATGGAAGCAGTAAAAGGAATTTCTGGTCCTGAAAAGTATAAAATACTTTGTTCCTTACCCGATCCAATCTTCTTCTTCGTTACTAGCCAGTATAAAACAATAATTTGAAAAAAAAAAATTATTAAACAATTTAGTAATTTAGTTAACTGACTAAAAGACAAAAGCTTATGACAAAAAGAAAGTATATAAAAAACATGATTAAGAGTTGAAGAATTGGTTAATTTGGAAGGTCCAAA
>JBBYHM010000025.1:4226731-4250621 GCA_038381775.1 Adansonia rubrostipa
AAAAGAGAGAAAAGGAGGAGGAAGATGGAAAGGTGCAGTGTGAAGAGACGGCATCGTGGAATTGGATGCATAATATTGAGTTGAGAAGTAGCAATCCGTCTGTTTACAAAAGCACGGATTTGTCGGAAGGGACTCCAACTCTTTTTTCAGGACTTCATCGGTGTCAAGGAAGGAATGGGAAACTTTCCAGAAGTCAAGAGGTCGATCGAGAGAGAGAGAGAGAGGTGGCAGGCGTTGCCACGTTCACTTTTGTCATTCACCCAATCACTTTTTGACATGTCAGCATGGATCTATTAGTTACGCCTCAATTACTTTTTTTTACTCCTTATAATCTCAGATTTTGGTGTAATCAATTCCATCGGCGAAAATATACTAAAACCACATGTTTTTTTGGTGGTAAAATTATTTTCAATAAAGTTAAAAATAAAGATAATAATTAAATTATTTATTTTAATTATATATTTAATTATTATAATAAAAAAATAAAATTAATGATAAAATATATATTTGAATTCAGATTGAATGATGATAATACGTATTACAGTAAAATGTAAAAAATAATCAATAAAATATTATATTAAAATATATGTATATATAATAAATAATTAAAAATGATTGAAACTATATAAATTTTTAAATAATAAAACATATATTAAAATTATACTTTTGTTAAATAATAATTTTCAATTATTAAATTAAATTTATATTAAAAGTAAAGTAATAGAATCAAAATAAAGAATTTTTTTGGCCAACAAAAATAAGATAATTAAAACCTAAATAATTTAAAAATTAAAAAATTGAATAAAATTAAAAATATATATATCAAATTTTTAAACAATTGATTGCTGAAAATATGATATATTATCATATTAATATTTAAAAAATTAATTCGAAAAATTTTAATATTCGACACGTAAATACATTATGATTAATATTATTCGTATGCGTGAATATAATTATATACACTAATAACTAAATCAAAATGGTCAAAAGTGAAATAGATAGAATTGAAAAAGAAATAAGACTATTGTTAAAGAGTTAGTAAAACAATGCCAAACTGACTACTATTATTAGCTGACTGTTCAATTATTTGCCCTAATAGTCTAATCTTAACTTAAAATTAAAATTTTAAAGGATTATGATTAAAATTTACTTGATATATAGTATATATTTAAATATTTAAATAATTTGTTATTTGAATAGTAAATACTAAATTGTAGTGATCAATTAAAATGAGAAAATAGAATGATTTGCATATATGTTAATTTTAATACTTAACTATTTAAATGGTTTTTTCTAGTATTGTTTAATTAATCATATCAATAATAAAATATATGTTTATTAATTTATTATATAGTAATAAAATTTATTAATTATATTAAATAAAAAATATTTTTATTTTTAAATAAATATGATTATAAAAATTGTTCGTACACTATTTACTTGGAAATTTAAAAAGAAAAAAAAAGGAGTGGGGCTAAACATGGAAGATGTCCTTCCATGGAGCTTATGGGATTTTGGAGCACAAGCACGATGAAATGGTTTCATCGTGTTGGCATGAAAGCCTCCAAAGGCAAAAAAGATGCCTTAAACGGGTCGTACTGAGGAATTGTATGGTTTCAAATAGACGTTAAGTAAAATTAGGATTTCACGGTGAGTGAAAAAAAATATTTTGAAAATTAAAAAAAAATTATGCTAAAATAATTAAATATAAAAAAATGTTTACTACTTATTATCCGTATTATTCAAAGCATTAAAATAAACGATCGAATTCAACCAGTCCAAACAATTTTAAATAAAAATTTAAAAAATCAATTTAAAGTAAATAATTAAAATTTATAATTAATTTATTATTGTATTTTATTTTATAAAATATTATTTAAAATTATTATTATTTTTATTATACTTTATATAATTTAATTTTAATAACATATTATTTCAAAAATCAAGAATAACTTTATTTGATAAACTGCTTAATAGTTAATTTTCTCAATTAAGATTTGATTTTTTTTCACAAATATAAAATTTTACATTATATAAATAATTAAATAATAAATTTAAATATCTCAATTCATTATTTATATAAATAATAAAAATTATAAAAATAAATTGATATCCACTTTAAATCTATTATCACTAATAATTATAATATTTAAATTCAAATATAATTTAAATCCATAAATCACAGCTCGTATAATTATAAATATCCAAATATATAATATCCCTTCTTTAGACTAGATTTGACATAAATTATGCCTACTATACAAACACAATTTTTTTGAAGGTTGGACTTGAATCGAGTCTGGCCTATGAGTTCCTCCAGTTTGCAAGTTCTAACTACCGGTAAAACAGTAGCTAAAAACTCTACTGTAAACCTGCGAAGCGCTTGTCCATGAGCTGAAGAGCAGGAGTTGGTTGTGCTCCCATAGAAGCGATGTCAAAAACAATTAAGCCTAAACTCTCCTAACCCAATCTTATCTATCGCTCCTTTGCTCTCTCTCTCTCTCTCTCTCTCTCTCTCTCCTTCTCTACCTTCTTCAATAAAATTAAAAATGGCGATTGAATTTGACGATGGATTTTATTTTTCGTATAGCAGCCTCTAGAAAAATTCATGGTGAAGTTTGCTTCTTCCATTTCTCACTATGGAATTCGCATGACCCTGAACGGATCAGTTAATCTTCAGGCTCCATTTCTATAATCACTTGTTTGTTTCCAGAGAAAAAAACAACAACAACAACAAAAAAAAAAAATGCAGCTAGAGTTTTAAATAACTATTTTTTAATTTCCTTCTCCCTTTTTCTCTTGGTTTGAAGGTGCAAGGAGGACCAGCAGGAGTCATCGAGTCCTTTTATGTTGTTGTCAAGCTGATTGTCATCCTGTACGTTTATCTCAGTTTCTTCTGCTTGATAATTCTAAAATACAATCACAATATTAAAACACGTGGATTGTAATTGAAATCAAACTTAAAAAATTTACATCAATAATATGCTCGTTATTTATAAATGGTTTCAAAAATCTGACCTCGGGTTGTGCCTTGGATCATTTACCTAACTATATATTGCTAACTACCTTGTACAATTAGTAAACCTTGGCATTTGATTTGTTTAGTATATGTGGGAAGAAAGATGAATTATGTACGTCCGTCTTATTTTTTGTTTCACATACTTCAGCAAATGTTGTAAAAGAATTAGTTTGACGTTCATGTTGTCAATAGAGAGGAATCAACTTCTATGTAATTTATAGTTAAATGGTAATTATTCTTAATAACTGGGGACATTGGAAAATGAAACAATCATTAAACTGTGGTTTTTACGAATTAGGAAGTTTTGAATCTTGATAAAAGGCTTCGCACCTGGGATAGTTAGATATGAATACGTGATCCTTGTCCTAGTGGCCTTGTAAAAGGCATTAAGGTGTTTTAGTGAGAGGTTCGTATTGTTATAGATGCTTAGACATCTAGTTTACTGTGTGGTTAGTTGTGGGAAACCACTTTATATTGACTAACACTTTTCTTTATCACCTGAAAAAGGCTTAGAATGCTTTCCATGTTATTTAAAGTTCTCTCACTCCCAAAGCTGTATCTTTGGTTTTAGATTAGCTCTACCTAGGAAACTCTGGCAAAGACAAAAGCACATTGCTTCAAAATAGGGTGCTTGAAGTCTCTCTAAGAAATAACTGTTGACAGTACTAGAAATGACATTTTCGCTAGCTTTAGTGAAGCTTGGAAGTGTTCTTGCTATATACCTTCTGGAGTCCTTTTTACTTGTCTATTACTTGTGGGATTTCCCACAATAACCAAAAGGCTCATAGTTGCTAAAATTAGCATTGTATTAATTATACTATCTGTCATGTGTATTGGCTTATGTTATTTGTTCTCAAGCTATCTCTTTTTATGTTGGGCCCATGCATATATCTCTACAAGTGATTCTATATCTTATTTGCACAATAGTAAGATCTTTGAGATAAAACCATCAGGAAAGATTGTTTCAGGTATAATAGAGGTAGTATATCAATTATTTACTATACAGCTCTAATATTTTTATGTACCTGTTCACATTGTATTTCGTTTTCCCTTTTAGGTGTTAATATCTGTTTTCTTTACCATGATATATTTTTTTGCGTTCTTGCAGGATTTGATTATGTTTTTATATATTTTGTTATTTTAAATTTTGAGCAAAAAGGGAAGATAACTCGCACAAAAAACTGCATATATACAAGTAAGAGATTAACAAGCCCCATAACAAGAAATAAACATGAAATAATGGTACTTTACCATAAACCATAGCTCCCTTACCATAAAATCTAACCTTTGAGACAGAGCTGAGAGACCTAAAAACCACATCTCTCATAAATACCAATAAAGCAAAATTTTGATTTGCGTGTGTTAGTGACAAGAGCCTAATAAAGATATCAAGGTTGATTTAACTATCGTTTATTTTAGCTTCCTGTCCTTAATTCTCCTTTTTTTTTTTTCAAGTGGAATTACCTCATAAGAATTTGTTTATTGTGGCAGATATCGTTCTCTATAACTCTGAGGAATGCTAAAGGAGATAACTTGGAAAGATTTTATGAAAACCTTCCATGAAAGAAATTATAGCATCCAGCTGGCTATTTTCTTATCCTGGAAATATTTCTCTGTTTAACTTGTTATTTAGTAACTATTAGATCCTTTCTTATTTTTAATCAATCCTATTATGGTACTTGGCAACTATAGATATAATGAGAGGATGCCTGCATAAATCATTATCTGCCACATTGGAATTTACAGTAGAAATTGATAAAGGTATGGCATATTTTAAAGTCTTCCTTTCAAGTATATTGACATGAATTAGATTAAATGGGCTTTGTCTTTTGGGATGTTTTTAGCTGATCTTCTTGACCAACCAATTTCTCCAGAGATTATTATTTTTTACATTACTCAGGACACTCAAAGGCATCCTATACTTCTTGAACTAAAATCAAGTTTCTACCTTTTTTTTTCCCTTGTTATTGCTTTAGTATCTTTTATTTATATCTTAAAGCAAGGAATACCTGCAATGTTATTCATACTTCCTTAAGAGATTGGATGATATGGAACTTAAGCAGTATTGCATTTGAATCCTTATTTTTAGTGATTTCATTAACCCCCTACTGACTAGATATTTGGTTGAATAAGTAGATTTCGCGTCAAGGAATAACATCTGCACAATGTTTGATACTTGAACCTCTCAGTGGAGAACTAATAGTTGAAGTATCTGTAGTTCCCTTTTGTTCCATTGACATTCACTTCGTGTAGATTCAATGTTTCTTGGGGAAAGAATCATTACTGAAACCTCTTTAATACAGACTACAAAGCTGCAGTTTTTCACATCCGATGGAACGGTTTTAATCTATTTGATATATGCTTGCCCAAAAGAAAAAAAAAATCAGTTGATGTCTCATTTGACATCTTTCACTTATTCTTTTCCTCACAGCGGATGCAGACTTTTGTCATAATATGACTCTGCCAGTCTCTGTCGTCCTCCCATGAATTTTGTGTTGTCCAACTGTTTAGCCTAGGTGAATTGTGAATTTGTGCTTGAGTGCATTTTTTTATCCCAATAGAATTTTAAACTAAGCAGTAACTAGATTTGTATAATTTATTATGACTCCAAAATGAAAATATTAAATAAATTATTGGAAGCTTTTGGCATGCTAATCCTGTCAATGTATGCCCTTGAGCCAATTAGATCGAGACATGAGATACATAGTCAATTAACTACATACATGTTACTAGCTAAAGTAATAAAAGATTTTCCTTCATGTTAGTGGCATGATTAACTATCACGAAAACACTAATCGGATGAAACTCATAGAACTTAAAAAGCCTCGCTAAGGAATTGCAATGTGTTCCAATTATGAGATTCTTATGCATCAAAGTCTAGTTCTTTAAAACATTCTCGGTCATTGTTTTGTCGAGATGGGGCATTGGCAATGCTCAAAGACCAACTTGTGTTATGCCTTCTTACTTAGGAAGTAAGCAACCAATGTCCTAGTTTAAAGTATGTGAGATATTTAGAATGGCATGAGAGTGCTTGTTTTGTTGAAACAAGTTCACTGAACATGACCCGAATGAGAACTACATTTAGTATTAGGCATCAAATGTCTATGGAATATGTTATCATGTGCTAGTCACGTATAACATTCCTTAGACTTGTGACATCAATTCATCTCGTTTGATGGGTATTATACTTAAAGATTATCATGAATGGCTCCACAGTAGATGGATGCCTAAAGTAGGGTGGTTTTGGGTATGACATGAATTGTGTGGTAGAGGGATGAGTTATCTAGATAGGATGCACTACTCCTAGTGAGAATT
This sequence comes from Adansonia rubrostipa, assembly GCA_038381775.1. Classification (NCBI taxonomy): domain Eukaryota; kingdom Viridiplantae; phylum Streptophyta; class Magnoliopsida; order Malvales; family Malvaceae; genus Adansonia; species Adansonia rubrostipa. The sequence goes on from JBBYHM010000025.1 coordinate 4,233,069, forward strand.
GGAGGCATATCTATAATGATCTTAACTTTGGTTAATCGGATTAAAGCCTTTAGCCAGAGCATAATAGATTATGAGGGATCATCTCTTGTAGATTTATGATCATTATTCATAAGTTGTAAGATCTAACATGGATTGAAACATACGTAAACACTGAACCATGCTCATGCTCAATCACAGATATATGGTGAAGGGATTGTACTATAATGATAGGCTAGTTACTAAAAGGTTTCGATGAGGTCATATTGATTCTTCAACATTTGGGTAGTTATGCTAGGTTATTAGATCTCGATATTGATCTATAGATATAATTAATTATGTTCATTACTAACATGTTGGGAACCTTATCGGTCGCATACAACAAAATGATTTTGTCAGATTAAATCTGAGATTTAATTAAGTATGACTTAATTAAATAAAAGGTAATTTAAATAGAGGCTTAATTGAATAGTTCAATTAAGATTTACGTTGAGACAAAATTAGATTTGTGAAACTTAAATTTTATTGTCTAATTAAGACATAAAAAATAAGATTGTCTTATTAAAATGATGTCTAAATTAGGGCATGCTATATCTCTTGGATAAACCTTGTCCTAGTTGAAATAAGATTTCACCTAGACTAGGGATTTGATTTTGCATTTAATTTTTTTATCTCATTTTTGTTCTAATATCTCTTAAAAAATTCTTGTAATATTGATTATTTAATAATTAATATTAAGCAAGATTCAAATTAAGTTAAAATAATTTAACTAAATTAATAAATCCATAGGGATGTGTATACTAACTAATATGGTTTCCTATTTATTTATCTAATTTTATAATTATTAGATAATTACATTTATTAGATAAATATTATTTATTTTGATTTCATTTTGTGCTCATTGAATATATTTTTAAATATATATATTTATTATAATTGAAATTTAGAATTACTAATGCTTTTTTTTTGCCAAGATTTTTTTTAAGATTATGCAAGTTACATTGGACACTTACATATCATCCAAGAAGCAAACAAAGCATGAAAGCCTATCAAATCAAGCCTAGATGATTAGGGTGTAGACACCTAATTTTGTCCAGGCTTTTTTTTTATAACCATCCTAAATATCCAACCTTGAAAACCTGACAATTGCCTTGGTAGAGGTTGACTCTTCTAGATATATTGGGCATTCGCAAAACCTTTTTAGTCATACCTAAGTGACTACATGTGCATGTGACTGAAAAAGTGTAATTTTGAGGGTCATAGAGAATAAATTTTCAATAAAATGGATAAATATTCAAGAGAAAACTTAGTTTTTAGCTATTTTCATGCCAAATTTTAAAATTTATTTTCTGCATATGAGATGACAGTCAAATTTTTCATTTTTAGGAATTTTTGAGATTTTTTCGTGAAATTTTGAGAATCAACTTGCGTATATTTTTACTGATACCTGAGTGATATTTATAACAATACTCACTCTAAAAAATCTAAAATATTCAAGAAATAAATTTATATTAGCATTTTATATTATGAGGTGTTAAATAGTCAAATTTATTCATTAAATTTGAATTTTTCATAATACCACGAGTGTTATGCTTGTGAATTTTTTTAGAAAAATTTGTTTCAGATCTCAGGTTTTCACCTTTATCATTTTTATTAATTGATATTTTAAATAATGTACTGAATTTAATTCATTTTTATAAATTTGAAAGTATTTTTGGAATCTTTTCAGTTCTAAAATACGAATTTTTTCTTATCTGTAAATTTTTTTATAAAATTTTTTCGAGTTTAAAATTTTAAATATTTTCACATATTTTATTGAATTGGCTTGGATGAAGTTTTTTGAAATTCCAGATCATTTTTATTAAAATTTTCATATATACCATTTTCTTTCATAAGATGTTTTCGAAAAATTCTACGAGTTTAAAATTTCCAATCAACATTTTTTTCATTATTGTGATTTTATTTCTTTCATTTCCAAATTTTATTTATGTTTATTAATTTTAATTTACTTTTATTTTTAATTTTAGAAATTACTAAGCTAGTTCATGGAAACTAGTTTAGTTGAAATTTAATTTTTCCTAACTAATTTAGTTTATTCTAATTATGTCATTAGTTGATTTTATCTTGATCGTCATTAAGATGATAAGTCATGCATGATGACTCACATAAAATGATAAAATTAATTTAATTTATGCTTATCTAAACTAAAATATCAATAAAAAATAAAAATAAAAAAATAAAAAAAAAAGCCAAATTTGGCCAAAGGGGATTTCATCCTTCCTTGGCTGAATCCTCCCCCTATTTATAGGGGGAGGATAGTTCATATATCAACTTTAGCTATCCATAGGAAAAAAACACAAAAAAAAGTTCTTAAGTTTTCAAGCTTTTTAATGTAGATTGTTTTCTATAAGCTTCAATTTTTATTCATTTCATGCAGGATTTTTCCTTTTAGTGAGTCTATTAATTACTTGTGCTCATGGATTTAAATCCATCTTTAAAGGCCATAAATGAAGGCTATATTCAAAGTTTCTTGTTATAATTGTTAAATTTGATTTTGTTAGCAATTAATGTGATTTTCATCATGAAAATTCATGTTTGTTGCAGAAATAATATTATGATATTATGTATATAATTTTTGCCAATTTCCTTGATGTTTTCATGTTGATTGATGATGAAAGATATTGATATGTTAATGATTTTTGATGATTTCATGCATAATCAAGCATGTTTAGAAACTTAGGCATATATTTATGCTATTATTCATGAAACTATATGATGAAAAAAATTGTTTTATTATTATTGGTGTTGGCTGAAAATCATCATGACCCTTGAATTTTTTTTGTGCTTGATGTTATAGAATTTTAGACTATTTTGTGATGTTTGAAACTTATAGGAGCTTAAAAATCATTTTCCTAAAATTTTTAAGGCTTTTGATAGGTGTTTCCAAGCCTTGGCCGAACCTAACAAAGTGATTTTGTAATTTTTTTAGTTATTTTACAAATATGAAAATATAAGGATTAAATTGTAAAAATTTAGCCATCCATGTTTGGCCGAACCACTTAGTGTGCTTTTAGGGATGTTTTCCATGCATTTTCAACTTGTTTGGATGTATGTATGCATTTTAAACCTTTTAGGGATTTTTTGCAATTTTTGAAAGTTTAGAGGCTTGTTTGCAAAAAGGTTAAATAAATTGTTCCAAGGCTAAAGGTACTTGGTCGAACCTTCCTTAGGAATTGTGGAATGATTTTCATGTAGACTTGGATATATTTGATGTTTTATTTTGTGTTTGATATCATTTAGGGACCATTATATAAAGTTAGGAAAGTTTAGGGACCATTTAGTAGAGCATTGCATTTTATAGTTAAAATGGTAATTTCTCACATCAAATTACTCATTTAAGGTATTTTGGTCATTTTGGAGTACTTTTAGCATTCCTACGGTCCTCTGGTGAGGTGTAAAGATATTAAAACCTTTTGTATTCTTTCAGCTCTCTAGTGGGGTACGAAATGCAATTTTGAAACTTTAGGGACCTACTAGTAATTTTTACATTTTAGGTCATATTTGGTATCCATGTCACCCACTTAAGGTATATTAGTCATTCTATATCATTAGCGAGTCTTTTAGGGTTACCAAGATACTTTCATGTCGAAGTTACACTTACAAGCATTTTGGTAATTTACTTGAGAATTGAGTCTTATATAGTCATCCGGATTCTTTTACGGCAAAGGTGTGCATTAGGGATAGGTTCATCTTTTATGGTCATTTTTGAGTTTCTTAGGGTTATCGGATATTTTCATATCAATGGTACACCTTAAGGGCATCTTTAGTAATTTTCGCATTAAAACTGAGTCCTTTATAATTACTAGGATACTTTCATGTCGAAAGTAGGATACTTAGATGATTTTTTGGTCTTATTGACCATGTTTAAAGTCCTTTGAGTCTAGTTTCGAACATGTAGTTGAAACCGAGTCTTAGGACAAATATTATTATTTTTAATAAAATCAAAATTTTTTAAAATTAAGGCAATGTCTTTAAGTTAAAGTAATATGTGAAATTTCTTCTAGCATATGAGAGGGGCTCTATAAATTACTTTAATAACAAGATATCTTTTCAAAATGAAAATCAGGGTTTTTCAAATTTCATGAAAATAAGACGTTTCGTATTTCTTTGGTCCTCTGATGAGGCGTGGAAGATATTTTGACTTTTCATATTCCTTCTTCGGTGGGGTATCGAAGATAATTTGGATTTTCAAAAATATTAAAAACTAATTTTCTCGTACAAAATAATAAATTTAAAATATTAATTTAATACATGAAAATTATAATTAAATATTGGATAATGGAACTGAATAAAAAACAAATTTTAAATTAACACATAATTAATAAGGTTTTGATTATCGGGTGTCATAAGAGGGATTGATCCTTACTCGTAATTGTAACCAACTCCCAAACCCTTTCATGCGTTCTCTGGTATTATCATAGATCTTAGGGTTTGTTTTTAAGGGTTTCGTAACCCTTGAAATATAAACTCCGATAGGCGACCAATTTCACCTAGCCAAAATATATTGGTGATGACTCCAGGATAAATGGTTAATTCATAACAACTATTTAAGGTTAAAGTCAAATGAGCGATTCATTTTGACAACTTATTCCCCAAAAATAAAAAAAATGATATATATATATATATATATAGGAACGAGGTGTATACTTTCATTTTAAGTCAAGTTGGCCAAGATTCGCATCCAGGCCATGTTGCAATACAAGGACTGATCAAACACTTAGATTCAAGAACTTAAAGTCAAAATAAGCATATCAATAAAGCTCGGTTAGATTAAGTTAACCACTAAGCTCATGTTAAACAAATTCTTATCTTTTGACATAAAGTTCAGTAAATACATGAATTAATATTTGACAATGGATATCCTTGTATGTCATGAATGATTGAAATGTTTGCTTTGTATGAATCTTTGAACATGACTATGAGTTAAATAACTTGATATTTATTAAAAATTAATATCCTTATTCTTAAATTGACTTAGCTCATAGATTAAAATGCTTAAATCTTATTTTAATGAATATTCATTGATTAAATCAAATTGCTTGATCTTATTGCAATTTTCATAAATAAGCAAATGATTTTCCAACCTATAAAAGCTCTCTATGTCTTGAAACACATTTATTTAACTTTCCATATGGTTGATTGACTAATTATGAGTATTGCAGATACCTCATTTTGTCTAGGTCAATTTTTAAGCATCAAAGGTCATTATTCGAGCTGTAATCTAGGTCATTTTAGCTATCACAAATCAATTCTCCATCATTCCTAGCCATAGTAAAAGATTCAGACAACCAAAGATATGTGAAATTTTTATTTTTGCATGAATGATCAACACATAGACCTTATGTATCGATATAGGATCTTTACATCATCAAAATTCAAAATTTCATAGGTTGTATTGATTTAAATAGGGTTATATCAATACATTTGCTTAAGTATCGATGCATTGGTCAAATGTATCGATACATTGGTCAAATTTATTAATATCAGGCTTGATAGTAGCTAAAATTCAATTTTTGGAAAATGTATATTGTATCAATACATTCTGGGTTTTTGCTTAGATGTATCGTTACAGTATGCAATGTATCGATACATAGAGGCAAAATTGCCTAATTTGTGGCATTTTCAACCTTTGCATCATTGATCTAAAAATTTGATTTGGCCATTTTTTTGGCATAAAAAATTATCAAAATTCATACAAGGCCTTGCCATTGGACTTAAGGTTAGATTAATTGATTTTTGAGGATAAAATGACTAGAAAGTGGGGTATGTTCATGGAAAACATGGTTTGTTTAGGGGTGTGTTTGGTTTTTCTTCATTTTGCAAATTCTCTTAGCCTTCATACTCCACTACCTTGCTTGCCAAAACCAATGGAAACAAAGACAACTGAGTATGGTACATAAGGAAGATCCCAAAATGTCCTTATTGTTTGCTCCTAAAACATTGGTTGAACATTAGATTTAAAAGAGCTAACTTTGGCTCAGCAAAAGGATATGCACATTTGGATATTAACTATTATACACTACTATTTAACCTCCAAAAAGCACTATGCCCATAACCTCTATTCCCATTACTTCTCTTTCACCTCTTATAAAACTCTTTCAAAACCTTTTATTTCCTTTGTTGTTAATTCAAAACTCCCTCCTATTGAAGCCATAACCAAAAAGCTCATTCTTGTTATCATTTTCTTGCTAATCAATAGCAAAGAGAGGGAAAAAAGTGAGCTTAAAACTACTACTCAAAGGAAGTGCTAATGTTCAAGGCTTTTGGTATATTTTACTCACTTTACTCCATGCGCTTTTTGCTTTTCATCATTTGGATCATCTTAGTGAGCTATTAATATTACCATGGTCGTTCTAGGACTTTTATGCATTATTGTGGCTTTGGTTGTGGTAGTTCAGGACTTTGATGATCTTTTTGGTGCTTTGGTATTGATTGGATGACCATGCATGTCATGCTACATTTTTGTAGTAATAATAGCCCTGTTCATGCATTCTTGTTATGTTCTATTCACTTTCATGTGCTCATTTTATGCTTGAATGTTCATCCTAACATTTTTGAGCCTATTCATGTATTTCCTTGCATTTTGGTTTGTTTTATGGGTAAAAATTTTGTCTTAAAAATTCTAGGAAATTTTTCTTTACTTAAACATGTTTAATATCACTTTTCGTGGCATGATTCTTGATGTCATTCATGAAGGTAACATTTCTATGCATGCTATTTGTCATTTCCTTGCATTTTTATCATCTTGTCCGTGTCAAAATATCATCCTTTTTTTTAAGTGTGCTATCCATGTTCATCTTCATGTATGTCACATTTAGTTCATAGCATGTTTGTCAAGACGTTTACTAGAAAAATTTGATTTTCAAAGACCCCCAAGTTATGTCTATGTTACCTCTAAGAATTAGATAATAGCATGGATTTAATATTTCCACTAAATTGGTCCTTCAATCTTGAGGATAAATCAAGCTTTCCATGTTTGGATTCATGGTTAAATGAGTTTAAATATTTTGGTTTTCCAAAATAAAATAGCCTTTTTACTTGTTTTAAAGTATTTATTCCTTGATCTTGAGTTTAATATCCTTGTTTGTGACATAGCCAACGGGCTGTTTCATTGTCCCAAACTACTCCAGGATTGAATAAATGAGCTTGTGAAGCCCATGTCACCCATTCATTTTTGCCATGGACGTTTGGATGTCTATAGCTTGAGTTTAGTCCTAAGAAACCTAAAAAAATTGAAAAACTCCTTTGATTTTACCCTGACAATACTATAGTCATGAATTGGAATATTATTTGCAAACTTTAAACCATTTTTATGAATTTTTGATTTTTTTCCTAAAAAGGCATCACTTACCTCTCCAAAGATATCTTGTTTGTCCTCGAATCATTATGGATGAGGCAGTTATGATTTTTTGAATTAAGGTTGTCTTAAACCCTAAAATCAATGATTTGCATTCTATTTGAGCCATTTTGGCCCACCAGATGATTTTTTGAATTTCTAAAATATTTTTATTAAAAGTTTCATGAAATTTCCTTTTTAGAAAGGCGTTGTTTGTGGTTTAATGATTCCATTTGAGTCATGAATGATTTTTCAAAGTTTGCTATACCCTTTTCCTAATAGGTGTTGTTAGCATTGCATTAGAAGCAACTTCAAAAAGTATTTCCACCTAAAAAGTGATATTTTGGGATTATTGAATATTTTTACTTTAACCCTTATCGAGTCACCTTTCAAACGATATATTGCTAACCCCTTGAAGCCTTCGGATGAACCTGAAATAAATTGAAAAAGGATGACAGCGCGATACTATCCCCTATTTTTGGATTCAAGAAAATTGGACTAATTTCCATGAACTGCTTTTTCGAGGCATGCGAAGGCCTGAAATGCATCTGATTATTCCCAGTGGAGTTAAATGTCAAAAAGGATCCCACAAGGCTCAGATCAAGGCCAAACAAAAGTTATCTTTTATTCGAATTATTGACTTTAATTTTAAAATAACTAATTTCATTAAAAATATATTCCTTCTATTTTTTAAAGAAATTCCTACAATTTTCATCTTTGGGGATACTCTAACCCTGTTTTCTGATGGGATACTCCAACCTTGTTTCTTTCCAAATACTCCAACCTTGTTCTCTGATAGATACTCCAACCTTGTTCTCTGATAGATACTCCATCACTAAGTCTCTCATCTTTGGGATATTCTAATCTTGCTTTTCAAACTTCAAAAAATTCAAACTTTCTCTCTCTTAGACTTTCCCAGGCCTTTTCAATCGAAGCCTTTTTCATACCTCAAATAACTACTACGTCCAAATGCGTCTCAAAATTTTCATTCCAGTTATTCTTCAATAATTGAAGACAATTACTCTTTTATGTATTTATTTTTATGCAGTGTTGTTATATTCATTTTCGTCTTACTAACACGTTTCTTTTCATGGTGTGCATTATTCATTCAAATTTCCAAATCGTTTTTAAAAATTATAAAATAATGTTTTGTGTTAGCATCTCTCTAATGCTTTTGATTTACCAAATTAAATCCGAAGATCATTTTCATAAAAAATTCCTATGTTCCCTATATCTACGGGTGTAGACGTGATTAAATTTTTTTCTTAAAACCCGTGTTTATAGTTTTTGTACAAAATTTATGCATTAAAAGGGATTATATCAAAATAATGATAAGTTAAAACTAAAGAAATTGAAATCGATATAAGACATGGCTAGCAGGTCTGATTTCGGGCGTCATAGGGTAGTAATCCTTTTCCACATGTTAGCAACTCTTAAACCCAATCAACGAATATCTGGACCTTGTAGACCTTGAAATCAATGTTTTGAGTTTTGTAACTCAAAATATAGTTTCCAATAGGCATCCAATCATGCCTAGCGCAAAATGATCGATGGTAACTCTAAATCTTTAGCTACTTCCTGGTGGCCATCTAAGAGTGGTTGGACGAGTGATTTGTTCGACAGTTGTTCCCCTCGCTATCATCTCATCATGCTTGACCCCAATCTTGATCAAGGGATGACTCAAAGGCAATTTTTGGCATTCCATTTAAGTCGCATGCATCACCATCTAAGCAACTCGGGCAAGTTTTGTGTCGAATAAGGGCACATCGTGACAAGTATTATGCATATAAAGAAAAATCCCACAATAGGTATCAATTATGCATATAAACAATAATTAAATTTTATTTTGTTAGCAATTGGCATGTTTTCTTATTCATAATCTTGATTATACTTAACTGCTCAGAAATGAATACATGAAATATTTGAACTCTTATTTGAACTCTTGTATAGACTCTAATAATTTTTTTCTTAACTATTAGTGTACATGAACTTCATTGCTTTACGTTTTGTATATTTGAATCTCTTGCTTGATTTACCCTTTTTATATAAAAAAAGGGGAGACTTTTAGGGACAAATTTGCTTGCTTTATTTGAACATGTATAGCAAAGCAAATAGGGAGAATTAATTGATATGTGCTTACATTGTCTATATCTCATGCATATAAATTATATTGGATTTTTTGCGTATGGTTTTATGGTTAAATCTAACTTTGATTAGGCTTGCAAAAATTTTTATAAAATGCTTTTATTAAGGTAGAGTTTTTATTGAAAATCTTTAAAGATTTTTGGTGGAGTTTTTACAAGCAAATTTACATTAACTTTTGTCATATCAAAAAAGGGAAGATTATTAGCTATATTAGCTTTGAATTAATCTTAGTTTTGATATAACGAAAACTTGAGCTTAATTAGTTTGTGTTCAAATATTTTCAACCTAGTATTTTTCCTTGAATTAATTTGAAAACTTTCCAAAAAATACTAAAATGTTTTTAACTCCTTAACTTACTAAAAAATGTGTTTTTAATGCATACTTTACTATAAAACATTTTTTAGATAAGTGTTAAAGCCAAGAAAACACTTTAAACATGATTCTTAAATGAATATCTCGATACCTAACTTACATGTATCAATATACATGCTTGGAAATAGTTGATTTTCTTTAAACCCTCATTTGTATTGATACAATTATGTATTATATCGATAAAAGTCTTACATGTATCAATGCATTTGCTTCTAATGGTCATATCTTGTATGTTTTAAATGGAATGTATTAATATCTATGGTAATGTATCAACACATAAGCATGGGAATGAATGGGAAATTACAATTATGAAGCTTTCAAATGACTCTATTTCATCATAATCAATTTTCATCAAAAATTATACATTACAAGGCTATAAATGGGCTTTACCGACTCTATTAATATAAAAAATGATCAAAAGAATTAGTCTATAGCCAAATCATTCATTTATTTCATCTTTAAGTACTTTATTTGTGTGTAGGATTAATTATTCCTATCTTTTATTGCATTCTTTGTAATTCCATCATTTATTCTTCTTAGAGCTTCATCTTTGTAAACACCTACCTTTAGAGGTTTTATTTTTTAAAACCACAAATTCTTATATAAAGGGGAGAGGTTTCTACCATAGCCTAGAAAGGTAAAGATGTTATATCTTAGCCTTCAACAGATAAAAGAGGAAGATGTCTCTATTTTAGCCTAGAAAAAATATAAAAACTTGCATTTTACCCTTGAAGAGTATCAATTCAAGGTCAATTGGAACTCCCTGACTAGTGAGGCTAAAGGAGAGGATGTTGGCATCGAGGCTAAACCTATTCAAATCTGATTGTGTTTGCTTTTTTTCTTTTCTTATTTACTTATTTGTTATTCATTATCTTGTTATTTAAAGCTTATTGTTTAGATTTCTCAATTTAATTTCAAAGTATTTAATTTGCAAAAAAAATTTAAAAATTAATTCACCACTTTTTAATTTCATTCATAACAAGGTCTAACAGAAAGGAAGATATTTGGGCATATAAGTGGGCGCATTACACATCCTATCAGGCATGTCTTTTGGGAAGAAAATAATGGCCTCATGACAGTTGATATCAGAGCCTGAGGTTAGGGAAGGTACTAATTATATAGATGGTGGCTTAGTAGAAAACCAGGCATAAGAGGTCTTAGAGACTCATAAAAGGGGAAAGAAGGCCAACGGTTCGATGGATATTCTATCAGCCATAGATAGTAAGGTTGCCAAGCTCAAGGTGATTGTCGAAGATACGTGGAAGAACCTTAAGATCATAGAAAGTCACATAAAAAAGCTAGACTCCACTAGAGAAAAGCTTCAGATACGATGTAAGGTGCTTTTAACTCGGTGATAAACATTTTTACTCAAAAGAATAATGCTTTAGAGGCCATGGTGGAGGCCATGAAGAAGCAAATACAAAAGCTTATGGGGGAGCCTCATCACGTAAAGCAGTTATCAAGGATGACATGATAATTATGACACCCAATCACAAGATAGAGTTTTCTAAACTAAAAAAAGTTTAAGAGAACTAGGTCCACGAAGGATGTGGACAATTTCTTGCAACGATGGAGTAATACCTCCATGCAATTAGCATCGAGGATGATGCCATTAAGATGAACATTGCCTTTATGTATTTTGCTCTCTTTTGTGATGGCTTTATAGATGCAAAGATGAAAGCTTATAGGTATTACCATTGGAACTTGATCCAAGTTGAGCTCAGGCAGAGTATGACAAGGACGAGGCTTATACGAAGTTGTGACTGCTTATAGAATGAAACACAGTTAGGGAGTCTGTTCAAGAGTTTAGTGAACTCATTATAGCAATGTGGCCCAAATACGAATTCAAACTAGCCTGACTTAAAATGATGAATGTATCCATTGTTTCTTTATAAATATCTATGTATAATTATTTTCTTTTATTTGGGATCCATATCATTATTGTTATTATTATTCTTATTTTGTGTCTAGGAATTGAGTTGTCGAGATGTATCGCTCACTCGACTTGTCTAAATAGTCGCTATTAAAAGATCATTTATTCACCACCAATCTTATTTTAGTTAGGTGAGATTGGATACCTATCGGAGTTTACATTTTAAGGATTACAAAACCCATAAAAACAAAGTCCAAAGTCTACATTCATACCAAAGATCGCTTAAAAGGGTCCGAGAGTCAGTTACAATCATAAGTAAGAATCGACCTTCTTATGATGCCCGATGATTGGTACCTTATTAATCTCGTGTTAACATAAATTTTGATTTTCATTTGGTTTTGATATTTGGTATTTAATTTAATTCTCATAATATTTTATTAAATAAATTTATTATTTTGGATGAGAAAATGGAGTTTTAATATTTTTAAAAATCAAAATATCTTCCATACCCTCTTGGAGAACCAAGAAAACACAAAGATCTTATCATTCTCTATCATACTCCACTAGAGAACTTGTGGAGTATGAAAGGTTTTATTTTTACAAAAATAAAAAAAATCTCTGTTAGCTTTAATGGAGAGATTGAACCAAGAGGGGGGTGAATTAGCTTTATAAAAACTTTGTAAATTTGAAAATTAAACAAGATAAGGAAGAGAGAAAAATCAACAAAGGATGTATAGAGATTCAGTCCTTTAATTCGGCACCTACGTCCTTTCTTCTTGGTACTTTCTTACCAAGGTGATTTTCACAATTCACTGAGGAAATTGTTACCTTTAAGGACAAGGTATAACCTTACACAACTATCTTTTAACACTTAGATAGAACCTTTCAAATACCTTGAGAATTATACCTCAAACTCTCAAGTATTTTCACTCACTTTCACTCAACCCTTTTTTGTTAAATGAAAAAAGAATTTTGAAAACTAGTTGAACCTATAATAGGTGAGTGTTTGTTGGAGTTTAAGTACAAGAAGTATAAGATATAAAATGAACTTGAAAGAGTATGAGTTGATACAAGTAGAGAATAATGATTTTGATGATTTTGAGCTTTTTGTTGTTCAATGATTCAATGAAGTCTATATCTCTGCTTCTTCAGCTATTTGGAGCCTCCATTTATAGCTGCAAATTGATTCATAGACGTTGGGCATTTAATGTGGTGGTTGGAGAGCCGTTGTAGCCTTCATAACTACTGATTTCCATTCAATCCCGTGCTATAGTATCGATACTCAGTTCAAAAACATGACAGTTACAACTTGTTGTGTTGACGTTGGGATCTCAATATCAATACTAAGCAAGCTATTGTATCGATACAAATACCTTTGTATCGATACAAATAAGGGTTTCAGCCAAATGTAGGCTATTGCCAAGCTCTGTATCGATATTCATGGGGTTAGTATCGATACTGATCAACAAGTATCGATACATACACACTTGTGTTGATACATTTGAGGGCCTCATGCAAACTTTGGCTACTGCCAAGCCCTGTATCGACACTCAGGGAGCTAGTATCGATACTAAGCAACCTGTATCGATACTCATGTTCATTGTATCGATACATTTGAGGGTTTTATGCATAGTATCGATACACATGTTCTTTGTATCGATACTAGTCTTCAAAACTTATTTGTAAAATATTTTTTTGACTCAAACACATCTCAATGATTACAACCTTAGTATTTTTAAATATTTTTTTCAATTTAAACATAAATACAAGGTCGATTATAAATTTATCTTAAGTTTGTTGGTTATATCAAACTAAATTCAAGGTTAACAATCTCCCCATTTTTGATATAACAAAACTTAAAATAAATTTGCTTATGTTTGAGTTTAATAAAAAACATAACTCTCCCTCAATAAATTGCCCAAAATTTAAGTTTAAGTTTAACATATAATATGGGTTCCAATATATGCATAATCAATTCATAATTCGTGTTTCAACATATACATGATCAATTCATGATTCGGGAGCAACATAATGCAAATTTAAGGTCTTTCTCCCCCTTTTTGTTATATCAAAGACAAAATTCAAGGATAAGTAGGCATAGGATAAATTTACTAAGCAAAAGATGCAAAAACATAAAGTAGTATAGAAGTCTAAAATCCTGAAAATCAATAAAGAGAAATCCTAAAGACATAAAGTTTAACATAAAAACAACATAAAGTTTAACATCCTAAGGTGACTAGACTTCGTCGGTAGGAGGATCCTCAGTGGGTGGAGGAGTAAGTGGAGGTACACGAGGAAAGGTAGTGGAGTAGGCATGGAATTGCTCCATTAGAGCCTGATGACTTTGCTTAAGAGCAAAGAGATGAGCATCAATGTTGTCAAAACGTTCCTCCGACGTATCAAAATGATCCAGAATCGATGTGAGCATTGTGGGAATATCCATGGGCGCGGGAGCTAGAGGTGGAGGAGGCTCATCATGCTCCATTTCATCATGATCATCGGGAGCAGGAGCATCTAGTTGCTCGAGTGGCAGCTGTCGATAAGCTCTTGGAACAAAGTCCCCGCCTTGAATTTCATAGCCGGTAAGTCTCATAGATTTACAATCGATGTAGTGATATGTGGTTACCATGATGCCGGGGTCGGATGAAAGATTAAGACCTTGAGTTTCGAAGTAGTAACTTAAAACCATGCCATAAAGAAGGCTATAACACCCACGTACACATAGAACGAGGTCGACAAATATGAAGTAGGCTAGATTTGGATGGGTGCCAGATTGTATCATATGTAGCCACCAATAATCTGCGTCGCTAAGCACAGTATGTTTGGTTCCTTAAAGGCGAAGCACATATGAAATGATGAGATAAAGTCAACGATCAACCGACGAAATGAGAGTGGCTTTATTGTTAGCGGTGCATAATGTGGTAGGACCCGAGCCTTCATTGATGGCACCTTTATTTCGAAATCTAAAGGCAGAGTCGAGGAAGCCATGTTGACTAAGAGATTTTGTCCTAAAAGATAGGACTGAATAGCAATAACATTATCGTGGTCATCAACAATGAGGGATGCATTACTAAAGAAGGCACAAAAAAGATTTTCATGCACCAGAACATTTAGTGAAAGGATTTTGGTCCATCCAAAGCTGTCAAAGGTTTGAAGGTATGAATATTTGATGGATCGGAGAAATGGAAAGTCGATGACACGATATTGTTGAATGGGCATTCGGGTATAAATGGTGGTGAATCTCTCTCGAGCCCATGTGTCGCGAAAGCACAAATCAAAGAAAGATTGATTGTGAGCCAGAGGTGATTGACGTTTGGAAGAGGTGGAAGCATGGGTGATGGGACCCTGATGGCGTGCAGTTTTTTGGTTTTGGGAGCCATGGGTTTGTGTGAGGACTTTTGTCGAATAGGTGGTGGGTGAACAGGTTGAGTGGTTAAAGGTTGTTTGAGGTGTTTTTTCAAACAGGTGATGGGCACTAAGAATGGTTTTCAATTTGTATGATGTAAGGAGTGTATCCGAAATCAATCACACAAACAATGATGGGGAACGTTTTAGGAAAGAGACAAAGGTGATTTATCAGAAGAAATTTGGACGAAATGGTTGAATTTAGAGAGAGAGGTGGTGAGGGTTAGAGTCTATGGAAAGTGTCAAAATTTTAATGGTTTGGATGGTAATGTGTGATTTTGAAATGGTTTTGGGTAAGTGAGATAAAGGAATTTGGTTATTTGATCAGTTGATTTTGAAAAAAAAATCGAAGATGATGAGATTTGATGGTGGTGTGATGGAACAGGAGAGAGTGTAAGAGGATGAACTGTGGTTTCGAATTGAAAGAATCGCATAGGGGGTGTTTAAATAAACAGTGAGTATCGATACATAAGAAGCAATATCGATACAAAGAACATTTCTAGGTTCTGTATCGATACAAAGAACTGGGTCTCGAGACTTAGATCAAATTACTGTTGTATCGATACACACTGTGCAGTATCGATACAGAAGGACAGATATCAATACAAAGAATAAATATGGGTTTGTATCGATACACTGGAAACAAGTCTCGATACAGAAGTGATGAATGTATAGGAATCGATACAGATAGCCTATTATGGGTTCATTTTCAACAAGATCTCATCAAATTAGATGTAATTTTGATCCAATTATCCGTTTAAAAACATTTGAAAATATATTTTGGACCAAAATTAAGATCATTCAAGGCTTAATCAAGATGCAACAACCTTATTCAATAAATTCATGTCGATTGAGCATTATCAAGCAAGCAAGTGTGCCAAACTAGTGTTATCAAACTAAGCATTAAGCAAATAATAGTAAGGCACGGCATCATGATTGGATCAAATTATGAATTTTAAGGTGTGTTCATTAATCCAAGTTCTCGTCTAATTGTGCAAAATCTATCATTGTCAAGTGGTTTAGTGAAAATATCAGTTAATTTATGCAAGGTGTCAACAAACTCAAGCACTATATCACCTTTTTGCACATGATCTCTAATGACATGATGTCTAATTTCTATGTGCTTGGTTCTAGAATGTTGGATTGGATTTTTAGTGAGACAAATGGCACTACTATTATCACATTTAATTAGAATATGATCCATGGTAATGCCAAAATCCTCTATTTGTTGTTTTATCCATAAAATTTGGGCACAACAACTACTCGCAGATATGTATTCTGCCTCGGTTGTGGATAAAGCAACATTATTTTGTTTCTTGGAAAACCATGATTTAAGCATATTTCCAAGAAATTGACATCTTTTGGAAGTGTTTTTCCTATCAATTTTGCATCCACCAAAATTCGCATCGGAGTAAGCATGTAGGACAAGGGATGATTCTTTAGATACCATAAGCCTAGATTTAGAGTGTCTCTAAAATATCTAAAAATTCTTTTTACAGCAATTAGATGAGAATCTCGTGGTGTTGATTGGTATCTAGCACGTAGGCATACACTAAACATTATGTCCGGTCTACTTGCGGTAAGATCTAACAATGAACCTATCATAGACTTATAGAGTTTAGAGTCAATAATTTTACTTCCTTCATCCTTTTCAAGCTTTGTTGAGGTACTCATCGATGTGGAGCAAGGCTTTGCTTCATCCATTTTAAACCTCTTGAGTAATTCTTTAGTGTACTTCGCTTGATTGATGAAGATGCCATCTTTAGTTTGTTTAATTTGTAACCCCAAAAAGAATGTCAATTCTCCCATCATGCTCATCTCGAACTCACCTTACATTAACTTAGAAAATTCTTGACAAAGAGATTCATTAGTAGCACCAAAGATAATATCATCAACATAAACTTGAATCACTAAAAGTCCTTATTTTTTACTTTTATGAATAGAGTTTTGTTAACATTTCCTCCATTGAAACCTTTTTCAATTAAGAATTTTGAGAGTCTTTCATACCATGCCCTAGGTGCTTGCTTTAGTCCATATAAAGCTTTAAAAAAGTTTAAAAACATGATAGGGAAAATGAGGATTTTCAAAATCGAGAGGTTGTTCAACATAAACTTTCTCATTAATGGAGCCATTTAAAAGAGCACTTTTGACATCCATTTGATATAATTTGAAGTTGTTGAAACATGAAAAAGCTAGTAGTATTCTAATGGCCTCTAGTCTAGCAACGGGGGCATAAGTTTTATCATAATCAATTCCTTCTTCTTGACTATACCCTTTGGCTACTAATCTAGCCTTATTCCTAAATATTGTTCCATTCTCATCAAGTTTGTTTCTAAAAACCCATTTAGTACCTACAATGGGATAATCACTAGGTTTCTTAACTAAG
>JBBYHM010000025.1:4250721-4270105 GCA_038381775.1 Adansonia rubrostipa
CTTATCTCTAGAATACCTAACTCCTTGATTTGGGGAATCAAAATAGTAACAGCTATCTATAATTTAAAATACAGATAGTATCCTTTTCCTTCTAACACCTATAACTAGGTTCCCGAACACCTTGAAATTAAGCATATGCATTATTTGTGGCGAGCATAGAATATCCTATTAATATAGAAAGCAGACACTACAATAGGGTAGTTTATCAGGTTAGCATGCCAAAAAGGTTCCCTATAATTTACTCAAGATTTTCATTTAGTAGTCAATGACCTAAGAGATTGAAATTTGGCAGATGTTGATAGCTATTGTAATATCTTGCACCAAAAAAGGGATGCAAAACTGACAAATTTAGATGGGAAGAAAAAAAAAAGAAAAGAGGTATCTCCTTGGTCATTTTTTTCCTTATTGCAGATATAAGCCTCTTGCATTAGTATCTGGGTGCTGGCATGTTCCCCATTGTGGAATATAATTCTATAACGAGTGACCATCCAACCCAGTTGTAGATTTACCTAATTTTCCTGGGATCAGAGCTTTCTTAGCCTTCAGATATTTCACGAAAGATTGTTTACAAACTTATGTCACTTGTAAATGGAGAAATGAGGCCCTTGTTTGCAAACTTATGTCACTTATAAATGGAGAAATGAGGCCCTCACCCTAGAATTAAGCTTCCTTCTATTTGAAGACAGCTTGGGAAGTGGAAGCCCAGGTCATCCATGATGTGAGCATAGAAATCTTTTAAAGGAGAGGAGTTTAATTTATAGAAGATTGGAAACATGCTAATCTAAGTACTAATAATCCCCTAGAGATTGTTCTGATTGTAATACAGCTATCATTCTTTCTTGCGAATTCATAATCTTTCTTTCCAGAATAACTTCTTTTTGCTGCCAAGCCCTAGTAATATTAATATTTATTAAGTCTTGTTAACCTTTACGTATTGTCATTATGATCTTTGTCAATCTGTTACAGAGACTGCTAAAGAGTATTTAACATTGATAATACAATTATGTTTGTGAAATTTTACAGTAGATTACCTGATCGTGATGAGTTTGTAAAATTCAGTTTTGCAAGTAAAAAAAAAAAAAGAAAGTGGAAAATTGACAAACAACTAGGGTTAATCTTGGTTAATTTATCAATAATTTCAAGCAGGCAACAAGAATTATATGTTCACATTTCTTCATGATAATAGGTGTCACGTTGATAACATGATTATAGCTTTAGTTATATGTGTATATATATATATATTTCTGTTTTGAAACGCATTGTGCAGTCCATTCTCCATCGAATTCAAAGTTGCAATAGTCGTCAGCTTTCAGTCTGAATTGTCCAGATTACATCCAAAATCTGATCCAGTAGCTCCAAGATTATGGGTAAGCATTATTTCAGGTTTCTGTTCAAAATTGAAGTTTTTTGCTGTATCTAAACTTTGCCTTTTTCAAATATCAGATGGCAGTGGAAACTTTCCCACTTGAACTTGTTCGAACAAGGTGACCTCCGCAAAATTTCTGAATATCAATAGTAACAAATATAGCTGTAAACTGTGAAACAGAAGAAAGGAACTTAAGCATATTTATGCATCATATTGATGATATGTATGTGCTTAATTAGTTACAAATTTCAATGTGCTAGCAGCATTCAAGTTGTATTTTGGAGACATTGGTTGTACATGTTCTTTAGATATCTAATTTAGAGTAGGATGGTTATTTATCATCGGTAAATGAAGTATCAAATTCATAATACAACCCAATTGGATTGAAATAATACTCGTTTCTGATTTGAGACGACTATTGTCCCAACTTTCCGGCATCTCTTATAAATTTTGGGATGATAATACAAGTCGTTCATTGAACTGTGGTCGATATATGCAGTCACCACCATTCTCTAGGATGATATTGATCATTTTAATTATTCTAAATGTTATAGTGTATAATATTACATTTTAAAATGTCCATTTCATTATTGTTAACATCATTTTGGCAACAAAGTTATCTTTTAAGATTATTAAATAAAGGACTAATTGAATCTATATCTATAATTTATAATTATAGGAAAACATGAATGCGAAAATTTTTTGGAACTGATTAAAATATTCATTATTGGTTACTATATTACTCATTTTAACATTTTAAGTATTTCTTATTATTAATAAAATTTGTCATATTTATATATGAAAATTTTAATTATATTGAAAGATTTGGTTAAATGAATTTATTGAATAATAAGATTTATCTTATTTATAAATAAAAATTTTAATTCTATTAAAAGACTTTGGGTAAATTAAATTTATTGTATAATAAATAAAAATAATTAAAATTTGTATTGAATTAATTGTTTTCAAAGTTAAAATTTTTCATTATTCGGACTAAAGCAAAAGGAAAAAATTACGCTAATTTAATTTTAAGTGTTAATGTAAATTTTAGTTATTTATATAAAATATAACTTTAAGTTCAATTTACTAAAGTTTTATAAATAAATAATTTTTTTAAATATAAATATATTATATTATGAGTGATAATAAGATTTATTCTACTCTTATTCATGATTTTGTGTTATATATATTACTAGAAATAAAAATTCAATATCATGATAATTTTTTAGAAAAAAGCAATTAGTAGAATATTTTAAATAATACTTTTGCCTATTAATTACAAGTAAAATTTTTAAGTATTTAAATCTTATTAAAGAATTGTAAAATCAGAGTCGATAAATAACTAAATTTCTTGTCAATAAAAATAATATGACAGCTTTTAACTTTAAATTATCACATAAGCTATAATAAAAATTGGGAGCTCTAGTTTTTTGAAAATGAATAACAGTCTAGGGTTTTCTTTTTGGTGCGTTTTTTATTTGGTTGGCAAATTAATGGTTTTTCATTGACATAAATCATAATTCTAGTCAAACTCTTCAAAATGATTTTGTGAAATTTTCTTTTTTCAAAAGTTTTATAATATGTTTTTAACTTATATTGTGATAATATTTCTTTTTAATTAGTATTTTATATTTTACATAAAAATATAATGATTTTTTATTTAACATATTTTTTTGTAATGTGATATTTATTTTCACGGTTTTTTTTATTATTAAACATAATTGTTTTACAAATATAAGATAATTGACACATAAAATCATATGCAACGTATGTAACATAATGATTAGTTATGATAAAATGATTTTATTGAGTTTGGTGTCACGAAAGATATATGTACCTTCTAATGTCATACAACTACGGCTGCTAGGGCCAAGCCATGCTCAACTTGTAAAAAGCTAAGCTCGACTCGAAATTCGAGGTTCGAAGCTCAGCTCTAGCTCGATTGAGATAAAAAAATGAATTGCTCGAGCTTATTTGGTTAAGCTTATTTATCTAGTAAAAATTATCTTGATTTCTATGCTCAACTTAAAAGTTTAAGCTCAATTCGAGATAAAAGTCAAATTGCTCGAGCTTATTTAGTTTGGCTTGTTTATCTAGTAAAAATTAGCATGATTTTCATGTTCAACTTAAAACTTAATTATTTGTCAAACTAGAGTTCAAATTAAAAATCTTCAATATTATTAAAAATAAGAAAGCTTGGTTAGACTTGCGAGCTACTTAAGTCAAATACTAAGATGCTTAAATTAGGCTTACTCGATATCTCAAGCCGCTTTAGCTTGACTCCATAATGACTGAGCTTAATTTAAATTTTTTTGAGTCAAACCCGAATAATTTGAGATTATGGTGTCTCATTAAGCCCCCTATATATAACTACCTAGCCGTGAATATTTATTAACAAAAGATGAAGTTTTTTTAACTTTTGACTCAACTATTATATCTAGTTGTGCAAATTTCATCTTTTATTTTTATTTACTTTTATATTTTTATTTTGCAGAAAAAAATTTACAGGCATTCGTACGTATCATAAAATATAATGTAATTATATATATATATATATATATATATATATCAAGGTACATGCTGACTAGGAAAGTTTTGCTAATATAGACGCTAACGTGACACTTCCTCCTAATAACACAAATGACAAATATAAATAAATTATATTTTATCAACTTATAACTTATTAAATCTTAAATTTTAGATTTCAAAATATATATATATATATATTTATTCAAAATTTTCAAATTTTATACCTAACAATTCTTATTATTTACTCTTATATATAAAAAATCTTATCCTTACCTAATCTTCAAATATGCCACATTTTAAATTAAAAGTAAAAATTTTGTATTAATTGTGAATTTTAACAAAATTATCAAAATATTTATCCAAAAATTTTATACTTTTTCGATTAATTTTTATCTTATATAATTATTTTTTCTATTATATTTATCTAAAACATTTCAAATTTTATATTTAAGAAATCTTATCTATTCACTCTAACATATAAAAAAAGTCTTATCTCTCACAACGCCAAAAAGAATGAGACAACTTGTAAAAAGTGTCGCATAAAAACTTCTCAAATGATATAGGCAACATTTTTCAATGTGTCTTATATTTGGTCTCAGCCTTTTCCCTCTAATAGCATTTTTAAAGATATATAGCAGCATCTATCGAAGCGTAATGATTTCTACATTATAACAACCCTTCTATATGTTTTAAACTGCGGTCAAAAATCAAATTATAACACTTAAAAATGTACATTTTAGTGCCACCTATTAAAACTTATAACAGCATGTACAACATGCTGTTAAATAATAATTTGACTTCCAGCAACAATCGAAAACTACTGTATAATCCTATATCTGCATTGTCTACATTCATTGCAACTACAATCATTTTCTAATCTCATTAAAAAACGTTGGTAAGAAAAGTTGCGAGTAAAAAGTTAAATAAATATCATTAAAAAAGGCATTTATTTACAAAGCTTATTTATTTGTCTTTAAAGAAACTCCCAAGAACTAAACAGAGAACATGCATGTAATACCCTACAGTGTTAATATAAATGTCATCTCTAGATTAGTGAAGGCCATCAGACGAATTTCTTAAGATCATTGATGTACTCAACAACCAAGTAGAAAACTTTCCTTTTTATTCAAGTCTTGGTTGACGTCCCATTGCTTTCATCACTAAAAATCTTTTGGAGCCAAGTATAAGCCTGCTAGAAAACCAATTAATATAAAATCAATTATATCAACAGTAAGAAGTAAAGAAACCTGGCAAATAACAGTCTCCTCAAAGAGATTTGAGTCATACAAAAATGATATTCTGACAGTTACCCACAAGAGCAAACAAAACACAATATCACTACAAAACATAACCATTTACTAGCATCTGATTACTCTATAAAATGGAGTTATTTAGTCCCGTTAGATGCATTAAAGTAGATAAGTCTCAGAGGCTTTTAGTTATATTTAATTAATTTTTGGTTTATTTTATAATAGTTTTATTTTTTACTTTATAATTAAATTATGTAGTGTTTTAGTAGTTTTCGTACTTTTGTAGGTCCAAAGGCCGAGTAAGTTTTCAAGGCATGATAACAAATTAAGGAAGCAAGTGGGGCCTAGTTGGATAACTTTCCAAATAAAACCGTTCAAATTACTTGCATGTCAAGTTTTTCCTTTCTAGGATTTTGGCTATTTATAGGATTTTCAAGGTTAGAGATTTGAAGACTTTGCAGTTTTATTTTACCTTAGTTTTCTGAAAAAGGAGCTTGCAATTGGACAAAAATGAGTTGGAAAAGCTCAAAAACCTAGACACGATAATTCTCAGTTTTCTCTTTTTCTTAATTATTTTATTCTTATTGTAATGTTTATGGCGATGAAATTCCATTATTTTGTGTTTACATTAATCAATATGAATTAAATTTTCTAAGGTTGCAAGATAGCTCAACATGTAGTTTGCCATAGTTAAAT
Organism: Adansonia rubrostipa; assembly: GCA_038381775.1. Taxonomy (NCBI): domain Eukaryota; kingdom Viridiplantae; phylum Streptophyta; class Magnoliopsida; order Malvales; family Malvaceae; genus Adansonia; species Adansonia rubrostipa. The sequence continues at coordinate 4,256,563 of JBBYHM010000025.1, forward strand.
CTCTTTTCTTGATTTTAATGATATTTGAGTTGTTTATTCAATCTTATGCTTAATATTTCTAATTGATTGACTTCTAATTAGATTTATTGGGTAGCCCTTATGAACTTGGAAAAGGAATCTTTTGTTTAGATTTGGATTGAATAACATATATTGCATAGTCATTTATTAGGTGAATTGATCTATATGTTAGATAAGAATATAAGATCATATCATATGTAACCAAATTAGAGTCTAAGCTTAATAAGTTTCTTTTTAATTCCATTTGCATAGAATATAGTAAATTGGTTAAAAAAATATTTTTATAAGACTATTGAAAAATACTTACAATAAATTAGAACTATAGATTATAGCTTATCGTCTTAATCAAGTTAAGTGAGTAAAACAAATTTAAATAAAATGTTGATAGAAATTGTAATCCTAGGTTTTTCTTATTGATTAAGTAAACCAATTTTTTTTTGCTTCACTATTTAGTTAATTTTAGTTTAATTTTAATTTACAATTTTTAATTGGTTGTTTGGATAAGATTAGTTTGTTTTAATTTTAGCATTTTGCACTTTTAGTACAATTCCTCGTGGGATTGACATTTACTTTTTTACTATATTACTTGTAATATGTGCACTAGCATGGTGAAAACCAACAAGTTTTTGGCATCAGTTGCTAGGGAATTATTTACTATTTTTGTTAATACTAATACTAAGCAATTTTAATCTTAATTAGGACTTTTTTAAAATTTTTTTTTTTTTTAGTTTAGGTACCTTTATTTGTTGTACGTGAAGGATGAGAAACTTGGAACTTATCCCTTTAATCTAGAACTTGAAAAAAATTTTCATCGACTTCGAAGAGGGAATTTACAAGCCTTGACTCATAATAATGCACTGGCCAACGAGCTAGGAAGATACAAAATGCTTGCGGGAGTTTTTTATCCTTTTGTGTAAGGCATTCGTTCTAGTATTCAGTGGCTTGCCATCCAATCTAATAATTTGAGATAAAGCCATTATTTAGATAATATAGACTTTAGTCCAATTTGGCAGTTTACCTAATGATTATCCTAATGCTCACATTGTGAACTTCCTTGAGTTATGTGACACTTTAAAACACAATGGAGTTAGGCAGGGTGCCATTAGACAGAGACTCTTTCATTTTTCACTTTAGGATAAAGAAAAGAGTTGGCTAAACTCACTTCTGACTAGCTCTATCACTATTTGAGATGACTTAGCCCTTCTTGCCAAATATTTCCCTTCGGCCACGTCAACAAAGATAAAGAATAACATTATTTCCTTTATGTTGTTTGATTCAGAATCATTATATGAAGCTTGTGAAATATATATAAGGATCTACTTCAGAGATGTCCCTATCATGGTTTACCAAATTGCTATAGATACTAACATTCCATAGTGGGTTGTGGGTCATACTAGAATGATAATAAATGCTGCTATTAATGGAGGACTTATGTGAAAATTTATTGATAAGGCCTATGATTTACTTAAAGAAAATAACTTCTAATAATTACCAATAGTCCACCGAAAGAAGTTTGCCAAGGAAAGTTCCAGATATTCTTGACGTTGATGCAATTACTTCATTAATCGTACAAGTAGCGACACTCTCAAAGAATGTTGATGCTATGAGTATACACTCAGTTTAGAAGCATTTTGTAATTTACGAATTATGTGGGGATGAATATTTTAGTGACTAGTGCTCAACTTATGATGAATCAGATAACTGTGTTGGGAATTATAACATACAGCAAAATAACCCTTATTTGAACAATAAGAATCTAGGTTGGCATAATCATCTAACCTTTTCTTGGAATAATAATAATAAAAGGACTTTCATTTACAAAGTAAGCATTCCTTTTTGGGTTTCCATAGCAAACGCGAGCTCCTAACCAACCTCGAGCTTTAGCTCAAAAAAAGAAGCCATTGCTAGAAGAAATGATTGTACAATTTATTCAAACCCAAAATGCTACCAACCAAGATCACACAACATCTTTTGGGAAAACTAAAGCTCACATTCAAAGCCAGTCAGCTATCAATCAAACTCTAGCTACATCTCTTAGGAATCTTGAGACACAAATGGGTCAACCTGCTAATGCCATCAATAATCACGTTATGGATACTCTTCCAAGTGACATTGAGCATAACTTGAGAAGATATGGAAAAGTGCATTGTAAGGTTGTCACACTAAGGAATTAAGAGATAGAAAGTGATGACAAAAGAGCAAATTAACCTAAAAAAAAGAGAAGTGGATGAAAAAAGTCAAAAAGGTTTGACAAAAGCAACCTTAGGGTTACCTACCACCATCTTTTCCACAGTGCCTTTGAAAGTAAAAATTTGACAATCAATTCTAAAAGTTTCTTAAGTTATTTAAAGAACTTCATATTAATATTCCTTTTACCAAAGCTTTGGAATAAATGCCTAGTTATTTTAAGTTTATGAAAGATATTTTGTTTATAAAAAAGATATCCAGTGAATTTTAAATGGTTGCATTTACTAAAGAGTGCAACATTATTTGCAAAAGAGATTCCCACCCAAACTTAAAGATCCAAGAGGTATCACTATTCCATGCACCATTTAACCTTAATTCCCTGGGAAAGCTTTATATGATCTTGGTGTGGTTAGATGCCTTTTTCTATTTTAAGGATAATCACAAAGCCACCATAGAGCATCAATGCCAACTTAATCTCATCATAAAACAAATGGCTAGGAAAAGGATTATCAAATGGTTGGATGCCGGTATCATTATCCTATCTGTGATAGTTCTTGGGTAAGTCTAGGCCAGTTTGTACCTAGCAAAAGAGGGATGATTGTAGTTTCCAATGATAATTATGAGCTTATTCCACCTAGAATGGTGATTGGTTGGCAGTAAACCGCTAGGATAACTTTCTTTTACCATTCATTTAGCATATGCTTGATAGGTTAACTGGTAAAGAATTTTATTATTTCTAGGATAGTTATTTGGGATATAATTGATTGCTATAGCCCTAGTAGATCAAAAAAGATCGCTTTTACATGCCTTTATGGGACTTTTACTTTTTGGTGAATGCCATTTGAACCTTGTAATGCTCTTACAACCTTTCAAATGTGCATAATGGCTATATTCTCTGACATTGTTAATTATTGTTTAGAGGAATTTATGAATGCTTGTTAATTTTTTAAAACACTTTTAATGTTGTTCATATGATCTAGGTTTAGTGCTCAAATGATATGAAGAAACCAACTTGCTATTGGAAGGGAGAAATGTCACTTAATGGTCCAAAAAGATATAGTTTTGGGACATCAAATTCTTAGAAGAGGTATAAAAATGGATAAGGCCAAAAATAAAAACTGTTGGTGTAAGTTCTGCAAGCCAATCGCTGTGGCTTGTAAGGTGTTAGCATTTAATAATTTCACATAATCAAACATTATATTTTAATTAATATAATAAAGGTATTTCTTTATCTATAAGATTTAACTATATAGTTATTATAAATATCTTATGTAGATAAAGCCCATAAAACATATTGGCTTTATAAGGGAATCGTAAATAATTACAATTATAAGATCTTTATGCATTAATGCCATGTTTCTAAAAATGTTTCAAGTCATCTTATTGTCAAGACAGGGCATTGATAATGCATAAAAACTAGCATATGTAAGCTTCTATGCATAGGATGCATGTAGTTGATCCCATAAGTTGAAGTATAGAGATACTTAGAGACATTATATAGGTGCTTGTTATGGTAACAAGGTCACCAAACATGACTCACTACATGACTCACTATGAAAGTTCTATTTGGTATTTCATTCAAATGTCTATGGAAATACTCTTATTTGTCAGTAATGTAAGTGGACGTTAGACTTGTGACACCAGATCATCTTCTATAAGGAGTGTCATGCTTTAATTCCATCATGAACGGGTCCATAATAGTCGGATGCTTATGATAGGGTGGTTTAGGTATGGAATGAATCATATGGTAAGTGAATGAGTGGTCAAAAGAGGATTCATCACCCCGAGTGATATGAAGGTACATATCTCACATGTATCTAGCTTGTGTTAACCCAATGTCATTGGTTAAGGCAATATTAATTATGGAGTTCACACATAGGGGTTGCATACTAATATGGAATAAGCTAAAAGTAGACACTGAACTATGCTCTTGCTAATTTTGGGATATATGATGAAAGGATATTTATTACACTAAGATACTGAACACTAGAAGGCTTGTTGAAGCCATCTTGACACTGCCCGCATTTTTGATGGCCATGATGCATTGCTAGATACCAATCTTGGTCTATAAATATAAAATATTCTTAATTGGGTTATTTTATATTTATTGCCAATATGATAAGGGCCTAATGGGTCACACACATAAGGGTGATTAATAGAAATCAAATTGGGACCGAGTTTATATGTCTAATACAAGTAATGAATGCTTAGGCCCAATTTAAAAGAGTTCATATAGGCCAAGGGCAAAATTATAATTTTTTATAAATTAAAATTTTAAATCCTAGGTGTATTAACCTATGTTTTTTGTTTCACCTAGATGTGAGAGGACTTAAAAAATCAACCACAAAACCCTTAAACTTAGGTTTTGCATTTTCTCTCAACTTCTCTTAGGAAAGATTGCATATTCCAGTTTTTCTTGGAGAAAAATCATTTTTCTTCTTTGTTTTGTTTCTTGAAACAAGATCTTTTAAATGCAAGGGAAGATTTATTGAAATCTAATTTGTTAGCATGGCTCTTGACTGCAAAGTCTCATCCTTATTGAAGGTTTCCTGGGTCACTTATGTAGATAACCATTAGAGGCCAGAAGCTTGGATAGCTTTGGTTTATTACAATTGGGTTGGGTGTTTTTGTGTAATTGGGTCATAGAATTTCTGAAAGACTTCTCAAGATTGATGTATGTTTGAATCTTAAATAGTTCTTTAGATTTCTTAATCTAAAAAAATTACTTAAGATCTTATAAGACAATCTTGTTTAGGGAGTCTCGGGTTATCTTTATTGCTATGTTTCTACTGCCATATTTATAAGATATTTTATAAATTTTTGTAATCTGATTACTTGCTCTCCTGAGACTTCCTACAAGTGGTATCATGAGCCTTCTTCCATCGATTTGATTAATCTTGTGTTTTAGTTGTTACATATTAAAGATTTTGCTATTTTGATGCTACCTTTTCTTGAATTTAAAAAATAAAGAAAATTGTTTCTTTCTAATTTTTAAATTTCAAGGAAGCTAATTCATGTTTATGACTCAATTTTAATTAATTAAAATATGATTTTTATTAAGTAAATCGATATTAGAGTCATTGGTTAACAATTTGATGTTGACTAGTTCTAGGTTGGCTCCATTTTGGTGTTTTAATGGGGCTGATTCTTTTGGGCGGCCATTACTACAATTTTTCCTTTTTTTCCACCTTGAAAGTGTCATGAAAAGTTCATAATACCTACTATTAAAATCATAGTTGAAAATGTTTCAATTTCAAGCTAAAATGGGTGTACCAGGTGTGCTTGAAGCTTGTGGCATTTTGTCTTCTTTCTTGGATCTTTGTGTGGCATCAATGGCAGCAAGGAGTTGCTATAAATTTGCTTTATTTTCAGTGGTTTAGTGGGAGGAAGACATTAGTGATTGAATTGGAGTAGGATGGCCATGATATCCATGCATGGGATAGAGTCCTAGTTGGACTAGGATTCCTCCAAGATATGTGCAAAACACAATCCTACTTGGAGTAGGACTCTTTCAATTTTAATTTTCTTGAGATTTAAAATTTGATATGATCAGGTTGAATTAAACAAAAATTTAAATTAAAATCATAAAATAAATAAAAATGCTAAAAGTTAGCATGGTTGATGCAATACACCTCCTTGAGAGGTTGCTTCCAATTAAAACTCTTACATATCATCGAACACCTAATTATCCAATTTTATTACTTTTCTTAAATTGTTTAAGATATAAATTAGATAATATTATAAGCATGGAATAAAAATTCAATTAATTTGATTAATTGAAAAAATATTTAATTTAAATGATTAAACCTATTTGGAATAGGATTTATTCTAAATAATATTAATCATATAAAAAAATTGTTTTCCTAATTAAACTAAATATGGATCACTTATTTAAGCATAAAAAATTGGTAACTTGAATTTAAAACACATGTTTTTATATATTCATAATTTTTGTGGATGGATGGGATGATTATGGACTAGGCTTAATATGATTGTGGACATATGGTTGATTGTTTATGGATGTTTAAATTGTTTACATAGGGTTTGCAAACCTTACCTTATCTTTATTTTTTCTAGGGTTGAAAAATTCTTGTCTCACCTAAATCCCCTCGAATGCAACTCGAGATTTCTTTACTGCAAGTGTAATTAGATTCCATAAGTGTAAATTTAGGGTTAGTTAGGAAAGATTTTGTAACTCAAAGATAGAGATCCAAGCGAAGGAGCCATAAAGCCCGAGAGATTGCAAGAAGCTTTTGAAGACATTGTATGTAATGACCTATGAATTGACCAAGCATTTTCTTTGATGGCTCAAGGAAACTAAATTAGATAGTAGTCCAAATCATCCAAGTAGCATGCGTGATTGTAAACTTATTTTATGCTATATTATAAATGCTATGCATGCAAATATGATGAGACCTTAATCAAAAGATAAAATAAAAAAAACAAAATCCCTCATCTAATATTGAGTCACATGCTTCGCATGATAAAGACACCTTCTATTATTCATAATAATATACTCGAGTTTTGATCGAAAGTGATTTGTTGAGTCGCTTAAGGTCCTTTCTGCCCAAATGATGTGAGTTATGAGAAATGGGTCCTACTTAACTAATGTTGTATGGTTCGGATTTGCCGCACTTGACCATATGATGTTGGTGCATTTAGGCAAAGAGTTGCCACCTAATTGATCCAATAGTTGCATAAAGATGAATAGGTAAGTTATGTTACTTACCCAACTAGGCTTGTTGTAATTTATGGAGTTGCTCAAAGTTGCAAAATGTTGAAAGGGATCCTAGCCCACTACAAATACCTTGAACACATTCTCAAATAATAGTGAGGGCTATTATTTTGAAAAATTAGTGGGACGAACAATAAAGATTTAATACCTTGTCATTATTGATTTTATACATGAACAATTAATATAGACTCATGTTATACTAGGTTGTTGATAATGGTATTTATATTAACTACATTGCGTGGTATACTTGATGCTATAAGCCCAAAGTGTTTGGACTGGTATGTAAAATTGAGAAGTGTTATCAACAAAAGGTAGTTAGTTGACCTTCACGTGATTGAATTGAACTATTGGACTACTAAAACTACCTCTTGTATAATAGATTCAAGATATGGATCTCACCTATGCATGACATAAGCTAGTTAAAGAATAGTAGAAAATTGGGCTCTAATGAGGTAATTTTGAGAATAGGCAATATATCAAATGTCAAGGCCACTATCATCGGAACCTATACCTTATCATTGCCTATAAGCATGACCATGGAACTAAAAGAATGTCTTTGTGCTCTACGATTGTCTAAAAAATCATTTCACTTTCATACCTCACTACGAAAGATAATTTTGAATTTAGGATGAAAGGCAATACTTACGTAATTATCCTAAATGACATGGTCTATAGATCAGCCTTATTACAAAATGTGCTATATGTATTGGATCCAAATTTACCTTTACTCAATATAGATGTGAAGAAAGCAAAAAGTAATAACCCAAGAAAAGCCTACATTTAGCATTGTAGACTTGGTCATATCAATGAGAATTGGATAGCCAAGTTATACAAACAAGGCTATTTAGACTCATTTGATTATAAATCATATAGGACATATGAATGTTGTCTCTTTAGAAAAATGACCAAGACTTTCTTCACCAATAAAAATGAAAAGGCTGCAAATTTATTAGGCCTAGTACATTCAAATGTATGTGCACCAATGAATACAAGGGCAAGAGATGAATATTCTTACTTCATTAACTTAATCAATGATTATTCAAGGTATGGGTATGTGTACTTAATGGAGTATAAGTCCAAAGCTTCTAAAAAGTTCAAAGAGTATAAGGCTAAAGTAGAGAAACAAATTAGCAAGAGTGTTCTAGATGTTAGATCTGATCAAGGAGAATAATACTTAAGTTAAGAATTCTTGGATCATCTGACTAAGAATAGGATTTTGTCACAATGGACTCCATCCAGAGCTTCACAACATAATAAAATGTCTAAAAGAAGAAATCAAATTTGGTTAGATATGGTTCGTTCCATGATGTCTAAGGCTAACCTTCCAATATCCTTTAAGGGATATGCCTTAGAAATTGCTGCTCATCTTTTAAATAAGGTTTCATCCAAATTTGTTGATAAGACACCATATGAGATATAGAAAGGCAAAAAGCCATATTTGTCTTACACAAGGATTTAAGGATGCACTACTTACATGAAGCATTCAACGACTAATAAGCTTGGAGCAAGATTAGTCAAGTGTAAGTTTATGGGGTATCATAAAGAAATTGCTCAATACTACTTTTATAATCTTATAAGCAAAGGTGTTCGTTTTAAAACATAGACACTTTCTAGAGAAAAAATTTCTTCTTTAAGGGTCTAACAAGAATAATATTGACTTGAAGAAGTTCAAGAACCACCAATAAGTAGTCCTATGGAACCTTAGCCAATAGTTGAAACATCAGATACTCAACTTAAGCTTAAGCGACAACTACTCCATCAATCTAATAGAATCATGCAAGCTCCAAAAAGATACAGATAACTTGCCTTTTGACACTAAACCTACCAAATTTGAGGAAGTAATGTCTGACATTGATTCTAATAAATGGCTTGAAGCCATGAAATCTGAGATGGATGCCATGAAAGTCAACCAAGTCTGGACTTTGGTTGATCCACCCGAAGGGATAAAACCCATAGTGTGCAAATGGGTCTTTAAGAGAAAAACTGACATAGATGGCAATGTACAGACATATAAGGTTAGATTGGTGGCAAAAGGTTATAATCAAGTAGAAGGCATTGATTATGAGAAAGCCTTTTCACTAGTTGCCATGGTAAAATCCTTTCGAATTATGATACTGTAACTGTATATCACATTTATTAGATATGGAAGATGGATGTAAAAATTGCATTTCTTAATGAGAATTTGGAAGAGGAAGTGTACATGACACAACCTAATGGTTTTATGTCAAGTCGAATCCAAATCAAGAACGTAGATTGAAAAAATCCATGCATGGGCTAAAGCAAGCTTCACGTAGTTAGAATATCAAATTTGATGAAGCGGTTAAAGAATTTGGCTCCATAAAGAATCCTGATGATCCATGTGTATACATAAAGATGAATTGGCAAGCTATTTCTTTCTTAGTGCTGTATGTTGACAACATATTGCTCATAGGAAATGACATGCCAATGCTACAGGCCACTAAGTTCTAGCTGTCCAGACAACTCTATGAAAGCAACTTAAATTCTAGGCATTAAGATCTATAGAGACATATCAAAAAAGGCTACTTGCCTTGTCCTAATCCATTAACATAGGTAAGGTGCTAAAGAGGTTTAGCATGGAAAACTTTAAAAAAAGAAACTTGTCAATGGTACATTGTGTGTATTAACTCAAATGAGTTATGTCTCGAGACAGTAGATGGAAAGATAGGTATGGAAGGGTTGAACTCTAGGTTAAGAGTTATACTAATGCTAGCTTCCAATATGATTGGGTTGATCGCAAATCGCCAAGTGGTTTTGTATTTACCCATAATGGTATTTAGTTAGTTGGGAAATGTTCCAAATGTGAAAAGACTATAGAATCACTAAATGAAGCTGTATACATCCCTAAGTGTAAGGCCATGCTAGAGGAAGTTTGCATGGATAAGTTCATTTTATGAACTTGATATGGTTTCGAGCATTGTTATTATGATAATAATAGAGCCATAGCGTAAGCTAAGGTACCAAGGTCTCATCATAAATCTAAACATGTGTTACAGCAAACACATTATTAGAGACATTATAGAGAGACGTAACATTAATATGGAATGAGTACCCACCAAGAATAACTTAGCTAATCCTTTCACTAAATTCTATCCCAGCAGAAACATGATCATCTTATAGAGGGTATGGGTCTCAAACATATAGGCCATTAGCTTTAGTGCTACTGGGAAATTATTGGTGTAAGGCCTGCAAGCCAATCATTGTTGCTTATCATTTAGTGATTCCATGTAATCAAGTATTATATTTTAATTAATATAATAAAGGTATTTCTTTATCCATAAGATTTAATTGTCTAATTGTTATAAATATCTTATGTATATAAAGCTCATGAAAACACATTGGCCTTGCAAGGGAATTTTGAAGAGTTACAATTATGAAATCCCTATGCATTAAAACATGTTTCTAAAAACATTTTTGGTCATCGTATTATCAAGATAGGGCATTGACAATACACAAAGATTGGCATATGTAAGCCTCCATGCATAGGATGCATGCAACTAATCTCATAAGTTAAAGTGTAAAAATTAAATTAAGACTGACTTCATATGTCTAATACCAATAATGGTTACTTAAGCCCAATTTAAATAAGTTCATCTAGGCCAAGCGCAAAATTATAATTGTTCAAAAATTAAAATTTTAAATTTAGATATATTAAACTATGTTTGCCATCCACTTAGATATGAGAGGACTTCAAAAATTGGCTAAGAAATGCTAAAATTAGGTTTTATGTTTTCTCTTAACTTTTCTAACGAAGGATTGCATAATCCGGGTTTTTCCTAGAGAAAAATTGTTTTTTTCTTTGTTTTGTTTCTTGAATCAAGATCTTTTATGTGCAAGATAAGATTTATTGAAATCTAAGCTTCTAGCATAGCTCTTGGCAACAAAGTCTCATCTTGTAGCAATGTACCCCAAGGTACATCCTTGTAGATCTATGGGTGCATATGACTTAAAATATTTTTCTGACTTAGGAATGCCTTCTTGATTGAGACTTTTCCTTCGTGACATAATGAGAATGGGAAGTACAAGTTCTTGACTTATGACACAGTGAGGGGGATCATAAGATGAATCACTCATCTAATTGGTCTGAGATGACCATCATGAAATGGCCAATGCTTGGAGTAGCCACCGATCATTTCGGGCTAGGCATGACCGGATGCCTATTAAAACCTATGTTTTGAGTTACGAAACTCAAAACATCGATCCCATGGTCTACGTAGTACAAAGATTCATCATTTATGTTCAGGAGTTGGTTACGCATGATGAGGTACGAACCTCTTCGTGACACCCGAAATTGGTACCTTATTAGCTATTTCTTATTTCAGCTTCGATTCTTTCATTCTTACCTCATCACTATTTCAACATAACCCTCTTTTAGTGCATGAATCTTATGGAAATACAAATCCAGGCTTTGATGAAAAAGATTTAATCTCATATACACCCTGAAGAGATAGGGAATATAGAGATTTTCAATAAAAATGACTTTTGGATTTTACTTTGAAAAATGGAATATCCACTCTAGGCAGTAGAGATATACCCATGTGGAATATTACCTTTAGTTTTATTTGAAATGATTGGAAAACATGAATGCAAATAATCATCATAAAGAAATCATGTTAGTAAGGCAATAAATGAAGTAACATAACATGGATCATTCAATGCAATGATAAAGAAAAGGGATGGACTATTGGAATTTATCTCGCAATTGGCATCGATTATCTGGGAATAACTAAATCGATAATTTTTGAGATGCATCTGGGTTTCTTGAGTAAAAGAGATAAAAGTCTGAAAAGGAGAAAAATTTAACTGTAGTTGAAAGATAGGGTTAGATTATCCCCTCAGAAAGATGGGGTTGCCATATCCCCATGGATGACAAATAATTTTGACAAAGGAAGACTTTTTTAAAGGTTAATAAGTTTGAAAAATAGGGTTGGAGTATCCTCTCAGAGAGCTAGGGTTGGAGTATCCCCATGGATAACAAATAATTTGAAAAAGAAAGATTCTTTAGATCTTAACAAATATGAAGAGCGGGGTTGGAGAGTCTCTTCGTAAGGTTAGGGTTGGAGTATCCACGAAAGTAACATATCTAACACCCTTTAATGAAGTTGAGTCAGAAAACTTAAGTTAACAAAACTTTGTGATTTAGGAAATGTAAGTATTTTGATAACTTTTGGCAAAAACAATATTGTGAATGAGGATGGTAAAGATGTAACATATGTTCATGCCTTGATATGAGCTTATGGGAGGTCAAAGCATGTTCTCAAGTCTGATCAAGGTGATATGGAGACATTCAAATGTCTCGAGATGAAATTTGGGACACCAACTTAATTTTGACCATAATCAAAATAAGGGATAGCATCACGCTATCCTGCTTCCCGAATTAATTCTAAATTGATTTGAAGGCTTTAGAGGGTGGACAAGACACTGTTAGAAAGGTAACTCAATGAGGGTCAATCTAAAAATGTTCCCAATATCCCAAAAAGTCATTTTTCAGGGAAATAAATTTTCAATTCGGATTGATTATGCTGCTGGTAAAGCATATGAGGGACAAGGCATGTCAAAATTTGAAAAATCATCAAAAAAATTGCAAACAATACCTTTCTGAAAAGGAAATTTCACGAATCCTTTAGGAAAAATGTTTGAAAAATTTGGAAAAATCATTTACTAGGTCTGAACAGCTCAACTAGAATACATGTTCGGATTCTAGAGGTTTTAGACAGTTTAGATTTGAAAAATCATAACTCTCTCATCCGAAATGATCCGGGGGTGAACAAGACCTCATTTTAAAGATATTTTGACACACTTTTAGAGAAAAATATTATAAAATTCATGAAAAATAGTCTAGGATTTTAAAATGATTTTTAAATTTGTAATAGTGATGTTGCTAGCAGGGGACAGAGCAAAGCAGATGATATTTCTTGTTTTCTCTATGTTTACAGGTCCAAACTTGAGTCATTGACATTCGAACATCCATGATTTGAGGGAAAGAGTGGCATGAGGATCACGAACTCATTTGCATAGCCTCAGAGTATTTTGGGATGATGAAACAGCCCGTTGATCATACCACTCAAGGTTTCAACTCAAAATCAAGGCACAAACATTTCGGGAACAAGTGAAAGGCTATTTTTGTTACACAATTAGAGGATTTGAGCTCGTTTAACCAAGATTTCGGAACTAGAGAACTTAATTTTCCCCTAAGATATTTTGCTAACTTTAAGGAAAATGCTAAGTTTATCCTAATCCTCATTGGTTGAGGTTAACATGCTTGGCTTAGGAAGGTTTTGAAAATCAATTTTGGATAGCCATCAAACATGCATTTAGACAAGGAGAAGGCAATGAACATATAAGGGGATGGCACATAGCATGAATGGAGATGCTAACTTTACCAATGATCTAGACAAAGAAAGTGTTATGCACTTTGACAAGAAAATGTTATGGATGCTACAAATGATAACGATTCATGCAAGCTAGTGTGTAAATGTGCTTGAAATGTGTTAGGATAATGATTCACACATGGATTAATCATAACAAGATGCATGGATATGGCATAAAATGCATGAGCAAGAGCTATCAAAATAATGAGGATGA
>JBBYHM010000025.1:4271743-4290388 GCA_038381775.1 Adansonia rubrostipa
AAACAATAGCTTTAAAAAGGCACAAGCACATGATCTTGAGCAATTAAATCGATGTCTATACTTCAGAGATCCATAAAACCACTTTCTTCATTTGAAGTTTCTACCAGACAGACCTCCAAGCATAGAGAGTTAAAAAAACTCGAACATTCTTTTTTGCACGGAAAAGTAGATCGATTTAAACAAGAGTCCAGTGCACAGAGGAATGACGTGACACAACGGAGAAGCATAATTCTAGCTTAGTTCTTAGTGTTAGTCTCAAGTTCCCTCCTCAGTTGTAATGAGAAGTCATCCATATAACATCATCATCATCCCAATCATCTTCTCACTGCTGTGTCACTTCCATTCCTTCTTCCTTGTCCTCCCACTCTGCCAGGAAAAGAAAAATGTTCAGATTGCAATTTTGTACTCTCAAATATCATACAGATACTAAAAAGATCCAAAAAGGAAAATATAACATGAATTTATCTAAACAACCGAAACCAAACACAGATCCAGCGGCTGAGGTGGTAAGAGAAGGCAAGAAATTAATGATCCAAGTACCACTATCAAAAGGAAACAAGCGGTAATTCATAAAAGAAACAGATAATACATTCCAAAAAAATAAAACAAAAAATTATACTAGAACAGCAAGAATCATGTCCTTAAATCTTAGGGCAGCCACAGTATACCATGCATATTAAAATACACTATATGAACATTAATTATCACCACAAAGCATCATTGAAAGCAACGGCATAGAACAATGTAACCGGTGCTTGCATCAGACTTTTGGGAGTTTCAAAATACTAAATATTGATTGTGATCTGATGCGGAAGCAAACTCTTGAAATAAGGAGATGTTTCATTTTTATACCTAATTGGAAACAATAAATATAATTCTCTATCATTAGCAAATTTTAAAATCAGGCTCATGGAGATATAATATGGCTATAAGGTGACAACTCAAATCTTGTGGATTGCAAGGACTACCATAGTCATAATGACGAAAATAGGTCAGTTCAGCTTGGGGCTAGGTCAGAAAATTATTTGAGTCAAACTTGTGCCACACGCTAGGAAAATCTTTTATGCCAACAGTAAGTCGATGTCAGCAAAGCACCAATTCTGTACTTAAACATTGCTTTTTTGCTAGGTTACGGATCAAGATACAGATTAGATACAAGAGTAGGCAAGCAACCTGAGGATTGCAAAGAAAGTTCAACAATCAAGAATCAGTTTTATTTGTGTAAGTTTTCAACAAGAATTTATTGCAAAATTTAAAGCTAGACCTTGTAGAATATGGTTATCCAGATACAAAAATGGGAGTTTAATTGCATAAACAAGCCCACCAACAGGGAGACATTGCCCATATTAAGCAGTATACGGGCTGACACAGCTTATATGTACCAGATATCAAGAGAAACAAAGTCCGGGGTACATACAAACAAATAAATGGGTTCACAACCAAATTTGCAGAACAGACTTTGATTACTTAACATATATTATCAATATTTTCAAACGCTATTAGCAACGGAAGCAGTGGCCCGTTGAACACCAAAAAAATATCACTGCAAACTCTCCCTCCCTTACTATTAAACAGACGTTGCTCCAAAAAATTCCCAATGTAGTTACAACAAGAAGTGTAAAAATTTACTAAAGCAAACCGCTCATTATAATTTTATAATTCAACATTAAAAAAAAACCTATAGAAGAATGAAAGAATCAAACTAATCAACATCAATTTTTTCATAATATTTAATTAATTAATTTAAACCTAAAATTAAGCCCTAGCTTTTACGGAATATTTTACTCTAAAAAAATAGATAAAAAAGGAAAAAGAATTACCTTAGTCTATTTCAAATTCTTCAAACTCATCATCATCTTCGAACAAATCAACCTTTACATCTTCCGTTGCCGATTTTGGTTGTTCAGTTGCCATTTCTTCTTGCTAAAAACAGAGAAATAATATCTCATTTGTGAAAGTACTGCAAGTGGAGAATTAAAATAAAAGAAAATTCTATGCCAGAAAATTAAAAATACATATTTGAACGTAGATAAATAATAATATTAATAAACTTACGAATTACAACTGCACGGAGATTTAGAAGATTTTCCTGATGAAGAGTTTTAGGATACCGAAAAGTCACGTTTCAAGATCGAGCACAAATAGGCTTTTTTATATAAATAATCTTAATTTTTTTATTCCTAATTATGTGTCATTTTGAGATTAATTTTTGAAATATATTCTTTTTTTCATGTTGAAAAATTGTTCACACAGTGAGCGAGTGAGCAAGTTTTTAACTGAAGATGAGAATTCACTTGTTTAGTGGGCGAGTTCCTTACATAAAAGAAGGGAACTCGCCACTGAGGGGGCAAGTTCCTAATATATATTTTTTTATTTTACATCTTGTTATGATGGATTATCTGTTTAGGCCAATATTATGATTATTTCTTTTTTAATTTTTGTTAATTATGGTTAAATATAATGAATTTTAAACCTATATTTAAAAAAAACATTATGAAATTTTAACTTTTAATATGATGGTTTAAAGTCATTATGGGTTTAGGATATGTTATGAGAGTATATTGCATTTATTATGGTTATTTAAATATACTAGCATTTGAAATTTGAATATAAATATTTAAATAACTCTGATTTACATATAAGTATTAAATTTTATACTAACACATCGTTTAGTAGCATTATCATTAATGTGAACTCTCTCCCGAGTACCAGATTTGTAAAGATATTTGTTACAACTATGATTTTTATTTCTGCATAATTCGTAACGTCTTTTTTGGCATCTCTTCCTAAGGTCCATTTCATTATGAATACAACTTGATTTTGGTCAATCTTTTAGATCTCTTTGCATTTCTGGATTAGGACGTAGTTGTGTAATATCATATTTTGGCCAATAATTTTTATTCTTGATGGGTTGAAACTTATGTCTATAGACATTGAATATAGCCTTCAGTCTATAAATATTGTCCACTTATAACATGCAATATATCTAGATATGAGCACAAGCAACAACAATATGTGAATAGGGGTATCTTTGTGCTTAAATCTTCCCACAATCACACCACCTTTTATTAAGATTAACTTTATAGTTTGACACCACAACTCCCTCTTGTAGTTATTTAACTCTTCAACCATAAAAAATTGATTTGTTCGTGTAAACCTATGAACAAGGTGAGAGTTAGTTTTTTTTTCGAATTTCTTGCATGGCATCTTTGATTGTTTCATAGTATGTGTGGCCTGCTCCATCATTGCTATCTGTTTGTTTCCCATCTTAACAAATAGTTCTCATAACCTAAAATATGTTGCTTGGACTAAAGTAGTTATGAGAAGATGATGAATTCCCTTCAACACCGAATTTATACATTCAGCTAGGTTACTTGTCATATGTCTATAGTGTCTTTTGTCATCATATGATTAAGCCCACTTCTCTCTTGGAATCCTATTAATCCAATCGGCCGCTTTTGTGTTTTTTTTGCACAAAGATTTTTATAGTACCACTGAAAATGGGGTCGAATCAACTCGTACGCTGTTAAAATTCTATGTTAATTTATGGACTTGTTAACAGCTTGTTAATAAAAATGAAAATTAAGAGGGTTGTAAGAGATTAAACAACCATAAATGTGAATACATACCCATGTTAGCAACTCGTCGACATAAATCCTTATTGTTAAACCTCCTCATGAAATTAGTTGTAATTTGTCAAATGCAATACAAGAATATGCATGTGAAGGTTTCCATGTACTACCTCAGTCTTTAATGATAGATTTGATGGATTCATGCTGATAAAAAATCAAACAGATGCTAGGCTATGTAACAACATATTTAGGCAAATTGTCGAAAAAAATGATCATGCCTATTTTATCTTACCATCCATAGTTGCAAAGGCAATTGGTACAATGTTTTGATTGCCATCTTGTGCAATAGCTAGCAAAAATGTTCCTTGACCATTTATTTGCCTAACAGGCTTGCAAAAGGGAAATGCTTTAATACAAGACTTGAATATCTAAAAAATTTGATGAAAAATAGGCTTACGTTGCACCACTAGTTAACCATGGTATGCAGGTACGGTTTGTAATTCCACTATTGTGCCAAGAGCAAAATGTTGCATTACACTTAACCACTTTGGCAGATCATTGTAGGATTTATCGCAATCACCAAACAATTGAACAATTGTATTCTGCTTTGCTATCCATGCTTTCTTATAGGAGGTCATGTATCCACACCTATTCTGTATCTCTGCAACCAAAACTGAAACAGATATGGTTGGATTTGCTTAGACCAAAGATAAAATGCATGAACAAATCATGTTAGAATCTAATTTCAGGTGATCTTGTGAAATTCATCTAGATATACAAGTATAAGGGTCATTGTATATTCTAATCTTCTATATTTGTTTCTTTTTCAGCAATGTTGCCCTTATGCTCCTGTTGCACCCTAAGCCATACATACACTTACTGTAATATTTGTTCAGCATAGATTTGACAACTCTATAATCTATAGAGTTTTTGATGTTATAGCGCTTGATAGCTAAAAACACTGTCTCTTTTGTAGCAAATTGCAACCCAACACTGAGATCACTAATAGATGGATTCCAGGTTGACGGCATACCTAATGTATAAGCATATTCTGAAAATTCTGTCATGTGTATTGTGTCCAAATCGAGGGTACACATATGGGATGCAGGCTTAAATTGATGAAGAGGACCACTACCTCCATAGTAGATAACAAACGATAAATGTTGATATCATCTGTGACAACTAGGTCAGAATCATTATTGTCATCACTATCATCAAATTTAGCATAATCTTCCGGCTTGCTAAAGTCACCAATATATTCACGGTGGGGTCTAGATGATTGATCAGGATTAGGATTAGTATTAAATGAACTTGATCTTCTACTTTCCATTTCAACACCTCTACTTGGAGACTTTGTCATCATGATAGTGTGTGGTGCATCATCTTTAGTGGTAAGAACTGTTGGTGGCACAGATGAATAATAAAAGGAAACAACTATGCATCTAAAGAATGTTGACATTTGGGATTGTCAAATGGCCATGACATTTGTGTGAGTACATTGCATGTGTTATGGATATTTAAAGTCCCACCATCATCATTGACATCCTCTAGCTCAGTATATAACTTAATTATGCCGACATTAGGAATTTGTTGATAGGCATAAACATGCATCTCACATTATTATCATCTTCAGCTAGGAAACTCCTATTGGATACATCTTTCCTCTATAAAAATAGGAAGTCTATACTTGATCTTTGATACTTTTCTTCCCTTCCCAGCTTTGATTTTTGGATTAATTAAAGCCTTCAGTTCCTCTATTGTGATGTTTTCCTCAACACTAATGCTTTTTTTTGGTCATTTTGGAAGGTAACACCTTCTACACTGTTCGAAATTTGTCCATTAGAGTAGACAAGTGTGATAAATCTATTGCTCATGTTATTTAACTAACCTTAAACAAATACTATTTTCATCCAATACCAACCAGATTATCACATATAAACATCCTATATAAATTTTTTTTACAATAGTTTAACATATTAAAGTAGAAATAAGTATATATAACTAGCTCTGAAGATGCAAATAGGTATCAAACAAGAAATTAACACTATTCATGTTCAGCAGAAAACAATAAAGGCTAGAATGAAGAAGTACTATCAATAAACTCTAGAAACAAATCTCACAAAAATGAAAATGAAAATGACCATGAAAGTGATGAAATAACAATGATGAATGCCATATTTATAATTGAGTAAAAAGAAAGAATCTAATACCCCATGCATCTATCATATCTTTCAGGTTCTAAGAAATTTACTATGCATTAGTCTAACTTTTTTCTTTTGTATTAAAAGGAATTTTATACCCTATGCATTTGTCATATCTTTCAGGTTTTAAAAAATTTACTATGCATTAGTCAACTTTTTTTCTTTCGTATCAGAATGAATGTAATACCCCATGCATAGTAAACGTGAGAGAACTTCAAAGATGTAAAAAATGCATAAGGTATTAGATTCCTTCCGATACGAAAGGAAAAAAGTTGACTAATGCATAGGAAATGTGAGAGAACATACAAGATTTGACAAATGCATGAGGTATTAGATTTCTTCTGATACGAAAGGAAAAAAAGTAAACTAATGCATAGTAAATTTTTTGAAACCTGAAAGATGTGATAAATGCATGAGATATTATATTCCTCTTAATACAAAAAAAAAATTGACTAATGTATAGTAAATGTGAGAGAACTTGAAAAATGTGATAAATGCATGAGGTATCAAATTCATTATGATACAATAAAAGAAAGTTGACTAATGCATAGTAAACGTGAGAGAACCTGAAAGATGTGACAAATGAATGGGGTACGATTCCTTTTGATACCAAAAAAAAAGTTGACTAATGCATAGTAAATTTCTTAAAACTTGGAAGATGTGACAAATGCATGAGGTATCAGATTCATTTTTATATGAAAGGAAAAAAGTTGACAAATGCATGGCGTATTAGATTCTTTCTGATATGAAAGAAAGAAAGTTAACTAATGCATAATAAATGTGAGAGAACTTGAAAGATATGACAAATGCATGGGGTATTAGATTCATTCTGATACAAAAGAAAAATAGTTGACTGATGCATAATAAACATGAGAGAACTTGAAAGATATGACAAATACATAGGCTATCAGATTTTTTCTGATACGAAAGGAAAAAAGTTGACAATGCATAGTAAATTTCTTAAAACTTGAAATATGTGATATATGCATGGGGTATTAGATTCCTTCTGATATAAAAAAAAAGGTTGACAATGCATAGTAAACGTAAGAGAACCTAAAAGATGTGACAAATCCATGGGGTATTAAATTCATTATGATATGAAAGAAGAGTTGACTAATGCATGGTAAATGTGAGAGAACTTGAAAAATTTGACAAATGCATGGGTTATTAGATTTCATTCTTTTATAAAAAACATGCTTTACATGTAAAAACAAGGGGAAAGAACTTAAAACATGGTTCCTAACATATAAACAAGAGGGAGAGAACTTGACATGTAAAAAATAAATGCACGGGGGGGAGGGGGAGCCTGAAATATGGTTCCCAACATATAAAAAACAAGAAAAGAACTTGCCCCTTCAGAGGCGAGTTCCATTCTTTTATGTTGGGAACTCACTGCCCATCATCACTTGAAAACAATAGGCGACATGAAAAAAAAGAAGCACATTTCAAGAATTAATCCTGAAATGGCACATAACAAGAAATAATAAAAACTAGTATTATTTATATAGAAAATCGTACAAATATAAGGAGATGAAATGCAAAAACAACCATGTTACCCTTGCACATGTGTACTTTACCTCGAACAGAATGAGTTTATTTAGATAAAAGCTAAGACTGAATTAGTTGAAATTTTATATTAATATAAAGGGGAAGTGTACAGCATTCCATGTCAGCATTATGTAGTAAATTAGAGGTTACTAATGCAAAGCTAACAACATCATTTTTATTGAAACAAAATTCCTTAAAGATGGAAAGTTTTCTAGATGATTTTAAATTTTATATTAATATAGAAAGGAAGTGCAGAGTTTCTCTTGGAGCATCTACGTCAGCACTTATACTAAATTAGAGAACTAATATGAAGCTGATGACATCATTTTTATTGAAACAAAATTCAATGAAGATGGAAAGTTTTCTAGATGAGTTTTACATTTTAAATTAATATAAAGGTGAAGTGCAGAGTTTCTTCTAAAGCATTCCACATCAGTATTATATAGTAAATTACAGGGTGTAGACACCTTATCTGTCCAGGCCAATTTTTAGCATCTTGAGACATAATTGAAAGGTAATAGAATAAATTAATAAAAATAAAAATGAGGATGATTAACGAGTGCCATGTAGCTAGGCACTACTAAGTGACTCGATGCTAGGTGAAATTTTTTTTGGGAAAGGTTTCAAATGCCTAAGGACCATATTGAAAAAAATGAAAGAAAGGCATTGAATGTCACTATATAAGGCATAACTAGGTCCATTCAGATAAGCAGAGATCAATTGTCCATTATGCCTAGCTAAGGTAAGGTGTTTGGAGGCCAAGGTGTGTAAAATCCACATTTATATGAGTAGATATCAATACATGGCCCTTAAGTATCGATACAAGGCTTGCACATCACCAAAAATTCAAAATTTCACTTGTTGTATCGATACAGAAGGGCTATGTATCGATACAAGTGCTTGTGTATCGATATACAAGCCCTTTGTAATGATCCCGTGCTTCACAGTACTTAAAATCCATTTTTGGCTAATCAATATTGATGCAAAAGTTGTTGGTATCCATACCAGCTTTATTGTATCAATACTTAAAGCAAAATTTATTCTAGGCCTTGATTTCAGTTTCATTGTATCGATAATTGGAGCAAAAAATTGCTTCTACTATTGATACATGACGATACTCCCAAGGCAAAAATGCCCAGTACGTGTTGTTTTCACCATTTTTCATTGTGACATTAAAACATGAACTAGACCATGTTTTTGGCACCAAAACTCATCCAAATTCAAGTCAGGCCTCAGCATTGGGCTTGTGATTGGATCAATTACAATTTTTAAGGCCTAAATTGCCATTACTAGGGAAATATTCATGACTTAATTCAATTTGTTAGATAGCATCCTTGGACTTTCTCATGGCTCGATTGCATAAAATGGCTTTTGTCCACTGTTTTTGTTAAGCAAGCTAATGAATTTGAATGCAGCTGAGCATAGTACCTTGTCCACATTAAAGGTATATGCACTAAAACCCTAAAATACCTTTACTTTTTGCATTTATCTTCACTATTCACATGGCCATGTAACAGAACATTCTTAATAGACTTTAAGGGGATTCACACACGCTTTAAACACTTTCTTTAAACATAAAGAACCTTGAAAGTTCTCTATTTGCCTAGGTCACCATGCCACCTTAAGGAAACCTTTCCAAAACACCATTTTAAGCCACTTTTGCTTGTTTTTCTTCTTGCTAACTCATAGCAACTAAGAAAACACTTCAAAGGTGGCATTTTCGTTTGAAAAAAAAAGGCTTTATCTTTTGGGAGGAAAAGCTACTAGAGATCTTATTGGTATATTTTCTTAGCTTGTTTCTTTATTTTTGTTGCCATTTTCATGATTTTCACTATGCTAGTGACCCTTTTATGCAACCATGAGCTCTTGTAGGTTTCATGCATTTTCCTTGATGCCTTTTTATACATTCATACTTGAAAATCATGTCTTGATGTTGTCATGAAATTTTCAGCCCATGTTTATGTCATGGAGACATCATCCTTTATGTTCATATCATATTTTATGCCTCTATAAACTTAATCTTAGTATGCTCATGCTTTTTTCTTGTCTATAAATCATGTTTTTATGCTGTCATGAAATTTTCATCTTATGTTCATGTCATGAAAGCATTCTCCTTCATGCTCATTTCATGTTTTATGCCTTTAAAAGCATATTTTAACACGTTCATGCATTTTTCCTACCTAAAAATCATGACTTTATGTGGTCATTGAAATTTTCAGCACATGTTAATGTCATGAAAAATATTTTCCTCTATACTCATACCATGTTTCATGTCTTCATAAACATATCTTAGTATCTCCATGCATTTTCTTGATCATTCCTTTGCATTTCATCATCTCTTTCATACCAAAATGTCATCTTTGTTTGCTTAAATATGTTTTTATGTTTATTTGTCATAAACATCATATTTAGTTCTTCACATGCTTGTCAATATGCTTGTTTGTTGCTTGTAAAAAATCTATTTTCCTAAAACCCCTAAGTTAAGGCCATTTTAACCTCAATAAATGATGATTAACATGGACTTATAGTTTTTTACTCATTGGTTTTCCAATCTTGGGGAAAAATCAAGTTTTTCATGTTTGGTTTCAAGAGTTATTAAGGCCAATGTTCTGTTTTCAAAAACAAAATGCTTCTTTTATTATTCAAATTGGTTTGCACTTTGCTCTTTTGCCTAGAGTACTTGTGTTTGTGACATCGTCCATGGGTTTCATCATCCCAGACAACTTCAAAATTGTGTAAATGATCTCGTGAAGCCTAAATCACTTTTTCCTTTCTGCCATAGACATTTACATGTCAATGGCCTGAGTTTAGTGTAGAGAAACCCCAGAAAAACTAAAAAACTCTCTTATTTTTACCCTGATAGTGCGATAGTCATTACTTAAAAAATTATTTTTGAACCCTAAACCATTTTTTATGAATTTTATGATATTTTTTCCCAAAAAGGAATTAAATTACCTTTCCAATGGTATCTTGTTTGTCCTCAGATCATTCCAAATGAAGGAGCTATGATTTTTCAAATTAAGGCTGTCTGGAACCCTTGAATCAATAATTTACATTTTGTATGGGCTATTTAGGCCCACCAAAAATTTATCTAAACTTTTAAAATATTTTTCCTAAAATTTTCATGAAATCCACTTTCTAGAAATGTATTATTTGTGATTTAACAATTTCGTATGAGTTAGGAATGATTTTTCAAAGTTTACTACACTCTTTCCCCTACATGTGTTGTTGGTGTCACATTAGACCCAACTTCAAAAAGAGATTTTTTTGGGATTTGTAGAATATTTTTACATTCACCCTTATCAAGTTGCTTTTCCAATGGTAGCTCACTCGACCCTTGAAACCTTCAAATTTGACCAAAATAAAATAAAAAAGGGGGACAATGTGATGCTATCCCTTATTTTCAACACTGGTCAAGATTAGTTGATTTTCTTCCAATCTTACTCCGAGGCTTTTGGATACCTCTATGTGATCTCATTCCACCTTGTCGAGTCAAAAAACATACGTTAACCCCCTAGGCTTGGATCAACGCAGAATCAATCTTTGTTTTCGTACCTTTATTTTATCAATTTCTTTTAACTAAAAAATCACCTATTTTGTCAAGAATTTCCAAAAATGTCACCTTATCAAGAAATTACTGAATTTTTATCAATTCAAGTCCTTTAAGCTTGTCTCACAAAAAATCATCAAAGTTTTCATCTATAAGGATACTTTACCTTATTTTTCGAGGAGATACTCCAACCTTGCTTTTCAAAATTCGTTAAAAAAAATCAAATTTTCTCTCCCCCTGACCTCTCCAGACTTTTGCAAAATTTAAACTCAGTTTTTATGCTTCAATTAATCAATAGATCCAAACGCTTCTTAAAATTGTCAACTTGGTTATTTCTAGATAACTGATGATAATTAAGAGACACATGTTGGTCACCTCTCCGCTTTCTCTTTTGATATTTTTGAAATTTATTTTATGCGATTATCTTATGTTATTGTTTTGCTAACATGTTTCCTGTGTGATGGTTACCTTGCATTTATATTTTCAAAATAGTTTTTAAAACAATCATGAAGGTAATGTTTTGTGTCAGTATCCTTCCAGTGCTTGACATGAAATATTAAATTTTCAAAATTAAATCTAAAAAGTATTTTAATAAAAAATCTCTATGTTCCCTGCCTCTATAGGGCACATATGAGATTCAAAATTTTTTTTAAACCTAGATTTATTATTTTACACAAAATTCATGTATTAGATTATATCAAATAATGACAAGTCAAAATCGAGGAAACCAAAACCAAATTAGGACATGGCTAGAAGGGTACTGATTTCAAGCACCATAAGGAGGTTCATACCTCCTTGTATGTAAACAACTCCCGAATGCAACCATTAAATCTTCAGACCACGTAGACCATGGAATTATTGTCTCGAGTCTTGTAACTCTAAATATCGATTTCAATAGGATCCAAATGATCAGTGGCAACTCCAAGTGTTGGCCATTTTATAGTGGCCATCCAAGACTAGTTGGACAAACGATTCATTTGCCGATCCCCCTTTCAAGGTATGAATGAAGAGTCTAGGTCGAAAAGACATTTCTATGTCAAGAATTTTATCATTTTTTGGTGCACCAATATTTTTAAGTTGCATGTTCATTTCTAATTTGTGAAGGATCTTTCTAGGGTGTGTTGTTGACAGAAGGAACTAATATAAAGCTACTGGCATCATTTTCATTGAAACAAAAATCTACAAAGGTGGGAAGTTTTCTGGATGAAATTCTACATCAACATTTAATGGTTTGTCAAAAAAATATTTAAGTTTGTGAGATTTGCCAAATCTTGAATGTTCAAGATTTGCCAAATATTGTCGTTCAAGATTTTTTGGCATTAAATGCTTTGGAATTAAATGCCTTTCATGTCGATGGTTTTTTACTCTTTTTTTGTTTTTGTTTTTCATCATGGGTTTTTTTCATTGGAATAAAAACTTTGTATTTTTTTTAGACACCTAATTTTATCCGAGCCTTCACTCAAGCATCTCAAGGCATCATCAAACTCTAATAGGAAAGTATGGTCCAACTATCATCATTCTTAGCTAGGATGAGGTGTTTAGCAAGCCAAAGGTGCGTAAAATTCACATTTTTACATGTATGTATCGATACATAGCCCTTTACGAATCAATACAAGGCATCCATGTCATTAAAATTCAAAATTTCACTGGTTGTATCAATATAAAATGCAATATATTGTATCAAAATTTAAATCTTCTTCCAAAATGCACTTGCTTAATTTAATTTGTTCCTCTCTATTTGTTGTGTTCTTGCTTTTCATTTGGACTACTGCGGACTTTACATCTTAGATTAAGACTTGATTCTATCTCATAACTTGAATACTTTTTATCTTTCTTATAACAACTATACTACCTTGGCTTCACAATAGGCTACATCTTAATCAATATAATGTAATGAACTACATTTCCTTCTTGTAAATTTATACATTCATCAATTTTGAAATCTTGATTTCTAATTATATGGCTATTTCCTTTAACAAAAGAGTTGTACTTCATGGTGTCACTATCAAACCTAACAAACTCTCCTCATTTACCGGTGATATTTTGGAATGTATTGATATCCAAAGCATGAAGTGTTATGCCATAACCAAAAATCCACTTTTATCTACTCGATGTAGAGATTTTTTTAGACCATCATTTAATTTTTTTCAAATAATTTACTAAGACTGTCTACTCTTGTTTCTCTTAATCGATTCAAGAATTTCTAATTTATCAAAGTAAATCAACATATTTTTTCTTGATATTCTTCTTAATATTACATCTGTAACCCCTTCCTTCTAACTTATTCAAAAACATCCTCTCTTGATGAATAAGTTTTGATCCATCGAACAAGACAATTTTTCAACCTATGCAAGTTTTCAACACTTACTAAGTCGGTTATAATATCTATTCTTTCAGAACCATCTTGCATTGCTACTTCATCAATAGAAGACACTTTTGACTTTTCTTTAATATTCCATTATAGGGTATCGTTTAGCACCTGAAGATAAGATTTTCTTAGAGCTTCATATTTCACTTTGATTACTCTTCTCCGTTATCCCTGTATCCCTTTCATTCTTACTCACTCAGTCTTTTTTTCCCCAATTTCCTCTAAAAAAGAACTAATCAAAATCTTGGAAAATTCACCTCAATCTTGAGGTCTGAAAACCACGAGCTTCATATCACTTTCTTTGCTTGTTCAATGATCCTAATCGAACAAAAGCCAAATTTTAACTCCTATTACCTCTTTTAACTGGAATAAACACATTAATCACATTTTTAAATTTACTGTAAATTCTTTTAAGCCATTCTCAGTTCACCTCAAAAATGATATTATTTAAAATCATTATAAGAAACACCAACCATGTCAGCATTTTTTCACCATATACATAAATTTTATTCAACAACAACAAAAATGACCTATACTTGATTAAATTAAAGTTTATTGTTTTGGTATTATGATTTTAAAACACTCTCACATTAGAAAAATTTTTTTTTTGCTTAACAAAATTTCCCTACAATGTATTAAATATTAATAACTTATTTCCACCAAAAATGGCAACAACTATTTGTTGTTTGTGAAGTTTATGCGGGGTGAACCTTAGAATGGTGTGTTCAACAAAGAGAAACAAATATTAGAGGAAATGGCTTCAAGGAATGCTAGAAATGCCACTTTCCTTTAAGCTTATTTTAACCCTACCAATAACGGTATGCAACATAGATTATCGAATAACCATTGGATATAATGAAGCCTATGTTTAAAATCATTTTACACTAGTCAATTAAACCATTAAATGCCTTTTTCATAAACGACAAAAGTATATTTCTTTTATTTAGTTTTCTGTAACAAGTGAAATATAAGAGACTTGCTTCAGTTGAGAATGACAAGGAAGTATTAGCAATTTAGATCATTAATCTATAGTTACATTATCCTTGTTGAAAAAATTTGATCTTTATATATAGAGAATTAATTAAGAGTTTTGTTGTTTTTATCCAACCAACTTGTCTTTTTATTGAGTTTTTACCTTTTAGTACTCAATAAGTGCCATTGGCAATATTTCACCAGTGAAAAGGGCATCACTTGGGAATGTGCAAATGAAGTTGAAATGAAACTAGCCATTACAGATAATTTTGTTAAAGTTTGAACTAGGGGATTCAGATATCACTTTGTAAATTTTAACATAACATATTCCAAAACCTGGTATTCGAATCCTTTTACGTGGGTATACAAATCCCTCTATGTAAATTATAGCATGAGCTTATTTTCCATTCCAAAACTTATAAGATGTGAATTTCATATAATGTATAGCTTCTCCAATTGATCTTCAAATATATTTCCTTGGTTTGGAACTTAATTCAAGCTAATGTATAGCGTCATATGTGCTAGTTTCTCGTTAATTGATTATTCAATCAATTAATTCTTTATTCCTTTCACTTATTTTGAAAATATTTCCAATATTTTTTTTGTTTTCCCTTTTAAAGATAGATAGTTAAAAGAAAACTACTACTTTATTTTATTTAGTTTGGATTTAAAGCTTCTAGCTAAGTAAAAATCGTATTGTTTTTTTCATTTAGGTGTTTACCACAGTCATAATTGCATCTGGACTTAACATTAACCTTTTAGTTAAAACATAACTCAAGCTACTTTGAAGCATTACTATATTAATAAATAATATATTTTTATTAATTAGAATTTTAAAACATGTTTTAAATTATTAATGTATTAATATAGAATTATTTTTAATATTTTTAATACTTAGATAAGAGTAGATAGAATTTAAAGTTTAACCTAATTAATTTATGCAGCCATTATTAAGATATGGTATCAATATATCTCAAGTTTAGTTTCAACATTTGTAGTAGACACCCGATTTTGGGCTTGGGTAATTTGAACTAGCAAGTTGACTTTAAGTCATTTATTAAACTTTGGTCTATGTTAGGAAATCAATTTTTGGTTTTTATTTAATTTAAATTTTAAAGTTGACGAAAGGAATTGAAATAGCAGGTTTGAAAAAATATATCAAATTTGAAAATAAAGATTCAAGGTTGAGTTTTAGAGATTTAATTTGAATTTGGAATCAAGGGTTGACTTAAATTGGGAATTTGGAATTAATTAGGGATAGAAATTTTGGGATTTTATTTTATGATTACTATAAATTTGGAAAAAGGGATTGGTAATTGATTGTAGTTTTTAATGCTTGGTTCACCAATCTCCCTTATAAATAGGAGTCAAAAATTCAATCTTAGACACTGAAAAAAAGAGATAGGAACGACAATCACATAAACGTTTCAGCAACTTTTGAAATTTTTGAAAGAAGCTTAGTTTTTGGTAAGGTACTTTTTCTTTTATAATTTTGCAGAAATATTTGTTTGAGACTAAAGGAATATTTCAAAAGTATTTCAGTTCTTTATTTATTTTTTTAAAAAAATTAGGTTTGTTTATAGTATCATCAATAAAGGTAAAAGCATCCAACTTGTTGTTTCAAAAAAAAAAATCTTTGAAATAGCTTACTTGAATTTCTATTGAATTCTATTCCTTTTTTTTTCTTTTCTTATAATACTAGAGAATTATTTTTCATAATTTACATTACTTTCCCTTTTACCTTTTCCTGCATTCTTATTGAGGAAATGTATATTGCATTTTGTTTATTGTTGAGTTGGAAATTATGAAAGATAAGTTGATAAAGATGTTACTGAAAGATTCTTTTATTACTTTGACAAGGAAATAAAGAACTACATGGTAGAAAGGTTAAGAGTAGGAGCAATAAAATATGGGTATTGATATTTGTGAAAATAAGAATGTACAATGCGACTAGATGGGCAGGTTAGTTTGATCAATGAAGAATGAAAGTTGAAAAATTAGAATGGATGAGACAATGAGGATGTTTTTGAATCAAGGAGAGAGTAATGAGCTTGAGAATCTTTTTGTTATCTTGACTTGGGAAGTGTATGGATTCATGATCATGATGTTTCATTGTAGATGCATTGCATTCCATTCATAGCATTCGTAACATCTTAAGCAAATATTTGATTTTTTAAGAGTGATTTTTCATCAGTATTAGATTTGCTTGGTTAAGTTATTAAAGTTAAAACCTCGATAAAAGAGTTTTCTCATTTGGAGGATGTTTAAAGTTGAAGCCTCAGTGGAGGAATTATTTCAAATTTGTAAAGTTGATGCCTCGGTAGAGGAGTTTTCTCATTTGGAAAATGTTTAAAGTAAAAACCTCGATGGAGGAATTATTTCAAAATTTTAAAGTTAAAGCCTCACTGGGGAGTTTTAGAAATCTTAAAGTAGAAGCCTCAATGGAGGAGTTCTCTGAAATTTTTAAAGTTGAAGCCTCGATGGAGGATTTTTTTAAAAATTTTAAACTTGAAGACTCAGTGGAGGAGTTTTCACAGTTTTTTAAAGTTGAAGCCTCAGTGGAGGAGTTTTCTCATTTAAATTTTTTTTAAAGTTTATGTCTGGTTGAGAAAGCATTTCCCAAAATAGCAACGACTGCAATAAGGTCTAAGATATGGTTGTCTACGTCTTTGTACACTTCCTGTTCTGCAGCAAGTGCATAAAGAGAGGCAGTTGTAGATACCCAATTTTGGGCTCTGGTAATTTGAACTAGCAAGTTGACCCTTTTGGGTCATTTATTAAACTTTGCTCTATGTTAGGAAATCAAATTTTATTTTTTATTTAATTTAATTTTTAAGGTTGAGAAAAAAGACTGAAATAGCAGGTTTGAAAAAAAATCAAATTTGAAATTAAAGATTCAAGGTTGATTTTTAGAGATTTAATTGGACTTTGGAATCAAGGGTTGACTTAAATTAAAAATTTGAAATTAATTGGGAAATAAAATTTTGAGATTTTATTTTATGATTGCTGTAAATTTGAAAAAAAAAAGATTGGTGATTGATCATAAATTGGGAATTTGAAATTAATTGAGGATTGAAATTTTGAGATTTTATTTTATGATTACTATAATTTTGGAAAAAAGAGATTGGTGATTGCTTTTAATTTTTAATGCTTTGTCCACCAATTTCTCCTGTAAATAGGACTCAAAAATTCAATCTTAGACATTGAAAAAAAGGGAGAAAGGAATGACAATCGCATAAACGTTTCAGCAACTTTTGAAATTTTTGAAAAAAGTTTAGTTAACTTTTGAAATTTTTGGAAAAAGCTTGGTTTTTGGTAAGGTACTTTTTCTTTTATAATTTCATGTAAATATTTGTTTGAGACTAAGGGAATATTTCAAAAGTATTTTATTTATTTATTTTTTTAAATTAGGTTTGTTTGTAGTATCATCAATAAAGGTAAAAGCTTTCAACCTGTTGTTTTTTAAAAAATTTTTTACCAGATTTTAAAATATACATATATATATATATGGGAATTTTTATATTAATTTTTTTAAAAAAAATTCAAAACTTCCCTGATTCTATCGATCAAAAACCGGGAATTATAGGTTTTTTCTGCTATTGTACCCAGATGTTAAAAGATCAAGTTTAGTCCGCTAAAAAGAATTTATAGATTAACAAAAAAACAAAATTACAACTAAAAAGGGGCAACAATTTCAAAGACCTAAATTTGGTCCAAGCACAGGGACATGCACATTAACTTGCGCGGGTCCCATCCTTTTTATTTTTTTATCTTTTTTAGTTATTTCTTTAAATGTTTTTTTTTTTTTTTCACAATCTTTAAGTTACGTTACTTTATATATTTTTTTATAACATTATGCATTCATTCCTCAATTTTTTTAGAATAAATTTATCTCCATCAATTAATTATTTATTGTGTTGATACTGTCTGTTTGCTTATTTATTTAATTGTTTCATTTAATTTGTATATTTTATATAATAATAGATTTCAAATTTGTATAATAATTTGTTTGCATTTTAAAAATAGAGTGCTTAATTAAAATTAATTGAGGTTTTTACTATGATGGAATTCAAAAAAATCACAAATGGTTAACTTCTAAGAATTTTCTAGGTGAAAAAACTTTCCCTAAATTCCACCAATATGATAGAAAGTTTAGTCGATAATTTTCAATATTAAAGATCTTGGTTAATTTTAATAACTTGATATTAAAAGACTAATTAAATAGGAAAAAATTTTTTGAATTTTTTATTGCTCCACATAAAATAATAAAATAAATCCGACAGCAAACTCACTTCAATAGAGCGAAGTGATTTCTCTGAATACTCTTAAAGTGATGAAATATTTTTTGGAATTTCTCCAGCATGATGGAGGATTTCTTGAAAAACATTTCAAATGTTTAATTTTCGATTAAAAATAAATAAATTAGATGTTTAG
>JBBYHM010000025.1:4296232-4324267 GCA_038381775.1 Adansonia rubrostipa
CCTTATTTTAAATAACTACCAATTTACCCAAATCAAATAACTTAAGATGTTGTGGCTATTCTTAAGTTAGTGATTTAAATCCCTTTAGAATGACATTACAAATTTATGTAATAAGAGTTTATAGTAGTGGAATCACAATGTATCTTGTTATAACATAATTCTCAATTATATGCATTCCATGACATACATGCTTTTGATCATAAATTTTTTTTTACATAATATGATAATATATTTCATGACATACCAATTGCACATCCATTACTTAATATCATAATAAATATATTTCATGACATATCAATGTGCACATCCATATTGTATTTCAACAATACACTTTCTTTCTCTCTCTCTCTATATATATATATATATATGTATATGCACTTAACCTTTAAGTTAAGAGTATGAATTTTTGGACATTATTTAAGAAGAGTATGTATTGCCAAAATATTTTCAACATGCCAAAATATTTTATCATGAAATAAAAACATAGAATATTTATGCATAAATATATTTATTATTTAATTAAGCACCAATATTAAATAATAAATATTTTACATAACCTAAAAAATTCAAAAAAATCACTAAAAAATCAAAATCATAAAATATTTGTGTCTCGAAAAAACAAATTAAAAAAGGCCTAGGATTAGTGGCACGTACACCAGGAATCGATTGGGATGTGAGTCCCAGCCATCTTTTACCTCCAGCGAGTCATTGTTCGGGTCTGTAATGAAACTTAAAGTAATTTTTTGTGTTTTCAGACTTTATTAGACACAATTAGCATCATAAAAACATGATTTAACATGAAATTCACATAACCTACGCATTAATTCTTAATAAAAACATGAAAAAGTCAAAATTTTATTATTTTCACAACTTTAATTAGACCCGATTTCAATATATCATAAATTTTCTTGTTTTAATCTCTTTTTCTTTAATCCTAGGGTTTAATAATGTAGATAGATGATTAATCTATTAAAACCTTATATCAATTTTGATTTTACAAAACTTAATCAAGAATTCCATGATTAAATTTTAATAGACATAATATACAAACAAATCATGTTCCATGCATGAATTATTTTTCAATACATAAATATAGATTATAAATCTAGCTAGATGATCTGAAGAACAAGGTTAGAAAGTCAGGCTATGATGCCACATGTAATAATTTTAATTGAAACATACCTCTAGCCCTTGTTAATCAAGATGAACGACTTTACTCCAAAGCACGAAAAGATGATCTATACGAGCCTTCTAGTCTATTTTTTCTAGTAATTACCTTATAATGGTGCACAGGTAATTTATAAACTAGACTAGGGACCCATACTAGACTAATTAGAGTTAAATCTGACTATCAAGGAATTTGTATTCGAATTAGTTATTAAAGTAGAGTTAAACTCTCATCACTAGAGTAATTAAACTTAAATTAGGATTTACTTAGTAATCTCATCTTAATAACTTGATTTAATTATCTTGGTCCATTTATTTTTGGACACATAAAGTCCAACATATGGAACTTTCAATTAAATTTTTCACATATATATTTTTTATCCAAAACTTTTACTGATAAATTTTTTAACTAAACCTTTGATTTTTATTGTTATATCTTCACATGTGGATTTCTTAATTAGATTTTCAAATTGAACTTTCAATTTAAAAATTACATTTTCTTTACGTATAGAAATTTCAATTAAAACTTTTAAACATAAATTTTTTATTAAATCTTTTTAATCAATTTTCAAATAGAATTTTTCTTAATTAAGTTTTCATATGGAGTTTTCAAATTAGATCTTTTGGTTATGAATTTTTTTAATTACAACTTTACATGTAGGATTTACAAGTGGATTTTTTTTCAACCAATAAAAATCAAAGTTGAATTTTCAAACGTGTTTCCAACCAATTAGGATTATGGTTGAATTTTCAAACATGTTGGCAACCATTAGATTAACCCTTGACTTTTCAAACACATGGGTCACCATTAGATTTTAATCTAGACTTTTTAAGTATGGTATGTATTAAAAATTATTATTTTTGAATGCATAGGACTTATGCCTACCTACAAGAATTATATAATAAAAATCAATAGGTCTTAGATATTGGTTATGTTTTCTTACACACATGATATAGGATAAGACATTAATTAAATTAGTAATTTAAAAAAATTAAGAAGGTTTGGCTAAAGGCTATTTCGAAGTCCAATAAGCATACATCGGGGTATTTTAGTCATTGGCCAAACCAACTAGAGGTATTTTGGTTATATTCCAAAGTCCAAGATATAATCCTAGGCTATTTTTATCAATAACAAAACCTATGAGGGCATTTTGGTCATTTCTAAGTTAAATATGCATTATAAGGGTATTTTGGTCTTTTAGTCAAGTTTAGAATCAAAATAGAGTCACCTAGGTCTAAACCGAGTCCATTACATCAAAATTAGGTCTTTTTGCCTCACGTTAACACTTTCATGTCATAACATGTCTATTAAAATCATTTTAATAATTAGAGTCCTGTAATGTTATGTTAGGGTCATAACATGTTCATTAAGGTCATTCTAGTGATTTTATAAAAATTGAGTACTTAGGGTCATGTTAGCACTTTCATGTCATAACATGTCCATTAAGGTCATTTTAATGTTTTCTATCAAATCTAAGTTTTTAGGGATAATTTTGCACTTTCACGTCAAAACTGACCCTTAGTGTCATTTTAGTTTTTTTTTTTAGGATAAAATTAAGTCTAATAATATGTGTAATATAACACTGCTTTTAACAAATAACCGAGATAATGTCCTCGAGTTAAAATATTTATATTTTTCTTTCAATATATGGAAAGAATCTCATTGACGATTATTAATAGCAGAATATATCCTCGAAATAGTGAATCAAAATTTTCAAAGACTTCAAAAAACAAAACTTTCTTGTTGCACTGAGTTTTAAGGTGGGATATGAAAAATTTTTGGTCTTTTCAAAAATATAATAAGACCTAGTTAAGTCTAAAAAATAATAATAACATAAATAAATAATTTTGAAACACAAGAATTATTTTTGAATACTAAGATTTAAAGCCTACTTTAATTGAGATTCAAGATAACATATTATTAAAAGGTACCAATTTATGGGCATTGTGGAGTGCTCTTCCTTTCCCAAATGTAATTGACTCTCAAATACTAATTTTTTTTGGTTTATAAGTGGACCTTGAAATCCATTTTTGAGGGTTTAATAACCTTTAAAAGACAAATTTCAATAGATGATCAATCACATCTTACCTAAAAGAATTGTTGATGACATTCAATTTATCATCTATTTCGTAATAACCAAATGAGAAAGTCGAATGAGCAACTTGCACTGACGACTTAGTCTCAATTTTGAACCAAATAATTTTTCCTGGTTTTATATGCCAGATCCAAGTTTGACATATTATAATAGAGATTATTGCAAAAAATAACATCCTGAGATCATTGCTAACAAATTCAGCTAATTAGATTTATTGTTGCAATGTGATTTTTAATTAATGGTTTACGAAAATGAAACTTGATTTCTTTAGGTTTTCTTTATTTAAATCACCACAGGGGTTTATCTTTTTTTTTCTAACTTTTTTTGATGAGACAAAAGTGGCTGAAGATAAGACCTCTTTGGTGAAACACATGTGCTTCTTTATTCTCTGTGCCAAATAATTGGGCCAAATAAAAGCATATCACAATTGCTGTCATGAATACATGTTTAATTGGATGTTAAAATAAATGCATGTTTAATTACATGACATGACTACTTTTATTTAGATATTGTAGTTTATGCATATGATACGTACATGCATTTTATCATTTTATAGTTGTATTTAAAGTATTTGATATTTATATATAAATTTTGATACGTAAATAGTTTGTACCATAGATTTTGAAATATTCATATATTTGCATCATTTTTGTATTACTTTTTCGTATCATATTGTGTTTTAATTATTTTTTATATTACTATTGTAAGTTTGTATCATGTATAATATTATCAAATCTACTTTAACCCTTAAAGTATTAAAATCAAGTTTTTTCCTGGTCTCTCTGTGTCGATTAAATTTTTTCTTACAAGCACCTAACATTAACTTGAGGTTTAAGTTG
Organism: Adansonia rubrostipa; assembly: GCA_038381775.1. Lineage (NCBI taxonomy): Eukaryota > Viridiplantae > Streptophyta > Magnoliopsida > Malvales > Malvaceae > Adansonia > Adansonia rubrostipa. The sequence goes on from JBBYHM010000025.1 coordinate 4,300,335, forward strand.
AATTTCATCCATTTTATTACATCAATTTGATCATTTTAGTCTTTTTATCTCACTTTTATATTTTATTAAAAGCTGACTTAATAGCAATTAGCAATCAAGAAATCTAAATTTGATACTCTATTATAGCAATTTGTTTGTTTAATTTTTTTACATTTATTTCATTTTATTAAATTTAACCCTTCATTTTTATCAAAAATCAATTTAAAAATAGTCATTAACCTTGTTAAAGTTTCTTCATTAACTTGTTAACGAGACTTTTAATAGTAAGAAGGAGATCATAAAATCTTTAGTCTTGAGTTTAAGTCCTATTCTATGTGTAGAAACCTAATTTTTTTCCGGCCCTTAATCCTAAAATATCTGAGATTGATAATTTGTCTTGCAAGGTTTCAATCTCCTTTAGGTGGACTGGGCATTTTCAAGACCTATTTGATCATGTTTAAATTTCTGCTCATGTATGAGATAGAAAAATCACTATTTCAGGGGTTATAGAGGACACATCTCAAATAAAAAAAACAAATATTAAGGTAAGAAATTAGCTTTTAATGTTATTCTTGTCAAATTTTGAAATTGATTTTTGCAGATGATACAAGAGCCAAATTTCCCATTTTTGGAAATTTTTTTGAGATTTTTTTGTAAAATTCTAAAAATCAACTATCATATAGTTTTACTTATGCCCCATGTAGTATTTATGCCAATATTCACCCTAAAAAATAAAAAAATTATTCAAAAAAATCCGTATTGGTATTTTATATCATGGGGTGTCAACTTGTCGAATTTATTTATTAAAGTTCAATTTTTCACAATATTGCGAGTGTCATGCTCGCGAATTTTTCAAGTAAAATTTGTTTTAGATTTTAGGTTTTCATCCTTATTATTTGTATAAATTAATATTTTGAGTAATATGTTGAATTTAATTAATTTTTATAAATTTAAGCATATTTTTGGAATTTTCTTGGTTCCAAAATGTGATATTTTTCTTATCTATATAATTTTTTGAATTTCATAATTTTAAGCACTTTCACATATTTTAGTAAGATAACTTGAATATCGCTTTTTGAAATTCTGATTCTTTTTTATTAAATATCAATTTTATTTCATAAAGAGTTTTCTTGTAAAATTTTACAAGTTTGAAATTTTTAATTGCCTTTTTCTTGCACATAAATTTTCTCAAAAATTTCTTTTGGAATTTTTATATGAAAACTTTTATTTTGAATAGGTCAAAATTTATTTTTTCCATTTCATGAGCTTTAAAACCCATTAATTTTACTAGTGAGCCCAATAAGTCCATTAACTTTCCATTAAGCCCAATAAGCCCATTTTTGTTTTCTAACAAGCACAACAAGGTTATTTTGATTAAATTTTTAATTAAATTTGTTATATGAAATTTTATTTCTTGAATACATAATTTTTAATTTGCTACAATTTAATCCATATAACTTGTTTTTATCCAATATAGATTTTTTTTCTTCGCTTCCCTTTTCTGATCTTATCTTATCATCATTAGGTCTAGAATTATCTTGATGACTCATATGTAATGAGTTGCACAAAATGCAAAAACCATTAATTAAGCTTTATCTAAATTAACAAATATCTTTAATAGATAAAATTCAAAAAAAAAAGGAAAAAGGAATAAAATTCAGCCAAGGCATTTTTTTCAAGCCTTGGCAGAATCTTCCCCTTGTTAAGAAAGAGCTAATTGCTAACATAAATAGGGGAAGATGTTTCAAGAAAGGGCTAATTGCTATCATGCCAAAAATTGGCCATTTTGTTAAGCATTTTTAAGTTTTTTCCTAAGATTTACAGGTTTTCAAGGTAGTTTCACTTGGAAAACTTTGATTTTTGTTTATTCTATTCAATTTTCATCCTTTTAGTGAGCTTGGTGATTACTTGTGCTTATGGATTTTGATCCATGTTGAAAGGCCAAGTATGAAAACCAAGATCAAAGTTTCTTGATTTTGTTGTTATATTTGATTTTTATTAAGATTATTTGTGTTTGTTGGAGGTAATGATGTTATTTTCATGTATACATATATTTTTTGTGCATTCTCCTTGGCATTTTTATGTTGATTGTTGATGAAGTGTGTTAATATGCTTATGTTGATATTCATGAAACTATGTGACAAAAATAATTTGTTTTTGACTATTATTGGTGTTGGTTGAAAGTCATCATGGCCCTCGGATAATTTTTTATGCTTAATTTTATTATTTTGCATTATTTTATAATGTTTGAAACTTGTAGGGGCCTAAAAATATTTTTTCCAAACTTTTGAAGGCCTTGGAAGTGTATTTCCATTATTGGCTGAACCTAACATGGATGATTTAGTGATTTTTTTTAAGGCTATTTTGTAATTATGAAAAAATCAAGGACTAAGCAACAAAAATTGAAATTTTTTTTGAAGGCCATCCATGTGTGGCTGAAACACTTGTATACCTTTAGGGGTGTTTTTCATGCATTTTAAACATGTTTGAGTACATACCATGCATTTTCAGCCTTTTGAGGCCCTTTTGCAAGTTTTAAAAGTTTATGGGCTTGTTTGCAAAAAGTGAATAAAATTATTCCAAGGCCAAAGTTACTTGGCTGAATACTTGCTATGACTCTTGGTGTGTTTTCCATGTTGAATTTGGTGTGTTTGATATTTGACTTTGTGTTTTATTTCATAGAAGGACTATTTTGTAAAGTTAGAAAAGTTTAGGGACCATGAAGAAAACCCTACATTTGTAGGGTTCAAGAAGTCATTTCTCACATCAAATTACCTATTTAGGGTATTTTGGTCATTTAAGAACATTTCTGGCATTTTTAAGTTTTTTGGGTCAAAATGCAAATTTAAGAAATTTAGGGTCTGTTGGTAATTTTTGTATTTTAGGTCATATTTGATTTCAAAGATACCCATTTAGGGTAGAATTGGAATTTTGTATCATTTTTTAGTCCTTTAGCGTACCGGAATACTCATATGTCGAAGGTACACCTTAAGGGTATTTTAGTAATTTATTTTACAACCAAGTCGTTTATGATCACCATGATACTTCTATGTTAAAGGTACATAATAGGGATAGATTCATCATTTTATGAAGGTATCAAGTCATCTACGATTACTGGAATACTTTTACAATGAAGGTAGACCTTAGGGATATTTTAGTAATTTAGTTTGGAAACAAGTCCTATGTGATCATTAGGATACTTCTATGTCGAAGGTGCATAGTAGAATAGGTTTGTTCGTTTATCAAGTCATTACATCCTTTGCGGTTGCCGAGATACTTTGACATTGAAAGTATACCTTAGGGACATTTTAGTAATATACTTTAGAAACGAGTCCTTTATAGTTATCGGGATACTTTCATAGTGAAGGTATACTTTAAGGACATTTTAGTCTCTTCGACCAAATCTAAGTCCTTAGAATCTAGTTTTGTAGTTTTCATAGAAACTTGGTCTTAGGAGAAATATTAACTATTCTTATAAAATTGGAAGTTTTAAAATTAACGCAATGGCTTCAAATTAAAGTAGTACATAGAATTTCTCCTAGTATATGAAAGAGGTTTTGCTGGTTATTTTAAAAATGAGATATCCTTTTAAAGACAAAAAAATCAAGTTTTTTTTTTATAAATTTTAAAAAAATAAAACCTTTCAGATTCTTTTAGCCCTTTGGTAGAGTGCAAAAGATATTTTGATTTTTTAAAACCTTTTACATTCCTTCAAGTCCCTAGTGGCGTACGAAAAAGATAATGATAAAACCATTTCTATTCCTTTGGCTTTCTGGCATGGTACAAAAAATATTTTGATTTTAAAAATGTTGAAAACATAATTTTCTCATATAGAATAATAAATTTGTTTCATAAATTTTTATTTTGATATATGAGAATTATAATTAAATATTAGATATTGAAACCAGATAAAAAAATCATATTTATGTTAACATGTAATTAATAAGGTACAGATTACAAACGTCATGAGAGGGATCGATCTTTACTCGTCATTATAACTCCTAGATCTTTTCAAGCAATCTTTAGTATTATTGCAAAACTCGGAATTTGTTTTCATGAGTTTCATGACCTTTGAGATACGAATTTCGATGGGTGACCAATCTTATCTAGCCAAAATAGATTGCTAGCAACTCTAAAAGAAAAAAAAAAGGTTATAACAATTGTTTAGGTTAAGTCAAGTAAGTGTTTCATTTTGATAAGTCAGTCCTCAGACACCAAAAAAAGTAATAATGATATGGACTAAAAAATAAAAAAACAATGATATATATATATATATATATATATAGAAATGAGGGGTACACCTGCTTTTAAGTCCAACCGATTAGAATTCATATCCTGGCCATGTTGCAACATTATGTAGGCTTAGTCCAATACTATGATGGTGTGTTTAGTTAGTTACATTGTCTATTAATTTATTCTAGGGATTGATATATAAATTTGTAGTGAAAATTCAATCCAATTCTATATATGAAGTTTGTAGTGAAAATTGTATTTGTAATTGTAGATACTTAATATTATTCATGATTTTTGAAATATTTTTTGAAATAATTTGAATTCAATTATGCTTGATTATTAAATTAATCTCCTTTGGAATAATTTAATTTAAGTCAATATAATTCAATCTAATTTTAGGATTAAAATTTTTTGAATTTATAGGTAAATTTATAATATCGGTCTTAGTTTGAATTATAGGTCCTAGAAAAAGGTTTTTGGACCCTAAATTATTTTTTGAGCTTTAAAATTAGTCTTTTCAATTTTGGATTTTAGCTTTTGGACTCAATTAAGATATTTGGATTTTTGGATCCAAATTTGGATTAGGCCACAACGTTTTTTTATTTTATTTGTTTTTCTAATTACTAAATTTTTAGAAAAAAATAATATAGAAAGAAAAGAAAAATCAAATAAATAAAAAACCATAAGTGAGAAAATAAAATTTTCAAATAAAATCATAAAAGAAAAAAAATCAAATATAACTAAAATTAAACTAAAGATTAAATAAAATCAATATCTGAAATAGAGGTCATGAATCTAAAAGCATGAAGGATGTTGTAAAAGATTTCCTATTTAAACAACCCTTATCAATCATATATAATGCACACAAGAGGATCAAATAACACATTAATCAAAGCAAAAATTTTGGCTAGGGACTAACTAGTTTTAGGTTTTGGTTTCAAGGTTACTAGCAAGTTAGGAAAATGGGAAGGATTTTTTTGGCAGTTTTAATGCTAGATAAGGGATTTTTTTTTTGTAGTTAGGGTGTTATGTTTTCCTTTTTACATGTAGATTTTTTTTGTTGGGATTTTTAGGAAATCTACCTCAGAAATAAAGTTTTTCTTTTTAAGTTTAGGCATTGCTGTACATTATGGAGGGTGGATGAATTTTGGATTTTAAGTTTTTTGGTGATGGTTTAGGGTAGAGATGCTCATGGGTTGGGCTAAGCCTAAGTATAGTATTAATATCAAACATGCTTGCTCAAACCCCGCCTAACCAAAAATATAATCCTCGAATTTTGCATAAGCTTGCCCATATTTGTAAATAGACAATCCAAGCCGATTTAGGCCCCATATTATTTTTTTATAATTTATTTTTAAAAATATTTTTAAAATTTAATCTTTATTAATTTAATATTTTTATTTTTATTAAGTTTAAAAATATAAATAATTACACTTAGTTTTTAGTGTTTATACTATAATATTATATATGTATTTTTATACGATAAAAAGTTACATAATGTATAAAATATAAAATTATTTATATTATGTAATAGTAAAAATAGGTAGGGTCGAACTCGAACCTTGGAAGTTAGAGCCAAGGCTTGGCCCATTTTTCAGTCGGGCTTAATTTTTTTTGCACAAGCCCATTTTTTGGGCCAAATATTTTTGTCCAAACCCTCTCAAATATCGGGCAGGCCTTCGAGCTTAAGCGGGTAGCTTGGCCCTTGAGCAGGTCTAGTTTAGAGTCTCCTAAATTTTAAGTCATTTATAATATTTCTAATCACTTCTTGAAAAAAAAAATATTTTCATTAGGGCATTTTAGGTTATGGACAAACCTATGAGGACTTTTTAATAGTTTTTTCAAAATTCAAACTTTCATTTTAAGGACACTTCTAGCCTTGGCTGTACCTATGAAAGCCTCCTAGCAATTTTTCTGAGTCCAAACATGCATTTTAGGGGGATTTCATGTGTTGGCCAAACCCATAGGATCCTTTTAGTAATTTTTCCAAGTCCAAACATGCATTTTAGGCACTTTTTTTAGCTTGGCTGAATCATGTAAGGGCTTTTTAGTAATTTTTACATCCAATATGCATACTTAGGGTAATTTAGGTTGTTAGCTATATTAGCTTTGAATTAATCTTAGTTTTCATATAACTAAAACTTAAGCTTAATTAGCTTGTGCTTAAATATTTTTAAGTTACTATTTTTCAATGAAATATTTTGTAAACACTTTGGAAAATACTAGAATATATTTTAACTCCTTTAAGCATTTAAAAATGTGTTATTAAAAGATAAAATTTATATAAAACATTTTTTAGGTAAGTTTTATATGTTTTAAAGTCATGAAAAATCTTTTAAAATTGATATTCATATGAATGTATTGATACACTATGTGTATGTATCTATACAATGCTTGGCAGCAGCTTAACTTTCATGAAACCCTTATGAGTATCGATACAAGTAGCTATTATATCGATACAACAAAATGTGTATTGATACAACCTCTTTCTGTATCGGTACATGGTTGTTCAACGATCATATTTTGTATGTTTAATTGTAGAGTATCGATGCACAAGGTAAATGTATCGATATGAACAAGTGGAATGAACAAAAATCACTCAAATCAAGCTCACAGTGGCTGTAGTCCTTCACCAAACATTTCCAACAGCTATAGTCCTAACCAAGGCTAAAAATAAGCTTTTCCAACACCTCCAACAAAGAGAAGAACCGAGAGATTGTGCTTAGAGTCACACCTTTCATCTTTTCCATCCTATTAGCTAAGTAGTTCATATTTGTATATGATTAATTCTTCCTATCTTTGTATTTTGTTATTTTGTATCTTTAGATACATATTTTCTTTAAGCCAAAATTCTTGTAAACACCTAGCCTTTGGAGGTTTTATTTGTTTACAGTCAAATCTTTGTAAAAAGGAAAGGTTCCTACTTAGTATTGAAAAATAAAGAAGGCTTTTACTTAGCCTTTGAAAAGTAGAGAAAGGTTCTACCTTAGCCATAAAAGATAAGGGGTAGAGGTTCTATCTTAGCCTTGAAAGATAGGGACTGTAAATGTTATACTTTGTCCTTGAAAGATACATAATTCAGGATAGTGAATTGAGAAAATTCGAGGCAAGTGAGGTCGAGGTAAAGGATGTAGGCAATTGAGGCCAAACCTTCTAAATACTTGAGTTTGCTTTTCTTTTCCTATGTCTTTAATTGTTTTTATTATTCACTAACTTACACTTTAAAACTTATTGTTTAGATTTCTCAATTTTATTTATCAAAGTTCTAATTTGCCAAAGTTTTGAGAAATCAATTCACCCCTCTTCTTGATTTCTTTCACCATTAAAAGGTATAAAATAGGTCATTTGGCAAAACTTAGGGTCCTTTTAGTCATTTCATGCATATGATCAATTTAGGTCATTTTAGGCATAATGCATCTTTTAGGGTCATTTTAATAATTTTCACATTAAAACCAAGTCCTTAGGATCATATTAGCACTTTTATGTCAAAATATGTCCATAAAGTCATTTTAGTAATTTTTTGCTTTAAAACAGAGTCCTTAGGATCATATTAGCACTTTCATGTCAAAATATGTCCATAAGGTCATTTTAGTGATTTTGCATTAAAATGAGTTCTTAGAATCATATTAGCACTTTCATGTCAAAATATGTCCATAAGATCATTTTAGTGATTTTTGTATTAAAACTGAGTCTTTTAGAATCATGTAGCACTTTTATGTCAAAACTTGTCCTTAGAGTCATTTTACTCTTTTTTGCATTAAGACCTTGTTTTACATTTAGGTTAGCACTTACCAGTCACAACTAGGCTCTAAGAAATTTTTATTGTTTACTCTTGAATTATATAACACGTGTTTTAATAAAGGTTAAGGCAAGATCCCTGAGTTAAAAATAGTCCTTAGATTTCTTCTAGCATATGGAAAAGGTTTCATAGATCATTTTAATGACAAAATACACTTTTTAAAATAGCAAATAAAAAATTTTCAATATTTCAAGAAATACAACTTTCGTGTTCCCTTAGACTTTTCGATTGGGTATGAAAAATATTTTATCTTTCAAAAATAATAAAATCCAATTTACTCTTAAAAGGAATAATGATATTAGTGATAAATAATTTTGAACCAAGGGAATTATGCTTCAATACCAAAAATTAAACTGACTTTAATCGAGATTTAGGTTATGGGCATTGTAGTGGTGATTATCCTTTCCCACGTGCAGCCAACTCTCGAACCCTAAACTTCACTCTGATTTTTAAGTAAACATCAGAGTTTTTAACGATTTCATAACCCTCAAAAATCAAACTCTAGGAGGTGACCAATCACTCCTAACCTAAAATGATTGGTGGTGACTCCCAATTTATCGGCTATTTTGCTAATAGCCACATAAGAAAGTCAGGCGCATTACTCACTTTGACAATTTAGTGCGAATTATAAACCATTTTGTAATGCAGTTGGATTCGTGTTCAGCTTGTTATAGCACTAGTGATTAATAATTTTATAAATATTGATGATCGAATTTGAAAGTTTGTAAAAATAGGTAATCAAAAAAACTCTTAAAAAAACCAAATGTATAATTTATTTTTTTTAATACTATCACTTGGCATGTCAAGTAATTACATAAAGTACATGTCAATGCCATGTTAACAAGCTATAAATCTCTAACGGCTATGTGATAAAAAAATAATTACATAAATGTCAGTGACAGAAATTGTAATTTTTCATAAGTGACCAAAATTTAAAAAAAAAAAAAATCTAAAATTGCTAAACTAAATTGGGAGGTTTCTGTCACTTATATATGTTAGAAATATCATTTTATTTTATGTTACTTTGGGAGTAGGAAGGTGACATAATGCATTTAGACAAAGTGGTTAGAAGATTAGAAGGGAATATTTGGGACGATGAAAAGGAATAAGAAACTTACGAAGCAATGGGTCTAGATTTTATAACTCTCTCATCTATGAAAGCAAACAAAGAAGCCTTTAGAGAGGGGCTCTCTCCCACATATTCAGGTCAATGGGTCCATCAATTTAATCAATATCCCTTGACAATTACTTCCACCCCATTTATTAATTCATTTATGAGAAATGCTACCATCACCTACGGTTTCTTTACTATTTCCATGACTACCAAGTTGTGGACAGCAATGCCTGATATCAATGTTGGATTCTCATCTGTCTATATCTTATATAGTATATATCTCCCCCACCCCTCTCTTTTTTTAATTTTTTATTTCATTTTTCCCATGCATCTCCCAATAATTACTCCATCACGTTACTATCATTTTAATAATGATTTACGTTGATTAAGAACGGATTCCAAACAAAATACTTTAACATTTAGTTCAATAATAAATATATGTATTTTTATAGTTTAAAGAGTCTGAATTCGGTTTTTTCTCCTTTGATTATAGTAGATATTTGATTATAAAAACTATATATGGCCCAAATATATACACGCATAACCTACGGATTGAAAAGTTGCATTCTAGAGGAAATACAGTTGGCACAAACAATTTTAAGGTTAATTGCGGCATTCCTTTTCTTAATGATGGAATCAACATCCCTTTTTAAGAAAACTTTACTTAAACTTGGATTCTTCAATCATTAATATGGGGAAAAAGATGTTACATGTTAAACTTAAAGTTTAGTTTAATTAATTCATGCATACATTTTTAAAAGTTATGTATAATATATTTAGGATTCAAATCTTTATATCTAACGCTTCTTCTATTCGCAGATTACGATCTCTTTGCATGAAAAAATGTTTTTTTCGTGCTTTAGAATAAGATCATCACCAGAGCATTATTTCTAGTAGGAAAATGTTACATACACTTTTTTTAATGAACTTTTTAAAAACACAAATTTACAACAAATTCATAAAAGAATTCATCATATAACTCCAAATTTTCAAAATACTCTTAAATTTTTATTATATATTTTTAAGGAGTATCTTTAAAAAATGTGTAAATCATTCTCTTTTTTATCGCATATATATATATATATATATATATATATATGCATATATGCAAGGATTCATTGGGAATATTTAAAAATATATGGAAAATTAGTGATGCTAAATTTTAGATTCTTTCTGTCAATTGATGTAACAAATAAAAAATGGGTTAATGATTAATATTTGACTCAAGATCATATAACCACTAGAAATGTTTTAAGAAATATATATAAGTATATATATTCTCACTCAAACTTTAGTTTTGTTCTTTATTATTATTATTTTTTTTAAATATACTCTTTCTATCCATCTATCTTATTGAGTTATTTATATAAAATTAAAATTGAGCATCTATATAGTCTGTATTACCTGTAAGTTAGTAGGAAAAGAAAGAGGCATGTGATTGTAGAAAAATTATATATAAAGGAAGGAGAAATAGGATTGGTCAAAGAATTTGTAAAGATATATGCGAAGAGAGTGGGGAAAAAGGAAGTATACAATACACACGTACACAGCTCGTCCTCTTCAATTCTATCTTTCTCTACAACATTTATGCTGATTTTGCGTGTAATTGTATTGACTATTGAGAAAAGGAGAGATGAGAGACAGAGTCTTTGTTGAAGTGTCATTTTCCTATATATACTCTCGAGGAGGTAGAACCAAGGAAAAACCAACTCTCTCCATCCAAAAATCTATCTTTTGATCTCTTGCTTGCTTCCTCCCAATCCTTTCCTTTTAGTTAATTTTACACATACTTATTATTCTATTCTCATTGCAACACCGCATCTCTCTCTCTCTCTCTCTCTCTCTCGATGTCTGTTCTTTGAAGAGCACAAAAAGTTTTCTTTTCTTTTCTTTTCTTTTTCCACTGCTTTTTCTCAGCTAAGGGTTTTCTTAATTTCTTTCCTTGCTAGCTGAGCTCCTCATCTGCACCAGAAATTTGTGTTTTCTCATCCTCTTTTTTTTTTTTTTTCTTTTTTAATATTCTCTGACGGTAGCCACATCTCGAAGTGCAACCCTTCTCTTGGAAAATAAAGATGTTCCATAAAGGGGATTTCAGTGAACAGTCTTTGAATCGGATTCCTGATCTTTCACTGCACATTAGCCCTCCCAACAGTGCTCCTAGCTCAGTTTGCACAGGCAATAACGAAGGGGATTCTTCCTTTGATATTTGGCGCAAAGATGACCGTCTAAAATCGCACAGTGATAGTTCCATAAAGCCGGGTTCCCAAGCTGACACCGAGCTTTCCTTAGCAAATCCCGCAAGCAGTGCCTTAGAGGCTGAGAGCCCTTGGGAAAGAAGATTTGGGGCAGCACCAGGCAACGATTATGATCAAAGAAGGCAAAGAAATCCTGTCAAATTTGGTAGCAGTGGCCAAATATGTAATATAAATCATGGAATTTCATTACTAGATGTTTCAGGACTGAAACCAATCAAAGGAATTCCAGTATACAGTAACTGTATGTCATTCCCGTTCCCGAGTTCTGATAGTTTGTTAGATATGGATGTTAATAAGTTACGCTTTTATCAGACGTCGCCCTATTCATCGTATAATTGTTCTTCCTCAGCTTCATCGCTGTTGCACTCACCCGATGCTTATAGAATAGGAAGTGCACCTAGGTTTAATGCGATTTCAATGGAGACACTAAGGCCCCAGTTTCATCATCAGCAATACACCCCTTATAGAGCGGCCGTGGGTAGTTCAGACTTGTGTAATGACATGATTCGATCGAGATTTATGCCTAAACTTCATAACAAGAGAAATATGAGGGCACCCAGAATGCGATGGACCAGTTCTCTTCATGCTCGCTTTGTTCATGCGGTGGAGCTTCTTGGTGGTCATGAAAGTAATTCAATCTCTTACATATTTATTTATTTACTTATTTATTTTGTGCGATCGATTTATCTAGAGACGGAAGAATCTGTAGATAAATTTTTAAGTAGTTTTGGTTTTGGGACTAATTTCCAATTAATTTGATGAGCTTGATAGGAGCTACTCCCAAGTCAGTTTTAGAGCTAATGGATGTTAAAGATCTAACCCTTGCCCATGTCAAAAGCCATTTACAGGTACGGCAAAGAGTTGAAATTAAGTTCAAACCCTTATTTATTTTTTTTTGTGGCTTGTTTGCATCTCATATATATTCCGGTTGTGGCAATCACAAGAAAAAAGCCATAGCTCACTCTCATCGGCGTGCCGTCTCTTTCTCACGGTCTCACCGGTGTGTGGGGATAACCCCTGGTAAAAGAGAAAAAAGCTTTCCAATCTAACCCATCCACGTACGGCACAAGAGCCCATGAGTTGCAGTAGTGAATGAACAGTTAAAGTCTGTTTTGTGATACAGAACAAATTCAACTTTTAGGGATAAAATAAGATTAAAGAGAGAGAAAAAAGTAGCCATCATTTCTCAATAATACAAGGCCATTACTAATCTTACCAAACAATACCATCAACCTCGTGGTTAATAAAGAAACCAACAAAAATCCACAAAGAGAAGCATCTGATTTGATTTGATATGATTTTTTTGACTGGGTTAATTTATCTTTTTTCTTTCCTTTATTTGTATGCTATCCTAGCAAAACCAGAGGCTTCTCTCTTTCTTTATTTCTTTCTTTTTAGCGAGTGCTTTTTTTCCCTTTTTCGTTCGTTTTAAATACATTATGATCTTTGTCTCCTTTTGCATCGCAGATGTATAGAACTGTTAAGAGCACTGACAAACCTGCATCTTCCTCAGGTATTGCATTTTCCCTCACTACTTTTATAATAACAACTGCTTTAAAGTTATTTTTTAAATTTATTATACTAGAATTGGCACATCCAAAAAACATATATTTAAAAAAAAATTAAAAAGATTAATAAATAAATATTCAAAAAAATAAGTAATTTTTTTTTAAAATGGGTAGTTAGTAAATTAAGTGGGTAGTTTTTTAAATTTAAATAGTTTTTAAGAAGTAGTAAGTATTTTTAAGAAGTGAAAATTTTTTAAAAAAAGTTTTAAAAATTTTTAATATTAAAGTATGTAAATGTCCATATCACTATTAATTTAATTAGTTTTTTTATTTTTTATTCATTTAGTCGCTGTCTGGTTAACTCGTAACACTAACTTAGTTACTCATTTTGTAATAACATAGATAAATATTAATATTATTATATTTTATATTAATAAGTACCTTGAAGTTAATTTTTAAATTTATTATTATATCTAGTAATATTAACATCGTGCATTAGAAATTTTAATAAAAATACCAATTATTACACTTTAATATAATGTTATTATTATTAGCTAATTATAAAAAACACTTAAAAATGCTCTTTAACAATTTCTATGAGTTAATAATAAACTGCTTCATTTTGACCTAATAGTATTAATTTTATATATATTTCCATGATTTTGAGAAACATTATTCAAACTTAAAGATTCTCACGCTCTTCTATGTCTTCACAACCAACAGTTTTTGCTCGTATTCTTATACAGATAAGAGAATATATGCATATATATTTTTATATTTTCTTTTTGCTTAACTTTTTATCCTTTAATTTAATCAATAGAATTTTATAACTATATTCATTAATTTAATATTCATGAAATATTTATGTGTCTGAGATCAAACAGATAATTAAAATTAAAGATCTATTGATTATGGTTCTAATAGTACTTCATTGTCTTCTTTGTTAAAATTTGTGAATATATAAGTAAAATTACTTGTGGCAGATGGATCTAGATCAGAAGAAGATTATTTGCCGGCTGCCAGAGATGCAGTGAGTCAGAATGTTAACTATTCAGTGAACCAGAGATCAGGAAGTCCAAATTTATCCTTAGAACATGATAATTTTAATGGCAATGTTGATGGCCATCCCTCTACTAATCTTTGGAGTAACTCTTCCAGGTATGTCTCTCAATCCCTCTCTTCTCTAGCTCATGTTGTTTTTATTGTTTGTTTGTTTTTTTCTTTTAAATATATTCTCTCATTTTCTTTGTTCTTGTTTGAATTTTTAGTAAACAAATTCAATTTTGATCATTATTTTTTAAAAATTTTATAATTTCAAAAATAATAATTAAAGTTGAGTTTGCATGAGTAATATATATATATATATATATATATATATATGCTGCGTTTGCTTTTCTGTTATGTTTTAATTTGCCTTGTAATGCAGGAGTAGCTTTAGCTAATTAGCAAAATTAAAAAAATAAAAAAAAAAGAGCTCCACAACACTCCACAATACTTTTTTTTAATCACTTGTATATATAAAAGAAAAAAAAAAAACTAAAAAGAGTTTTCCTTACGGCAGCTTTTGCTTCTTTTTCTTTTAATTTTTAAAGTTTAATTCATCTTTTTAAAATTTTATGCTTTCTTCCTAATCGATGAATGATATAACCCAAAGTGCTTACATTAACATAAACCTCCTGTCTTTATCCCTTTAAAAGTGAACAAAAAATCTGTGCCTTTCACTAGTTAATATATATTTATATTAATCGGTTGGTTTAAGTTCGAGAGACGAGAACGACGCGATCCCAATTTCTTTAATGCAGAAAGCCGTGTGCACAGAAACTCATATTTATAGCTATAGCTATTTAGCTTTAGCAGCCCTAGCAGTTGACCACTCAGGTTAGGCACTGACAGTTGGTTTCTCGCTAATTCTATTCAGCATAAGAGAGGGGTGTGTGTGTGTATATATTTAACCTTTTTTCAGTTTCTCGCTAAGCCTATCAAGTATGAGAAAGTTGTGTGTGTGTATAACCTTTCTTTTTTACTTAAAAAATCAGCTTTTTCTTTTAGCATTCACCTCTTTAGATGGAAGAAAGCTTGCCTTGCCCCAATTTCCTTTTAGATAGATACGTGTACTCGATGTTCACATTTTGCCAAGAGTCTGTCTATTCTGTTCAGCTTTTATTCTTAATTTTCTGGAGGAGTAAATTAACATAACAGCCCTTGGAATTTCATTCATAAACTAGCTACTACTATATAAATAATTAAATATATATGTATATACATATATATATACACACACACATAGCATTTCTTATATATACGATAACAAGTAATAAATACTACTTATATTTCAATGGGTATTGCCTAGTGTTATATATATATATATATATATATAAGTGTAAAGCTAAATTATTTGTACATATTATGTTTCATATTTTATTCATGTATATTATACATATCAAATTTGAGTAAATTAAAAATTTTAATTATTTATTTGATGTAAAATAATTTCAACTGTTCAATATATATTAAAAAAATTAGTATTTCCAATCGATATGATCGAGGTGTCAGATTGATTCAAACCTTTATCTGTACGTTGAGTGAAATTATATTGTTAAATCCAATGGTCAGTTTGTTAAAATATTAATTATATGAAAAGTTTTACAAACTGGTCAAACTAATTAATTTTACTAATATAAGTAGATCTTACTTTTTATATATACTAGTACTCGTGTCATGTGTGTCACGTGTGAATTCTTATTGTTTTATAAAAATTTAACCATATTATAGTATATGTTACAAATAAATAGAATTAAAAAAGATTTATTAATTAAATTTGTGTTAACGTATAAAATTTGTTTTCATGTGCAAATTAAATTATATGAAATTAATATAAGATTTACTATTTTTAAAGTTAATGCAAAATTAATTTTAACTTTTTTTTTATCAAATAAATTCATTTGTATTTTAAGTGTCAAAAAATTAAAACTCTGAAAATAATATAATTTAATGTTAAACTCAATGTAAATTATAAATTTTTTTACTTATATTAAATAAATTAATTTCTTTTTAAGATAAGTGAAAAATTAAAACTTTTTAAGATAAAGTAATTTCATATACATAATTAATTCATTTAACAAAAGTTTTAATGCAATTAAACCTCTTATTTATAAATTAGATAAATCTTATTAATAGTAACAAGAAAAAAATTATAATGGCAATTGAAAATATAGTGAACAAAATATGATTATTTTTATCAATTCAAAAGGTTTTCATATTTGTACTTTTATATATGTTATAGATATACATTTATTTATTTGGGGGAGAAGGGGTTCATGAATCTTGAACCACTTGGAAAGAAATTAAAAAGACATTAATATATTTTTAATGAATTTTCTTAAATTTATAATTATCAAAAAAATCAAGTATCTAAATTTAGTCAGTAACTTTTAGCGAGAGGTTTGTGGATAAAATAGTGGAAAGAGAGAAGATTAGAAAGAACAAAAATATTTTAGCTTCTTTTCATATTACGCTTAAAGGGAAAGATGGAGAAATAAAAAGAAAAAAAATTATTTTTTTCATGCATTGCTTGGTATAATTGAAAAATAAGATTAAAAAAATGAATAAATATATTATTTTACTATTATTTCATTTTTAATTAAGATGAAAAATAAAATTTTAAAAATAATAGATAATCTTATAAGTATATACATTTGACTCACAACATTGTCATTTTCTTTACTCCTTTCTTTTTAATTTTGAGTGATTTATTTTTGTTAATAAAGTAGAAAATCATAAAATCTTCTATCAAGCATACCTAAAATTCATTCCTTTATCCATCATTCCATTTTTTCACTGTACCAAATATACCGTTATTCTTTTTGTGCAAAGGCTTGTGTGCACTCCACACTTAGTACAAAGTACTTTTAGTTTGTCTAGGTCTATGTATGTGTGTGTGTGTGTGTATATATATATATATATAATATATATATATATATATATATATATATAAGCCACTAAGACTAATTTGTTCTAAAACATGTTCGTTTTCAATGCTTTTACCATATGTATGTTAAAAGTTATTTAAGAAAATTTCAGTTTGAAGATCAGGATAAAGATTTGTAAGAATGAAAGATGTAAAGATAGAATAAATTGAACAAAAAATGAGAATTGACAATATCTTTTACACTAGTTTGAAAAGTAAAAAAAAAATGTGAATAAGAAGCATCATTTGTATTTGATACATTCTCAGTGCATAATTTCATACACTGTCAGTGAATCAAACAATAACACCTCATCAATATGTATATAATTAAAAAAAACCTAAAAAATAAATATAAATAACGGTATTTTTTAGGCATTACCAGATCACTATCAGTGTATAGAGCTATACGCTGATCGTGTATCAAATATAAATCCTAAAAAGAAAAGTTATTGTTTCCTTAAACAATTGAGGAAAAAGTCACATTATTTACCATTTTACCCTTTATGTCAAGATTAGAATAATATTTTCTTATTGACAAAAAAAAAAAAAAATTGGATATTCTCAATACATAATTCATCTCTCTTATTTTTCTCCTACAATAATATTTTTCAATAAGGAGAATCGTGTTTTTTAGTATGGATAAAAAACCAATGAAAATTTCTATTTTTCTTTTCCCTTTTTTTTCCTACAAGCATGAGAAAATCATTTATTTTCTTCTTTTGCATACCCGTCCGTCCTCTCACCTCTCTCCAAATCAAAGCCTAAGATAGGATTTATTGAGTGGTTGCTACTTTCTCATCACTATCTTTCATTTGTAAACTCTTTTTGCTAGCTACATCTCTTTATCAATTCTTCACTAAATGATATTTCATAATGTTTTGATATTACAATACAAACATAGTCCAATTCAAACCACTGCAAATATCTAAAGCTTGAACTTGGCTCAACTATTGAATTTGAATATTCATACAAATTGAGTTTAAATAGCTTGATGCGTTTACATTTCTATATGCATCATCCTTTGCATTATTTTCTGCAATTATTAGTTAGAGTAAAATACGTGGGTGGCTACTTAACTACTAGAGTTTTTGGATTTGATCACCCAACTTTTAAAATTATCAATTTAGGCACCAACATTATAAAAATTCATTAATTAGGTCACCTAACCATTAGAGATTAACAAATGGTTGACATGGTTAGATGCCATGTTGTGATGTCCGTATGGCATTATGGATTTTGAGAAAAATAATTTTTTTTGGAAAATGAAAAAATGATAAATTATATTGTTTGTCACTTTACTTTTCGAGAATCTCTACTTTGGTTATCTAACTTTGAAAAATTCACAATTTGATCAACAATGATAAATTTATTTTTCTCATTGACTTAAAACAATACTTAAAACAAAAAAAGAAAAGAAAGTTGGATTCTAATTGGCTTAATATATTTTCTCATTTATTTATAAGAATTTATTTGACTAAAAGAAAAGTGTTAGGAATTAAAAAAGTGAAAAATTTTAGGAACTTATTTAATATATAAATCATCATTAATAATCAAAGTAAGTATATTATTAAATTTAAATTTTGATCTCCAATTTCAATGGTTCATTGGTGATATAGCTTTTTATGATGATTTCATCATCAACAATTTTGAAATTCGCTATAATAAATTATTTTATTATTTTTGTTATATAGATTAATATATCATGAGATAATACTCAAATAAGCATTCAAAATTTATGAAAATAAGAAATAAGCATTCATTATTTTTTATTTTTATAGAATTAAAATTGTATTTTAACATTCGTTATTATAATTATACTATTTAAATTTGAAAATTTTATGAATAAATCTACTTGTCAAGACTGTTAAAATGTATTACTTCAAGTATTTGACATCCTGTTCATCCAAATAAATTTAAATAAGTATTTATTATAGACTATATCAACCTATCAAAGAATTATCTAAATGTTGAAAATTTTCATAACATCAAGATTGTAATTATAATAAAATTTATAGTTTTAATTCCACGCAACAAAATAGACAAAAAAATAAAAAATAATTTATTATATTAAATTTCACAAACATTGTGATTAAATCATTGTAAAGTCGTGTAGATGACCAAATATTCACAAAGGCAAAAATTTCACTAATTTTGGTGACCAAATTGTAAGATATTCAAAGTTAGGTGACCAAATTAGAAAATCTTGAAAAGATAAATGATCAAAGTGTAATTTATCTTTTTTATTTAAAAAATTATTTTTTTCACAAAATTCATAATGCCATGTGGTATGTTAAATTATGTTGCGATGCCACATGGCTTTGACAAATGACATGGTATCATGTCATCGAATCATCAAGGCTCAGTGATAAAAAAAATGAATTTTTCCACATTGGTGCCAAATTTTGAAAGTTGAGTGACTAATCCAATATCCTCGAATATTTTTTTATATTTTTAATCTACTTATAAACTCTTAACTTCTATTTAATTAATTCACAAGAGGAGGACATTACACACGTAAGCCCATAACTTTCAAGAGTCTGTCAATAGCATCATTTTGATTGAAATAATCTAAGTCGACAAAACTTTTGAATAATTGAATGACCAGTTGAGTAGTTTATCCTTTTGATTCATGAACATACGTATAAAACTTTCTTTTTCTCTTTATATATTATAAACATGGTGTATATTAGTCCTTTATTTCATGCTTAAAATTTATATTTATTTTTCACTCTTACTTTTCCAATTTTCTCTCTTTAAACAACATAATATACATTATTTTCATACCAAACAGGTTGTAGCCTAGGGATAGAAAAAATAGTGCAGATGATAAGATTTGAATTCTAGATTGATTAAATATCAACTAAGTAAATAAACTAATAAATGTAAACTTCTGTTCAACAACATAACATACATTCAGCTCTACTTCTCCGTGCTTTATGTCTCTCATGAAAACTTGAGAGGTTTGCAACAATACGGAAATAAGAAAGAAAAATGCTAATCCATTTCAATAATTTATCTTGGATTTTGACTGTCAGGTTTGGCTTTCAATCCCATTCATTAATTAATTTTGTATTTCATAATTTTTTTTGTACAATCATCGCTATTATTACTGACATATACGAGACTTGCACAATTGAACCTAACAAAACTCTTACCACCACGATCCATGTCGACCACAACTACCCACCACCATTAACGGAACAAAAAAGCCCCTAGTCTATGTTCCACTGTACCCAAAAGAACTTCGAATTGGAGGCAATTTCTGTTCTTATATAAAATCAGCTTACGAAGCACCCAATTTGCAAATTTAAAATGGATCCAATTATGTCAAAACCAAGTCCTAGCTTCAGTGGAGAACGACTACATTCCTGTCCATTTAAACACCGTTGCCACTCATTAAATCGGTTTTTACACCCAAAACCACGAAATTTTATTCTAGAATATGAGTTTACCAAAAAGAAACAACATGGATGTAATTTTTTTCATTCACCAAATCAAATGATGTAATTTAATTTTTCTAGTTTTTCTTTCAATAAAGTTTAAAGATATTTATTTTTGAGGATTTCTAAATGTTTGAAATTATTCATTAATAAGATGGTGTCATTTAATTTACGGGTAGTATATGAAATGTATATATGGTGCGCATCAAATATAATTATATATAAAGTATAAGGAAGATAACGTAACTATTGATGTATTTGCATTGTTTTCAATTGTAATGGATCAAAATTCTTTCCAAAAAAAGGTTGGGATTTGACAGTAATTTTATCTTATAAATGTGTTGAGTTTTGAGTTAAATTTTATATTTAAATTGTGACTCACCACATATTTTAATTGATTTTAGATTGGATGTTTGACATAATTTGGATGTCCAATATGTTCTTATTGTCTCTTGTGAGTTTGTCATACGGAAGAATCTTTTGTTACTTTGATTGTTATTATTAGATCTACACGTAAGGGTATTGGTTGGTGTTTTCTCTTATTTTAAGTATTGGTTTCGTAGGTCTTATAATCGAATTGGATCATATAATTAAGTTGGAGCTCTCCAGATATTAATCAAATTGGATCATATAATTAAGTTGGAGCCCTCCATTTATTTCTAAATAGTTTTAATTTAGACGATTAACAACTAGATATCAAGTCTCTACTTTCGGTAGATCGCGGTTTGGGGGCCTCTCCACTTAGTGTTTGGCAGACACCTACTCTCTGTAAGCTTATTAATCTTGTTTTGATGCTGGTTATTCTTTCATAAATTTTATTGTTTTCTTTTCAAAATAAGGCTTGGTTTTTCAAAGAGGCATTGGAAGGATAGCTTTCTGAATTCAAGTGCTTCTCTTACGTCAAAAATTAAGAAAGAATAACACTTGGTAAAGAGACAAGTATTACATTAGGGGCGTTGAAGTTAAACCCTATACTTGTTTTTAGTGGATACATGGTGTCCTCTTATGTCTGTTGGTCCAGTAACAGCCGACTGCATTCATGGATTTTATCAATGGGTGGATTTTGTTCATTAAAATGAATCTCATTACTTTTACATTTCAAAAAACTATATCTTGTGGATGACAATAGATCAGTACATGGGTTGCAACAGGACCTACACCGCACTTGGCTCTGGCTAAAAAGTTAAAAAATGACTCGGCCTTCTGATCTGTCATAAATATTTTTACCATTATGTTAGTGCACTTATGAAATAACAACATCTAATAATTGCAGATATTGAAGGAAAATTTTCTTCCATCTAAATAGCTAAACTGTCCTTTGCTCTTCATGTAATCTAAGATAGAAGTTTTGATTGAATGTTGAGCAACACTAGCTAGAATGCTGAATAACTAGCTTATTTGCCTTTGAACTTCTCTCAACTCAATTTAATGGGTTGTTGGTTGAAATTTTGCAGCTACCATTAGTCAAAATAGCTGATTACCTTATGAATTTTTGTGCACTAGGGGAGTTTGGTTATCGAGTTCGACGAATCCAAGGCTTACACCGGCAGCTCCATCTGCTCAGTCTGGAAATCAGTTTGAGGTAAGTTGTCAGAAGCTGCTGATCCAACCAAATTAGTCAAAAACATTTCATTATCCGCTTCATACGTGTTGCATTAAACAATAATTAGACCATCTAGGTTAACGTGCAGGAATTTAAATTTTGCTTATTGCTAACAGCTGTTTGGTCTATTTTGGTAATGTACTGAGTTCTTACTAATTCTAGTGATCAAGTTTAATCTATGATGAGAGCCTTAAATACAAGAAAGAAAAAGGGTTTGCTTATGATAAGTAAATAGATTAATTTGTTCAGAAGCGGATCAAAAGAGGAAGAAAGAAGAAAAATGAACGTGGAACTGAGGTACGATATGAAAGTTACACGCATCCTTCTATGCATGAATTGTATATATAAATTATTGGATAATTAACATGATTGAATAAACAAGAGAAAGCTTAACTTGAAAACAGTCACTCTCGTACTGGAAAGAGAGAATGCCTAGCAATTAAGAAGCGGTTGGTGGTGATGCAAGAGGTGTTAGACAACGGAGTAAAAATAATAAACCAAACTTCCAATACTATTTATCTCTTACTTTGTTATTTCTACAACATATTGAAAGGGACTTCAGAATTTTTCTGTCATTTAGATTTGAATTCATAGATCTTTTAATTACACATTTGTTCTCTGTCATTGGAAAATGCCAGTCTACAAATTTACAGGGAAGCAGCTTTACTCAACAAAAAATATTAACGGGAAGGCCAAATATAGAGCTGCATAGTCCAAGCTTGGAGTTCAGCTTAGGAAGACCAGATTGGCAGAGTAAAGAACGTGACTGACTAAATGCTTTAAGCGCAATGGATTGATGAGCAAATTAAATTTGGAGAAAAGGAAGGAAATAGGTATATAGACTGAGAAATAGAGGTGTTAGTCATCTTCTGATCGTGAAAGGTTCATCCACGTCTCTCTGTCTATTCTTTTCTTTCTTTTTTTTTTTTTGGTTGGAGTGAGGTTAGACAAGTTGCTGATCTCGGTGGTGAGGCGATGTTAGTCACTCAGTAGATGCACGTCCCTTGAATGAAGCAAAAGAGCATAAGAAAAGAAAGGAATCAGTTTCAATGGCGCATTATATTGCTTATATTCACCTTTTTTACTGCTTTATTTATGTTAACAATATTATATATCTTTCAGCAGCAAAGATCCTCTTCCGCTGTCTCTACATACAGTATTTAATGGAGTCATTGCAGTGATTAGGGTGTGAACGCTTGACTTTAATATCTCTTTATGTCATTTATGATTTAAAAGTTTGATATGCGATTGCTTTGCAGTCCCAATAAAAAGCAAAAAAAAAAAAATGGGGGGGGGGGGGGCCCTAAAGACCGGAGAGAATTAATATTGTATCGTCTTAATCACATGCAAATCACATCTGCTTTCATGCAGAAAGAGCTGCTCCTTTAATCGTAGATGGCAGCTCTCTCCCTATTGGCTGTCAGTACGTCATCCCCACCCTTTTTGCTTTCTAAGTTGCTGAGTGTTGCGATTGAAATTGTGTTTGGACTGCGGCGTGCATACTGTCCCACTTCCACGTCACCCTTCTTCACATATCCATTCAAAGATTAAAGATGGATGTAACATTTTTAATAGCTGGGGACGAATCCGTATACCATATAATCAACTTTTTGCACCAGTGTAATCCAAACATTAGGAAAAACTGCATTTCAGTAATAAAAAATTGAATTAGTTGATTAATCGAAAATCGATAGGTTTGATGATTCAATGATAACGTATAATTAAAATAATCTTTAATCGATAAGAATCGATAAAAAAATGGGGAATTGAAAATTAGTTAAACAGTTAAAAAAAAAAATCAAGTGATTGGTGATTTTGGAGAATATATAGTACGTTGTCTTGGGAACATTTTCTGCTTTCTTTCTTGATGGGATATGCCAATTACTTTGCTTTTCAGATATGCATAAATTTCACGTTACGAAGACATGAGAGCTTTGCTTTATTTAATGAATAAATTTCATGTATATATGCAATTTGAATTATTTGTTTGTGTTTTTTAAATTTTTTTACTTTTTCTGATTTTTCTTTATTTTTT
>JBBYHM010000025.1:4324367-4392872 GCA_038381775.1 Adansonia rubrostipa
TTTTTCTTTATTTTTTTACATTTTTCTTAACTATTTCTAATTTTTATTATTTTATATAATTGTCTATTATTATAGCAGAAATTGAAAATAAAAAATCCGACTAATTCGAACTTTGGTCTGAATTTTTATTTGTAGTTGTATTGTCTTCTGTATACATAATGGCATCCTAATTTCTCAATGCTAGTTTCTAATAGTGTTTGTTAATCAATACCGTTAGGTCAGTTTTTTTTGTTAAGCTTATAATTTTATAATTCAAACCAAAGGGTACACTATGATCTCTAAGAAGTTAGAACTAGAGGTGCAGTGGATCGACGTGACGTTCTAGTAGTAAGAAATTTGAACTTGAGCTTCACTTGAAATGTGATTCGGGCTTAATTTTTATTTTTAAAATTTAAATTTTATTTGGGATAAAAAATCAAAGTGTAATTGTACTTATTTGGTTATTCTCATTTACCTGGTAAAAAATGAGCACAATTCTCATATTTGACTTCAAACTTGATTATTTTATCATGCTCGAGTTTGAATTAATTGAGATTTTTAATACTTTAAAAATAAAAATATTTATTAAAATTAAAAAAAAAAAAGCTTGATTAGGCTTTTAAAATGAGCTATTAGAGCTTTGCCTTGGAATACATAAACTCGACTCACTTTGTAACTTGAGTTATAAAGCTTGAGCTTAGCTCTACAATGACCGAGTCAAATTTCATTTTCTCCAAGCCTAACCAAGTAGCTTGCGAGAACAAATATCTCATTTATACATTCTAATTAAAACAATTCATCGCACCTTAAATCACCTCGAAGGAAAACATAAGGTGTTTGCTTGGAGTGATCATTTTAAAATCAAAAGTGATGTTATCAACATGTTTAGATCACCATGTTTGGTAGTGTTAGCTATATTAGCTTTGAATTAATATTGGTTTAGATATAACTAAAACTAAAGCTTAATAAGCTTATGATCATATATTTTCAACTCAATATTTTTCCTTGAAATGGTTTAATAATACTTTGCAAAATACTAAAATGGTTTTTGCCCTTTAACTTACTCAAAAATATGTTCCAAATGCATGCCTTGGTATAAATTATTTTTGAGATAAGTCTTGCAAAGTTTTAAGTCATGAAAAACACCTTGAAATTAATTTTCGTATAAATGTATCAATATACCATGTGTATGTGTCGATACACTACTTGGTAGTAGCTCAGTTTTACATGAAACCTTCAAATGTATCGATATAATGCAGAATGTATCAATACACACCATTGTTGTATCAATACAAGGCTTTTCCAATAGTCATATTTTTGTACAGATACATGCAATGTATCGATACATTCTAGTGGGAATGAACGAGAATCACTTAAATGAAGCTCACAATAGTTATATTACTCCACCAAACATTCCCAACAGTTACATTCATGATCAATGCTATAAATAAGGCTCTCTAACGCCTCTAACAAGATGATGAACCAAGGGAAAAAGCTTAGAGTCAAATCTTTCATCAATTCCATCATTTTCTAAGTAGTTCACAATCATATAGGATTAATTCTTCTTATCTTTATATTCTTTATTTTGTATCTTGGGTTACACATTTTCCTTGAGCTAAAACTCTTGTAAACACCTAGCCTTTAGATGTTTTATTTGTTTAGGCAAAATCTTATAAAAGAAAGAATTCCTACTTAGCCATTAAAAAGTAAAGAAATGGTTTTATCTTAGCCTCAATAGATAAAGGGTAGAGGTTACTATTTTAGCTTACAAAGATAAGGAGTTTAAAGTTTATATCTTATCCTCGGAAGGTAGGTGATTTGGTTAATGAATTGGGGAAATCTAAGCAAGTGAGGCCAAGGTAGGGGTTATAGGTAATTGATGTCGAACATCTCTAAATCATTGAGTTTGCTTCTCCTTTCCCTTCTCTTTAATTGTTTATTTTCATTTGCTAGCTTGCACTTCAAAGTTTATTGATCAGATTTCTCAAGTTCACTTATCAAAGTTTTAATTTGTAAAACAGATTTTGAGAAATCAATTCACTCTCTCATGATTTCTTTCACAACTAAAAGGCCAACAATTGGTATCAGAGCTTGCGTCCCAATCTTATAAGCTTAACATCCTTGAGCAAAGATCCAAGTAAAATGGCTAGTGGTGATTTTCTAGGTATGGGCAAGAGAGACATTCTATCGTGAGGCCTATTCTCCTCAATAGTAAAGATTATGCATATTGGAATACGAGGATGAGGCTATTTTTCCAAGCAAATGATTATCAAGTATGAAAAATAATCATGAAGGGCCCATTCATCCCAACAAAGATGATAGATGATCTTAGAGTCCCCAAAGAAGAATGGGAATGGGATGAGAAAGATACCAAGATGGTTTAATTAAATGATAAAGCCATGCACACTCTCTTTTATGCATTGAGACCAATAAGTATAACTGGGCCTCTTTGTGTGATAATGCTAAAGAAATATGGGACACGTTGGCTATCACACATGAGAGGACCAATCAAGTTAAAGAATCAAAGATTAGCATGCTTAACCTTAACTATGACGTGTTCAAGATAAAAGTGGAAGAGAGTGTTAAGGAGATGTTTGATAGATATTGGACATTGTCAACTATTTGAAGGGTCCAAGGAAGATATATCCTAACAAAGAGATGGTCAAAAAAATGTTGAATAGCCTCCTTAAGTCATGGGATTCTAAGGTGACTGCAATTGAGAAGTTAAAAGACCTTAATATCTTTGCCCTTGATGAGCTCATTGAATTATTCCTCACATAAGAAATAAAGATAAACCATGGAAAGGAGCAACTAAGAAAAGTTAGAGTTGCATTGAAGGCTTCCCTGAATAAGAAAGAGAAGGATGATGACGATGGGGACGGCAAAGATGTTAAGACAATCATCTTTGCTAAAAAATTCATGAAAATGAATCAAAAAAATTCATCTCAAACAAAAAAAGTTAACAAGGTGGTGTGCTACAATTACAATAAATCGAGCCATGACAAATTCGATTACCCATTGTTGAAAAAGAAGAAAGAATTTGTAGAAAATTAGAGTGATATAGACTTTTTCGATGATGATGACTCTAAGGAAGACCAAATTGGTAACCTTTGCCTCATGGCTCTTGATGAGCCTGAAGTAACCTCAAACTCTTGTAATTCAAGTTCTTATAAACTTGATGAATTGCAAGATGCATTTGATGAACTTACAATTAAGTTTAAGGAGTGAACTCAAAATATAGAAACACGATTTCAAAATTGAAAAATGAAAATGATTTATTATTGAAATCAAAAATTGAGTTAAAAAATAAAAATAAGAATTTAAAAAATAATTTTAATGATTCTAAGCTAAGAATTGACATTTTAAAAAGTCAACCTTGATTTGAAAAAGAAAATTCCAAGCTTGGAACAAGAAAATAAAATGAATATGACCAACTACTCACATTGTAATTTTTGTGGTCATAACGTGCATACTTGTCCTATCAAGAAAAAGACACAAGTTAGAGTTAGATAGGTATGGGTGCTAAGGGAACAAGAGGCATTGAAACTAATCTTCAAGGACCTAAAGCAATTTGGGTACCAAAATCCAGATGAAAGTCTTTTATAGGTGTATGTTGGAGCAATAAGGAGCAAAGTACTAAATTTAGATGCTCTAAACACACAAAGAAGTATGTTGGGTAACCTTTAAGCCTTAAACTTGTTTTATCTTGTGTTGGTTACCTTTTCATAATTTTTCAAATGTTTTAGTGAAACCTTTTTTTATATTGTATTGATACAAATGATCCTAATGAAAAATCATGTTTTGCATCTTGTTCATGCATGCGTTTAATGATTTGGTGCTAAATGATGAAATAATAGATTGATTTGTGAAATAATGTTATGAAGCATGAAATCAAGCATGATTTATGCATTAAAGCTTGATTTCGTGTTTTAAATTGTTCATAAGCTCTAATATATTACTAAAGAAAATGCATATAATTAGGGAAAGTATTTAGAGGTTAATTATATGATTTTATGCCGTAAAACATGTTTTTAGCAAGCTCTTAAGACTGTTTGATGATTCACCTTTATGAGGCTTAAGATGGTTGATCATGTTGTTAGCTTATATTTTATGACTTAAACAAGTTTGCTGTACATTGCAAATACTTTTAAATTGTGCATTTATGATTTGAATGAAAATCTCTTATTTCAAGATTTTTAGTTTCATATTGCCTCACTTATGTGACCAGATATGCTGATTCATTCGAACTTGATTTTAAAAGTTATTTTAATCTAAACTTTTGATTATTCATATGAGCTTTAAATGTTTCAAATCAAAAGTTTACATTAGAATATCAAATTATGGGTTTTGGAATGCCAAATTGCATATTTTTCTAAGCGTTTTTCAAAACATTTAAAGGAAGTATCAATACTTTGAGTGTTGTATCAATACTATGAACAAAAACCCAGGAAAACCCAAAGAAAAAAAAGAAGTCTATATCGATATAGACATTCCTTGTATCGATACAAAGCAGAAAGTATCGATACAATAGCCCATTTGTATTAAAACATGCAAGTTATTTTGGCTAGTTCAAGCTATTTTTTTGTTCTAAAAAGGCTCAATTTATATGTTTAATGAATTTTTACTCAATATGCTTCATTTTTATTATTTTTAAATCTTGATAAACATTATTTCATAATTCATCACATGCTGAAAAATCATTTTTGATTCATTGATTTAATGTTTCACAAATCAAATGCATGAATTGTATGATTAAATGCTTATATTGCTTACAAGATTCTCTTTGCATAATTATTTTTATGCCTTTAATGAAAATATTTTCTTGCATTATAACAATTGGTACCATATATGCTTAATGTTTTTCATTTATTAACATTTGGTATCATTTATTTTTTAAAATATTATTAGGCTCATTGAACATCTTTCATTTCTATCAAAACATGAGCTTATTGAATTTTTTTACAATTAAAATCTTGGTACCTCTAATGCTTATCTTTTGCCAAGATTTTTGTTAAGTTTTGCAAGTTTATGGAGATAAAGCCATTCTTGAAAGATGAACACTTGCATAACAAAAACGAAGCAAACAAGACATGTAACCTCTTCAAATCAAGCCAAACCCATTAAAGAATGCTAAAACACTTGGAACTATGATCCTCAAAGTCATAATAAGCATATCATCAAAGCTTGGTAAGGTTGAGGTAATTACTAAATTAATACTATTAAATTCTTATCCCTTACCATTAACTTTAGAGACATGCACGAGTCAATTATATATAACTAGTATTCTTGTGTGTAATGTGTATTTAAAATGTTTGCTTTAAATGAATCCTTGAACATATCTAAGTGCTTATTTCTCATCTCTAAGCATGTTTATTGGTTGAACGTTCGCTAAAATGATTTTATTGACATATTATGAATAAGCAAATGATTTTTTAACCAATGAAAGTTTGTTATTTTTTTTACAAAAAAATTTTAACTTTCCATATGGCTACTTAAATGATTATGATTAGTATGCATTTGTACTAAAATTTCAAAAATTAGCATCTCTTGTGCATCTAGACAACAATTGGATTAATAATTTTTAAAATCCTTTAATAATTTGTAAGTTATATTACTCATAATCTCAAATGTGCTTAAATGTCTACAAAAGAATACAAAAATTGGATAAACTACACATTAAGGCTTAAATGCATATATTATCTCAAAAATTGGTACACATGCTCTTAAATGATTCATAATTGTCATATGTCTTAGAAATCTTGCTGGAATTAGTTCTTTAGCTTTGAATTAATCTACTTTCACTTTTTTACATTCCAAAAAGGGGAGAATTTTAGAGGTTAATTTGCTTGCTCGTACTTCATTTATATGTATCTATGCTAGTAAATAGAAAGATTTCACATGTTCTTACATTATTTAAAAAATTACATGCGCAACAAAAAAAATCAAGATACAAATCTAATTCTTTCATGATTTTCAAATCGTATTGACATGTGATTACAACAATTTTTCTAGCAATTAAATCTTCATGAAAAGAGATCAGACTTTCTCAAAGGCTCGTAACTTTGAGGAAAAAATCCTTCCAAGAAGATCCACCAAGAAAGATCTTGTCCAATCCTTTTCAAGATCACAAGCATTCCAAGCACAATGCCTTCAATGGTAATTGACATAGACAACAACGAGAGCTTTCTTAAGGTCTGGGATTTCTCTAGTGCTAGCTAGAAGATCTTAGGATTTAAATAGAAGCTATATTTTCTTGCTTTCATTTCCTTAAGAGAAAAGGTGAACAGAATTTATGGTAAAAAAAAAAAGAAAAAACCATAAATGCAACATTTGTAGGGTTTCTTAATTTTTCCTTGTTGGTTATAAACTTAAGAACAATTCTTGATCATCAAAGATCATGAAAAAAACAAGAAATAAGAATAAGAAAATGGTGTATCTAATCACATTAACCTTGGCTGAACTTGAAAGTTTCATGAACAAAAATGGCGTCAACTTTTTAAGATTGGCCAAAATTAGGGTTTATTAAAATTCCCTTAATCAAAACATGTTAACAATATATATATATACATTGTAAATTAGGTTAAACTATTTAAAGATTGGATCAAGATCCGCTTAACCCAATGGTAGCTTAAATTAGTCTCCATTATAGAGATAGATAAAACATATATTATGCTTAGATATTAACTAACTAATATTTTGGCCTAATCCATCTCCTATTTAAGCCCTAATATGTGCCTAACCTTAGTATGTGTCTAGTTAGGCTTGTTCAATAAAAGGCGTATTAGATTGACTTAATAGTGCTTTGGCTAAACCTCAAGTTACATACAAGAATATTAATTCTTAATTAGTTTTCTTGCCTAAGTAAAATAATTTCACTACATAATAATATAATTAAATATATTATCAAAATAATTATTTACCAATAATAATTATCAAATAATAATTTAATTTACCAAGAATGATTATCAAATAATTATCTTATAGCCAAAAACTAAATTTGGCCATATTAAGACAAGCTTAATGACATATCTACCATTAGATATTGTCTTGATAAGCCATAATTATCTTTCTTGCCTAATTAAGACATTTCTTTTATATTTCAAAAATCTAATTTATATTTTAATAAATCTTTAATTGAAACTAATTCAATTAAGTCGTCCAGAATATACCTTTTATTTAATTAAGTCATACTTAATTAAATCCTAATTTTAATCTAATTAATCCATCCCATTGTATGTGACCCATAAGGTTCCTAACATGTTAGCAACAAACATAATTAAGTTCATAAAGCATAATACCAGTTTTAATCTAATTAATCTGTCCCATTGTATGTGACCCATAAGGTTCTCAACACGTTGGTAATGAACATAATTAACTTCATTAATCATGTTAATAGACTGAGAACAGGATCGAGCAACCTATCATGACCACTCACATGTTAAAGAGTCAAAAAGACCTTATTGAAACCTTTCAGTTAGCCTATCAGTGTAACTTTGTCTTGTCATCAAATATCCTAGATTAAGCATGAGCTTGGTACAGTGTTTGCTCATGCTTTAACATATATTTATTCTTGCAACTCATGGCTAATGATATGAATTTAAAGAAACAATTTCTCCTAAATTTATCATACTTTGGCTAAAGACTTTAATCCTATTAACCATAGCCAAGAACAAGTAGGATACATCTCATCTGTTACTAGGAGTGGTAAATCATCTCTAGATCACTTATCTATAGTCGTATGCTTCATGTCATACCTAAAATCACCTTACCTCCGACATTCATCAAATTGGACCATTTCATGATGAAATCATTAAACAAATGCTATTAAATTCTTATCCTTTAGCAGTAAGTTTGGTGACATACATGAGTCAGTTATATATAATTAGTATTCTAGTATGTAATGTATGCTTAAAAAGTTTACTTTGAATGAATCTTTGAACATGTCTAAGTGCTTAATTCTTATCTCTAAGGATGTTCATTAATTGAATGTTTATTCAAATAATTTTATTTACATACCATGAATAAGTAAATGATTTTCTAACCCATGGAAGTTTGTTACATTTTTCTTAAAATTTTTTTAACCTTCCATATGGCATTTATTGTAGTATGCATGTGTACTAAAAATCAAAAATTGGCATTTATTATGCATCTAGACAACAATTGGATTAATAATTCTTAAAATCCTTCAATAGTTGGCATGTTCTATCTATCCAATGAGCTTAAATGTCCATAAAAGAATACAAAAATTGGATGAACTACACATTAGGGCTTAAATGCATATAATTTTCTCAATAATTGGTAAAAATGCTCTTAAATGATTCATGATTAATAAATCTTTTAGAAATCTTTTTGGAATTAGTTCCCTAGCTTTGAATTAATCTAGCTTTAACTTTTTGATACTCCAAAAGGGGAGAGTTTTAGGGGTTAATTTGCTTGCTTGTACTTCATTTATATATATGTCTATGCTAGCAAATAGGAAGCTTTCACATGTTTATATTATTAAAATCCTTAATATTTTGTGTTGGTACTCTTAAAGCCAAATATCACCAAAAATGCCATTGCCAAGTTTTTCAAAACCCTTTTATAGAATCTCTAAAAATCCATTTAATAATGCTTTTATTAAGGGAGAGTTTTATTGAAAATATTTAAATGATTAAGGGAAAGTTTTACAAGCAAATTCACCTTAAGTTTTGTCATAATCTTAGTTTTGGTATAAACTAAAATTTAAGCTTAATTATCTTGTGTTTAAATATTTTCAATATTAGTATTTTTTCATGAAATATTTTGTAAACACTTTAAAAAACATTAGAATGTGTTTTAACTCCTTTAAGCACTTAAAAATATGTTCTTAATACATACTGTTATATAAAACATTTTGTTTAGATAAGTTTTACATGTTTTAAAGTCATGAAAAACCTCTTAAAATTAATTTTCATATGAATGTATCGATACACTATGTGTATGTATCAATATAATACTTGGCAGTAGCTCAATAACTTTAAGATTCAAAAATCACTGTTCATCTATCAAGATAGATTCTTCTATATTGATATAGGACTATTCAATGGTCATATTTTGGACCATTAAACACAATGTACGGAGACCCACTCGATTGTATCGATATAAAAGCATGGGGAGCAATGGGAAATGACATTTTGAAGGCTCCAATGACTATATTCCTTCACCAAAATATCCCCAATGGCTATAATCATGATCAAGGCTATAAATAAGCCTCTCTAACATCTTCAACAAGAGGAAGAGCAAGAGACTGTGCTTAGAGTCATATCTTTCATCTTTTCCATCATTTTTACTAAGTAGTTCATTTTTGTGTAGGACTAAATCTTCCTATCTTTGTATTTTTTATTTTGTATCTTTAGATACATATTTTCTTTAAGCCAAAACTCTTGTAAATAGCTAACTTTAGAGGTTTTATTTGTCTACACTTAAATCCTTGTAAAAAGGGGAGGTTCTTACTTAGCCATTGAAAAGTAGAGTAGGTTTTTGATTAGCCTTCAAAAGTAGTCAGAGAGGGTTCTATCTTGGCCACAAAAGATAAACCTATCTTAGCCTTAAAAGATAGGGAGTGTAAAGATTATACCTTATCCTTCAAATGTAGACATTTCAAGTTAGTGACTTGTGAAAATATGAGGCAAGTGAGGTCGAGGTAAATGATGTAGGCAATTAAGGCTGAACCTTTATAAATCATTGAGTTTGCTTCTTCTTTCCCTTTTTAAGTTGTTTATTTTTATTTACTAACTTGCAATCCAAAGTTTATTGTTTAGATTTCTCAATTTTATTTGTTAAAGTTTTAATTTACTAAAGTTTTGAGAAATCAATTCACCCTCTTTGATTTCATTCACTGCTAAAAGGTCTAATAGATTGCTTACTTTCTAAATCAGAATACATAATATGAGTTGGTTTTTGAGCATTACCAATGCCCCATTTTGATAATATGATGACCAATAACATTTCTAGTAACTAGGCTTTAATGCATAAGAATCTCATTATTTCAACACTCTGTAATTCCTTCATAGAGACTTTTAAGCTCCATAGTCTTTATCTAACTAGTGGTTTCATGATAGTCAATCATGCCACTAAAATGAAGGAAAATCTTGTGTCATTAAACTAGTAACAGGTATGTAGTTAACTAGCTGTGTATCCTACGTCCTAATTTGATTGATTTAAGGGCATACACCAACATCATATCCCTACAAGCCTTTCGCTCACATAGAGATCCCATAGGGATAAAATTTCTCTCATAATTTTAAAGGTTTATATCCATTCTATATTTATAGTACCTATTAATTAATCACCAAGAAATTTTATTCACTATGATTTCTTTTCTATCCAAAATATTTACTTACTTAATAAGCTTAACTATCAAGAAAATCTTTAAACCATAGCATTCCACTAGAATTCAAACTGTTTATCAATTAGAATTTAGGTCAAATATCTAAAATCTTCACTTTGATACAAATTATACCAAAACATTATCCTTCAAGTAATCTTGAATGATTGCTCATGATTTACACAATACAACTATTATCCATTTGTATCTAAATCAACTTCATATAATTGACTTAAAAGAAGAACCTTTGTATAGCCTTTCTTGGCAAGAATTATCTTTCACTATCATTTGGCTCCAAAGATTACTAGTTGGCACTATTGGGATCTTTTCTTTTTACCAAAGTCTGATAGATGAATTGTCACACTCTTCTTAGCAAACCAATTTTGTATCCCACATATTTTTAGAACATGTCACACCATCTAAAAATTATGTATTATATACCAAGTGTGATAGTAAAATATCACAAATGCCAATACCTTTGGAATAGTTAGAACATATCTAAGGTATTCGATACGCTCCATTCCAATAGCTCAAGAGTTACACTTGCTATTTTCAGATCTTCAACAATATCAATTTTAGTCCAGAAATTTGTTAAAGCACCACTAGTTTAATTAAAAATTACTCCCATACAACTAATATATTGTTGCAACAAATCTCCTTTCCAATCTTATGAACAAAATCCATAGCAATAAAGTCCCTAAAATTTAATAATCATTTTAGAATTATTACTCATGATTGTATCATGATAATTCTCAAACCATAACTCTAATATCACTTTTTTGGAATTTTCAAGTAGAAACATATTTCAACATAAGATGAACATGAAATTAACTTCTATATACAAATGACAGTATTTAATATGGTTCAAATTTAATTACCTACATCCATGGATGAGAGAGAAAAATCAACAATAAACATAAAGATGTTTAAGAGTATAAAACACATAATAAACAGATACTAAACCTAAGCATCGAACAAACCTAGTTTCCTTGCGCTGAAGGTTTAAACAAAAGGAATACCCTTTATCCTATTCACCACTCTTTCTCACATCCTTACAGACCCATTTCTTACATAGAAATTGCAAAGATTACACTTCTCTCATAATTCTAGAGCTTAATACCAATTCAATATTTATAGAACTTATTGTCATACCTTACCCTCAGGCCCTCATGGTGGGAAATGCACTTGACTTATTCTCGATTGGGATTTAGGCATGGTATGTGTGACAAAATGTTTCTCAAATTTAGATTGGGAAGATCATTAGATGAATTGCTCATCTGACTAATCTTAGATGACCACTATGAAATGGCCAAACTTAAAGTTACCACTGATCATTTGGGCTAGCTATGATCGAACACCTATTAAAACCAGTACCTTGAGTTATGAGACTCTAAGTGTTGATTTTACAACATACATGAACCAGAGTATGGTAAATTGATCTGAAAGTTCATTATGATTGAGGAAGGAGTAGCATCCTGATGGCGCCCTAAACCGATACCATCTAGCCATATATTATCTCCATTTTATTTTTCTTGGTTTTTAAATTGTCGTTATTTTAGTATAATCCCCTTTTATGATGTATTTTTGAAAACTATATATTCATTTTTTTTGTAATAAATTTGAGCTCCTTTATGCAACTTGGGAAGATA
Organism: Adansonia rubrostipa; assembly: GCA_038381775.1. Lineage (NCBI taxonomy): Eukaryota > Viridiplantae > Streptophyta > Magnoliopsida > Malvales > Malvaceae > Adansonia > Adansonia rubrostipa. The sequence goes on from JBBYHM010000025.1 coordinate 4,336,344, forward strand.
GAGAAACATAGAATTTTTGGTAAAAATAATTTGCAAATTTTTAATTTGAAAAGGATATTCCATGTTGAATACTAGAAGGATATCAACATAGAACATTACCTCAATAATCTTTTAAGAAAATCAATTTTAAAACATGAACACAAAATTGTCACCATCAAAGGAAAGCTGTTAGTATGGCATAGAAAAATATAATAAATATGGTGTAAATAAAACATATAAAGCATGAGAAGGAGGGTCAATTAGGGTGTATCTTGTAATTGTTATTAGTTTTCTAGAAACAACCAAAATAACAAATTTGAGAGACGTTTGGACTTGTAGGTCAATTAAGTCATAAAAACTAAGGTTTAATTGAAAAGTCTAGAGGAATTGGAAGGGAGAGAATCTTAATTTGGATGAAATTTTTGAAAAATGGGGTTGAAAAACCTATATGGACGAGAAATTTGTGACCTTTGAAAAATAAATTTCTTTTGGGTATTTTGATAAAAGGTGGATTTTTGGTTTAAAATAAAAAATTCAAATAAAGAGTTTCAGTTGATTTTTGAAAATGATCAGGCCTTGATCCAAACCTAATAGCACTCATACGTGATGAGAAAACTTATCGGGCCACTAATCTAACTCTTTTCAAGCATTCAATCGTGTCAGAAAAGTGATTCAGGCAATTACTTAAATTTGAGTAAGGCTAAAAATATGGGACAACTTCAAGCTATTCAACTTCTTGAATTTATTCCAGGTTCAGCTAATGGTTTTAAGAGGCAAACGAGAAATTGTTGGAAAGGTAAGTTGACAAGGACTAATATAATAATATTAGAAAATCCCCCAAACTTGGCTTTTTGGAGAAAATAATTTTTAAAGTTAGACCCAGTTTAGCACTAACAGCAGGTGCAGGGGAATGGGTGCAGTAAATTTTGAAAAATTTCTTTATATTCTTTCAGACTTGAAAAGCCACAAATGATAATTTTGCTAAAAGAGAATTTTATGTATTTTCTAGGAAAATATTTAAAAAATCATGAAAAATCATGAATTGCTCGTATTAAAGTCTAATTGCTAGCTTTTAGGGTTTTGGATAACGCATGTTTAAAAAATCATAACTCCCCCATCCAAACTCTTTTAGAAGCAAATAAGAAACCATTGGAAAGAAAATTCGATATCCTTTATAAAAAAAAACCAAAAAATTTATAAAAATTTTGTAAGGTTCAAAAATAATTTTTCTAAATGCGATTGAGCTACTGCCAATACTAAAACAAGGAGTTTTCAATTTTTAGTATTTTACTAGACATAAATTAAGGTCACAGACATGCGAATTTCCACCACTAGAGGTCCATGGCAGTGGAATCAGAGATCCATTTAAAGTTCAGAGGAATGTAGGCAAATGAACGATCTGTTATCCATGCCATTGAACAATGCACTTACACTCACATTAAGGCATTTCAACAAACTTCTTGTAAACTAAAAATGAGGGCATTGGAAAATAGATATTCAGCCTTATTAGGCCATGAGTTTAAGCATAAAAATTTGATTTTGTCCCAAGGTTAAAACATAAATTTGTTAAGAAATAAAAAACCAACATTAATATCATTATCTGAGGTTAATACTCTTAAGGCGATTTAACTAAAACAACAAGGCACTCATTAAAAGAACATGGAATAAGCATTTTCACAAACATATAATGAACTAAAAATCCTAGTAAAGACAATAAACCACAAAGCCATTGCAAAGCATCATCAAGGACATTTTCATAAATAAATCATGCTAAAAAATTCAAGTAAAGGCATAAATAATACATGAACATCAACATGCTTCATGAACATACTTTAGCATGAATTAAACATGAAAATGATGGCATAATATTAGAATAATAAAACAAGGGTTGGTCGACATCATGGAGGAAAAGTGAAAGGTTTTGATCATCCAAATATCACCACATCATCAGTAAATACATGATCAAAGCAAGTGTCATCAAGAAAATGCATGATTTCCTAGTTGGGTACATGGATACATGTCGAAAGGGTCACTAAGATGGCATAGAATAGATTTTAAATGCAAGAAATTAGAGAAAATATGTTAAAAATATACTAATATAGCTTTAAAATCCCTTTGCTTTTGCTGTTAAAGCCCTCGATCAAAGCTTTCTTTTTTTCTTATTTTATTTTATTTTATTTTCTTATTCTTTTTACTTTCTTTTACTTTTGCTTCTGATGGCTATAATATATTTGGGTGAGACTAAGTAATGTGAATAATGAATCAGCCAAGCATTTAGCTTTTAAATGTAGCTAAGAACAAAACCTAGGATTAGTGTATTTTGAGCATTTTACTTGTACCAAATGATGAGTCATGGTACCATGTGGGTGTGCTTACAATTTTTTATTGGCTAATGTACACCACTTTTGAGGACCAGATATCTATTTCGTTGGCTGTTACCTCATGGGAGTTTAGCTTTGCCTTCCATTTAATCAAATTATACCTTTAAATATCCTATCTTCCAAGCTTAATGGCCTAAAAAAATGCATTAATCCAATTATAATGTCGAAATAAATTTCATAATGCTTAACTTGAATTTAGGTGATAAACTAAACATATGGCTAAACTTATGTTTTGAATTAATAGTGCACCAGAAAAAATGCCACAAATCAAGGAAAAATGTCTAAATATATTGATAATGTAAGAAGTGTATCGATGTATTAAGCCAAAATGTTTGATTTTATAGATACATTTATGAATGTTTTGATACATCCAGCTAGTGTATTGATACATTTTACATGTATCAACACTTTTGGTCTAAAAATTGTAACTTTATCAACTTCACTGGCCTGTGTCAATACCAGGGATAAATGTATTGATACATCTTGTGAAAGTATCAATAGACTTGCTTTTTGTATCTATATAGTGAAAATTTTCCAACTTTTGTGATGTGGTAGTATCGATATACCAAGAAAATGTTTAGATACACTCAGTTAAAAATATAAATTTTGCTTACCTTTAGCTTCTTGAACACCTTACCTTATCTAGGAATGATGGGACATAGATTCATGCTTGTACATTTAGCCCTGATGATGCCTTAAGATGCTTTCCTGAAGGTCTGGAAAAATTAAAGTGTTTACACTTATCACTTTAAAGAAATCATATTCATTAAGATTTCTTTCTTATTTTATATTATTTAATTACTAAATAAACACAACTACCAAGTAATCTACAATTGATAGAATTCCATCAGAATTCAAATTAATTTCTAATTAAAGTTTGTGTCAAATATCTAACATATAATTCACCACCATGCCATTTCTAAAAGGCCATGCTTAATTTAGGTCTAAACTATTAGTGTTTAAGTGAATTAGGATCAAACATTTAATTTCAGTCAATCAAGGATGCAACCTTTTTGAATTGAGCAATTAAGGACTTGGTATTAGATGTGATGTATAGGCACTAAGGTTGGGAGTATGAATAGAAAAAAAATGCTTACATGGAATATAGTTTCATATGCGACATGGGCTGAAAAATAAAAAAAAACCCATACTAAAAAATAACAATCTAAAATTTAAATAGTAAAAAAAATTTAAAAAACCCTTTTACTATTTTACTTTTTTTCTTCAGCTGCGAACATAAGTTAAAAATAAAAGAATCCAAAAAAATTAACTCAAAAATTTAGATCCAAAGAAAAAACCTTAAATCCAAAAATCATTAAATCCTCTGCTAAAGCAAAGGATTAATCCAAGGCTATTGTTAGCTATATTAGCTTTGAATTAATCTTGGTTTAGATATAACAAAAACTTATGCTTAATTAGCTTATAATTAAATATTTTCAACTTAGTAATTTTTCCTTGAATATATTCGAAAATACTTTGAAAAATACTAGAATGTTTCAAACTCCTTAACCATTGTATTTTCAAACTCAAAAATGTGTTTTTAATGCATATTTTGGTATTAAATATTTTTGGGATATTTTTTTTAAAGTCATGAAGAACACATTAAAAATGATTTCCATATAAATGTCTCAATACCCTAGGTGTGTGTATCGATTCAATGCTTGATAGTAGTTAAACTAAGTTGAAACCTTTATTTGTATTAATGCACTTAGCGATTACATCGGTATAACAAGGAACATATTGTTACCTTATTGAATTTGTATCAACACATAGCCATCTAACAATCATATTTTGTTTGTTTAAATGCAATGTATCGATATCTATGATAATTGTATTGATACATCATTTTGAAAATGAATAGGAATCACATTAAGCAAGCTTTTAGCGGCTCTATTACAACCCTAACAAGTCTCAATGACCATAATCTTCCTAGCTATAAAATGGCTTCTCCAACATCTCCATAAATAAGAATCAAGAAAAGAAAGTCTATAGCCAAATCTTTCATCTCTCTAAGTTTTAAGTTAGGTTAAATTATGTACAAGATTAATTCTTCTTATCATCTTTTTATTCCTTGTATTATATCATTGTAATCATCTTTCCATGAGCTTAAGCTTGCAAACACCAAACATTGTAGAGGTTTTTATTGTTTACACTCAAAACCTTGTATAAAAAAAAGCTTACCACCTTAGCCACTAAAAGGTAAAGAGGTTACTATTTTATCCTAGAAAGATAGAAAAGGTAAAGGTTCTATCTTGGCCTAAGTAAAAGATAAGGAGTTATGAAGATTATCTTTTGTCCTTGAAAAGTATCAATTAAAAGTTAGTGGATTAGGAACCCCTCGACAAGTGAGGCTATAAGAAAGGACATAGGTAAAGAGTCAAACGTTTATAATCCGAGTGTTTGGTTCTTTATCCCTTACTCATTTATTTGTTTATTTCACTAACTAATAATTCTAAGTATTTCATTATTTAGATTTGTCATTTTATAAATTAAAGTTTTAATTTGCAAAAAAAATAAAAAAATTGTGAAATCATTTTATTCACCATTAGGTCTAACAATTAGTATAAAAGCTTTGGTCTTAATTTTATAGGCTTAAAAACCTCGAGCAAAGATCTATGCTAAAGACTAAAAAAAATGCAAGGTGGTGAAATAATCAGTATTAGGCTAAAGGGACATTCATTATCAAGCCTTCTTTTTTCAATGGCGAAGATAATGCATATTAGTAGATGAGGATAAGGCTATTTGTCCAAGCCAATGATTATCACGTGTGGAGATAATCATGAAGGGTCAACTAATCCCTATGAAGATAGTTAGAGATGAAAAAGTCCCTAAAAAAGAAAGTGAATGGGATGCAAGAGATACAAGATGGCTTACCTCAATGCCAAGGCCATGCATGCTCTTTTTTATGCTTTAAGGCCAAATGAGTACAATAAGGTATCTCTATCTGAAAGTCCCAAGGAGATATGGGATAAATTGGCTATCACACATGAAGAAAACAATCAAATCAAAGAATCAAAGATTAGCATGCTCACCATTGATTACAAAATGTTTAAGATAAAATCAAAGGAAAGCGTCAAGGATATGTCTAGTAGATTCATGGACATTGTCATTGACTTGAAAGGTTTTGTGAAGATATATCGTAACAAGGAGATGGTCAAGAAAATGCTCAATAGCCTTCCAAAATCTTGGGAAGCTAAGGTGACCATAATTAAGAAATCAAAAACCCTTAATTCCTTTGACTTAGATGAGCTTATTAGATCTTTTCTCATATGAAATGAAAATAAATCATGGCAAAGAGCAAAGAAATAAAGTTGAAGTTGCTTTAAAGTTATTCATTAATGAGGAAGAAGATGATGATGGTGAAAATGAGAAAATGATCATATTTGCCAAAAGATTCAAAAAAGTCCTAAAAATGGACAAAGCCGAAAAGAATGCAATGGTAGCCACTTAGAGTGGTAACAATATTTTCGATGATGATGACTTTGATGGCGATAAAATAGCTAACCTTTGTTTCATGGCTCTTGAGGAACCCAAGGTAACTTCAAACTCTAGCCATTTAAATTTTATACATTTGATGAATTACAAGATGCATTTGATAATCTTATATTAGAGTTTAAGGAAATGAGCTTAAAATATAAGAAAATGATTTCAAAATGAAAAGTTAAAAATGATTTATTATTGAAATCAAAATTTGTTTTAAAAAATGGAAAGAATGATTGATTTTGATGTTTCCAAGTAAAGAATTGAAATTTTAGAATAAAGTCAATTTTGATTTAAAAAAGAAAATTGATAGCTTAGAACATGAAAAAAAAATCGTTTTAGAAAAATCTTTTTTATGGTCATATTTTGCATATTTGTCGTATTAAGAAAATGACTCAATTTAAAATGAGACAAGTATGGGTTCTAAAAGGAACAACTAACTTGGTAACAAACTTTCAAGGGCCCAAAGCAATTTGGGTATTAAAACAATAGATTGCTCTTGTAGGTATGTTAGAGCAATAAGAAGTTGATTTGAGGCTTTAAAATATAAAAATGAATGATGGGTAACTTGTAAGCTTTAAATTTGTTGAATGAGAATGGTTGCCATTTATGTTTGATTAAATTGTTCTTATCTTTTATGTAAAATATTTTTATGAAAAATTATCATTTGATTTGTTGATGCAAAATTTTTTAAAGGAAATACATAAGTTGTATCTTAATTTGTGTATGAGCTTCATGGAAAACATATTTAAAGATTATGGGCTTAACGTGACACATTTATATAATTTGTGAGATGATGTTTGTAAAGCATGAACTCGAGCATGCACTATGTATAAAAATTTGATTTTTAATAATATCAAGATTTAAGTAATTAGCAAGCTTTATTGCATGATTATATTGTATGCATATCCTTAGCGGAAGCGTATAAAGCTTGCTTGTATGCTTTTATGTCATGAAACATGAGTTTAGAATCTTAATGTTTTTTTGAGTACTCTGTGGATATGTATATTTTATGAGGCTGAAGTTAGTTGATTATCCTAATTGTTCATAAAAGCAAGAACAAGTTTCATCTACATTGAATATGATTAAAAACTTGTGCAAATACATTGTTTAAATGAAAAATGTTATATTTCAATGTTTAAGGTTGCATATTGCTTGAACTCAATGGATAACTTGAACAATTCAATCTTTGTGTTAAAAGTTGTTCTTATCCAACCTTTATTCATAGTTTTAATGTTCAATATCAAAAGTTTGCATTAGAACTTCAATTCATGGGTTTTAGAATGAAAATTTGCATGTCTTTCTAAGCATTTTTTGAGAAAAATCCAAATTGTATCAATACATTGTGCGAAACCCAGATTATATTGCACCTGAACACAGTATTGATACAAAGAAGATTGCATCAATTCCTTTCTCTCTTCGTATCAATAGTTGCATGCCATTCTAGCTATTTCATGCTGTTTTGGTCCAAAATGCATGTTTTATATTTTTAATGGGTTTTTACTTTAAATGCTTCATTATTAACACTCCAAATCATGATTGACATTATCTCTACTCATCATATGCTCAGATTAATATAATTTTGATGAGTTTATCACAAATAAAATGCATTATCTAAGTGTTTAATTTGATTTTTGATCTTATATGTGCAAAATTTGTTTTTGTGCTTATTTGAATAGATTTCTTTTTTAAACAATCAGATTTGGTATTTTTTTGCTAACTATTACTAATTCATTTTTAAATACTTGTTAAACAACAACTGGTCTTAGCTATGCTTAATGAAATTCTATTTATCAATAATTGGTATAGCTTTTTTTTTTCAAAAATTAGTGCTAAATGAACATCTTTTCTTGAATTTTTTTATATATATTTATAGGTTACCTTTGATATCTTGGTACTATTGAAACTTATCCTTTGCCAAGATCTCTCTTATGTTTATGCAAAGTAACATGGAGATAAAGACATCATTATTAATGCACACCTGTAAAACACAAGAAGCAAACCAAGCATGCAACCTTATCAAATCAAGCCTAGCATATCAAGGATTGCTTAACACTTAGAATCATGGACTCAAAGTCAAAATGAGCATATTAACAAAAAGTTGGTAAGGTTAAGGTAATTACTAAACTTATGCTATTCAACTTTTATCCTTTAGCATTACGTTTAGTGACATGTATGAGTTATTAATTAACCATTGTTATCTTTATATGTCACATATGCTTTAAAAGTTTGCTCTGTATAAATTGTTGAACATGTTTATAAGTTAAACACTTAGATACCCTTAATTTTAACTTGACTTAGCTTATGGCTCATAATGCTTGACCTTATGCATGTTTATCGATTAAGACAAACCATTTTTGAACACAACTAATATATGTTTTTTTGTGATTACATGCTTAAGTTGCATATAGAAACCTTATGGACAAACACTTCGTATATTTTTTTTTGTAAAAATAATTAGAATAATGGTTTATGCATAAATTGCTCAAATTGATCTTATTGTAAATTTTTGAGCAAATGACCTTTCAACCTATGAAAGTTCTCTATATCTTGCTTGACAAACAATATTTTAATTTTACATATGGTTGATCAATTATGATTAGTATGCATATGAACTTAAAATCCAATAGTAGGTATCAATTATGCATATAGACAATAATTGCTTCATTATTTTTAACAATTGGTATTTCTTCCTAATCTTAATTTGTGTTTACATGTCTACAACTAAATACATGAAGTTTGAACAACTGCATGTAGTTCAATGCCTATAATTTTTACTTAAAAATTAGTATACATTTGTAGACACCCTATTTTGTCCAAGCCCCTAATTAACTTTTTCTTAGTTTTAAGAGTTAAAAGGAATCTTCTAAGTTTGGATCTTTTTGAATAAGTTATAGATGATAGAAAGGTTAAATTGAGGTGTTGGTTGGCTTGCATAAGCTTAGTTAAACATAATGAGAGATCTGAGCTTGCTTGTCCAATTTAGAAGGTGGGTGTCGAATTTGGAAAACTGGGACTCGATCTTGAAAATTCTAGAATGCAAAAGTTGTTTGGGATATGTCTCATAAGGTGATAAAAATATTTATTGATGATATTTATATGAAAAGAGACTGGCTTTAGAAGTTCAAATCAAAAGTCAACAAAGTGATAAAAGTCAACTATAGGCAAAGTCAACTGGAAAAGATCAACTTCTTAGCCTCGAGTTAGATGTTGAAATTGAAAGAGTTCTACTTGGATTTTAAAATTGATCAGAGCACAATAAAATTAAATATGGACTTTAGGTTAAGAAGGTGAGATTGGGCTCTAGTTATGAAAAGACCTTAGGAATTTTCAGTGCTAAGAATTCTCTCAGGCTTCCAGGATAAAAAATTTAGATTTTTTTTTAATAGTCATTAGGGCACATTTTTGCTACAAGATGGAACATTCAGTTGCATTTTTACATAGACAAATTATGATCAATTGAATGATATAAAAAGCTATACAGAAATTAATATTAATTTAGGAGTAATGCCTTGGCCAAATGCACCATTTGATAGATATGTGAACTTTGATCATCCATTTATTAAGGATATTAATGTTATTTCCCTTTTTTAGTGTAAGCCCTATAAGCTAATCGAATTTGCTCGTAAGACACTAGCTATTAGTTAATTCATGTAACATTCATTATATTTGTTTAATATAATATGAGGTATATTTTTATCCATAAGATCAATATATGATTAGTAGTTTTCATCTTATGTAGATAGAGCCCATAAAGAACATTGGCTTTGTAAGAGAATTGTAAAGAGTAAAAGTTATTTGAGAGTTTTTTGAATTGCTCAAAAATGAAGAGCCAAAGTGAAATTATGCAAAAACTAAAACTTTGGTATTTAAACCCTATTTTGTGCCATCCCTAATACATGAGAAACCTTACAAGTGCCTTTTTATCTTTCCAAAAGAAAATTTTTGCCATCTTGTTTTCTCTTATGCCATCTTTTTCGGTTTTGAATAGGAAATTATTTTTTCACTACTTTTTTTAATTTTGGCACATTAAGAGATTACTTGGTGAAGATTTTTGAAACCTATTTGCTAGTACATATTTAGACAGAGCGGAGTCTCTCCCTTATGAAAGATTTTTGAGTCACCTGTGTAGATCAACATTAGAGGTCGGATGTGTGGACAGCTTTGGTTTATGATAACCAAGCTTGATGTACATGATCGAACTAGAGTCTATTTTATCTGAGGAGATGGACATCTTTAGATTGAGCTATGAAATCAGATTCTTTCCTTCTTGTTTTATAGAGATCGATTAAGATGCTTTTAAGACGATTTGATTGATGCTGTTCAACATGTTCCATTACTTATCTCTATTTATTCTGGTTTTAATAAATATTTGTTGCAAACCGATTTCTCTAAATCCAAAAAATGGGCATTTGACACCTTAGATAAAATTTTTCAAGTAGTATTCAAGCCTTCATATTAGCCTTGATCAATCATAGACTTAGTTGTTGCCCATGGTGAAATAATTTTCCTTCAGATTAGTCTGTATGATGCGATTTTTGCCTTGAATTTTTCTAAAAATTTTTGTACACTTGCAGCATTATAATTTTATGTTTTTAATCATCTGTTTAATTATTTAAAATTAGTTTTAATAATTTTATGATGATTAAATTTGATTAGCCATGTTTAAGTATTTTTTTTTAAGAATCATTTTGATTTGGTGCTTTTCAAGTGACCTAAAAATTTCAGAATTTTGGTTGCTGTTTGGTATGAATTTTTCCATGTTTTCCAGCCTCGGAAGAGTCATGAAATGTTCATGACACTTGCTGGAAAAATCATAAAAAGGTTCAGTTCAAAAACTTTTTGAATCAGTGTAATTCAAGATGCTGTATGTGTACGTATTTCATGGATGCACTCAGACTAGCTCCTTGACACCTTAATTTGTGGGACTAATGGCAGCATATGATGCTGGAATTTGTAGTGAAAATTAGAGGCTTAGTGGGAGTGAACATTGGTGGCAGCTTGGCATTTGGGTACATGGTGGATGCCACCATAAGGGATGACAAACTTGGGAGGATTGAACCTTCTAGGTTTTAGGAAGTTTGTTCCTACTAGGAGTCTATCTTTTGAAGCTTGATATGATCAGCCAAGATCAAGATACTATTAAAATAAAAAAAATTATCTTGTAAAGTTTAGTGAGTTAGGTGCAAATGGGGTTTTGTTAGATAGAACTCTACCGCAATAAAATCTTCTAATTGTCAACAAGCTAATATTATCCAATTAATTAAATCTTAAATTGTTTAAGACAAGAGTGGATAATGTCTTAATTTAAGTGATTAATCCTAATTGGATTAAGTTTTGTCTTAATGAGATTAGGATAAAAATTAATCATGTAAGAAATTATTTTTCTCAATTAAATTAAGACAACATTAAAGAGACTACTCAAAATTGGCAACTAGAAACTGAGTTAATATTTATTAAATATATTCATAAATTTTATGCATGTATCAGATGATTATGGATGTAGGCCCAATATGATTATGGATGGTTAATTGTTCACGTGTATTTAATTTTTCAAATAGGGTCTATGTACCTTGCCTTATCTTTATTTTTTCAAGGATGTAAAATGCTTTTCTCATCCAATTACCTTCGAATGTAACTTGAAGTATTTATTATAAATGTAATTGGATTGCATACAAAAGTAAAACTAGGATTACCTAAGAAAATTTTGTATCCCAAAGATGAAGATACAAGCATAGCACCATGAAGCTTGGGAGGTCGCAAAAAGACTTATAAAAACTTTATTTTTAATCACCTAGGAATTGAGCAAGTAATCTTTTTCGGTAGCTCAAGGAGATTACATTTGTAAAATCCATAATCATCCAAGTAGAATGCATGATAGCAGATTTATTTAACGCTATACTATAATATACTATGCCTGCTAATAAAGATAAGACCTAAATTAAAATGAACGAACAAAATCCCTTGTACAATATTGAGTCATATGCACAGCAAAATAAAGATGCCTTTCATTACTCATAACAAGATACCCGGCCACTATGATTTGTTTTGTCACTCAACGTCCCTTTTATCCAAACTCCTTGAGTTATGAGAAATGCATCTTACTCGACTAATGTTGTATGGTCCAGATGTGTCACACTTGACCATGTGATGTTAGAGACTGATGGTCAGGCAAAATATAGAAGATGCGTTTGGGCAAGGAGTTGCCACCTAGCTGATCTAGGAGTTCCATAAAGATGTAATTGGTAAGCTATGTTACCTATATAACTAGGCTTGTTGTGATTTGTTGAGTTGCTTAAGGTTGTAACATGTTAAAAGGGGTTCTAGCCTACTAGAAATACCTTGAAAAGATTTCCTATAATAGTAAGGGCTATTATGATAAAAAATTAGTGGGAAGTCCAATAAAGATTTAATAATTCCTCTAAATTAATTTAATACATTAAAAACTAATTAATACTTATTTGATACTAGGTTGTTAATAATAGTAATTATGATAACTGTATTCTGAGAAATACTTAAAGCTATTAGCCCAAAGTGTTTGGACTAGTATGTTAGTTTGAGAAATGTTCTTAATAAAAGGAAGGTAGTTAACCTTCACATGATTAAGTTTAATTACTCTACTGTTGATCTAACTACCTTGATAATCAATTCAAAATGTGGATCCCACTTATGTAATACCATAAGTTTATTAAAGAATTGTAGAAAACTCAGCTCAAATGAGGTAATTTTAAGAATGAGCAATAAAGCTGAAGTTGTAGTCACTGCCATTGGAACTTGTACCTCATCATTACCTTTAGGCAAGACCTTGGAACTAAAAGAATGCCTTTATATTCCTAGATTGTCTAAAAGCATCATTTCAACTTCATACCTCACTCTAAGTGATGATTTCGAGTTTAGAATGAAGGGCAATATTGTTGATCATCATAGATGACATGGTCTATGGATTGGCCTCATTAAAGAATAAGCTATTTGTACTTGATCCTGATATGCCTTTACTAAACATTATATGAAAAAAGTACAGAATAATGATCCAAGTAAAACATACATCTGGCATTCTAGACTTGGTCATATTAATAAGACTCAGATAGCCAAGTTGTGCAAACAAGGTTGTCTAGACCTATTTGATTATGAATCATAGGGGACATGTGAAGGTTGTCACCTTGGTAAGATGACCAAGTCACCCTTCACTGGTAAAAGTGATAGAGCTACAGATTTATTGGTCCTAATACATTTAGATATATGTAGACCAATGAATATAATGGCTAGAAATAGGTATTCTTACTTCATTACCTTTACCAATGATTACCCAAGGTATGGGTATGTATACTTAATGAAATACAATTCCAAAGCTTTTGAAAAGTTCAAAAAGTTTAGGGCTAAAGCAAAGAAACAAATTGGCAAGAGTATTCTAGCTCTTAGATCTGATCAAGGAGGAGAATACCTGAGTCAAAAATTCCTGGATCATCAAACTAGGAATAGGTTCTGTCAGAATGGACTTCACCAAGAACTCTACAACACAACGGAGTGTTTGAGAAGAGAAATAAAACCTTGTTAGATATGGTTCACTGTATGATGTTTAAAGTTGACCTTTTAATATCTTTTTAGCGATATACCTTAAAAACTACTGCTTATCTTATAAATAAAGTTTTGCCCAAATTTATTGATAAGACACCATATGAGATATGGAAAAGTAAAAGCCAGATTTGTCTTACATAAGGATTTAGGGATACATTGCTTACGTGAAGCATGCAGTGACTAATAAAGATTAGAGTAAGGTTGATCAAATGTAAGTGTTTGGGGTATCTTAAAGAAATCATTGAATATGATTTTTATGATCCTAATAAGCAAAAAGTGTTGGCTCAAAACATGGACACTTTCTAGAGAAAGAGTTTTTACTTGAAAGGTCCAATAGGAGGAAAATTGATCTTGAAAAAGTTCAAAAACCGCAAACAAAGATTCCCATGGAACTTAAGCCCATGGTTGTAGCATCAGATAGTCTACCTAAAGCTTAAGAGACTACAAATACTTCATTGATCAGGAAGGATCAGGTAAGCTCCAAAGAGATACAGATTTCTTATGGACCAGGATAACTTGCCTTATGATATTGGTCCTACCACTTATTAGGAAATAATGTCTGACATTGATATTAAGAAATTTCTTAATGCCATAAAGTCTAAGATCAAAGCCATGGATGTCAACCAGGTATAGACTTTGGTTGACTCACCCGAAGGGATAAAACTCAAGGTCTAAATGGGTTTTTAAGAGAAAGATAAATGGCAAGGTGCAAATGTATAAGGCTAGATTGGTGGCAAAAGGTTATAATCAAGTAGAAGGCATTGATTATAAGGAAACCTTTTTGCTTATTGCCATGGTAAAATCCATTTGGATATTGATTGCAATATCCATATAATATGACTATGAGATATGGTAAATGGATTTAAAACCATTATTCTTTAACGGGAAATGCAAGAAGAGGTGAGGTTTTATATCCAAATCAAATTTGAATCAGGTATGCAACCTAAGAAGGTTCATTTATGGATCTAAAACAAGCATCGCAGAGTTAGAACACCAGATTTGATGAAGTAATTAAAAAGAATCCTAATGATCTAGATCAGTAGTCATTTTCTTATTGTTATATGTTGACAACATATTGCTTATGGTAAATGACATATCTATGTAGTAGACCACTAAGGTTTGACTGCTTAGACAATTCTCTGCAAAGGATTTAAGAGAAGTAGCATTTATTCTAGGAATTAAGTTTTATAGAGATAGATTGAAACAAATACTTAGTTTGCCTCAACCTTTCTATATAGACAAGTTTTTTAAAAGGCTTAAGATAGAAAACTCCAAGAGAGAAAACTTGCCCATGGTTCATGGTATATATTGGTCGAATGAGATGTGTCCTAAGGCATCATATGATAGGGCATAGATGGATGAGATTCCATATGCCTTGGTGGTTAGATCCATTATTTATGCTATGCTATGTACTAGAATAGATGTATCATATGCTCTAAGTATCACGAGCAGATACTAAAACAATCCTGGTGAGGCAACTAGATTGTTATGAAGAATATCTTGAAGTACTTATGAAGAACTAAGGATATCATTTAGGTTTATGGAGGGGCTAAGCTATGAATCAGTGGCTACACTAATCTAACTTCCAATTAGATTAGGATGACTACAAGTTGCAAAGTGATTATGTATTTACCCTTATTGGAGCTATAATTAGTTGGAAAAGTTCCAAACAAGTGACAACTACAGATTTAACAACTGAAGTTGAGTACATCTTTGAGTGTAAGGCTGTGAAAGAGGCAGTTTGATGAAGAAGTTTAATACCAAACTTGGTCTGGTTCCTAGCATTGTTGATCCAGTGCCACTTTACTGTGATAACTATGGATATCTCATTTTGTTTGACCCACTTTTGGCATCGCAAGACTTAATTAAAGGATGATAAAATCAAAAATTAAAATAAAAACTAGTAGATGACTACAGGGTGCTGTGTCGCTAGGCACTATTAGGTGAACGATGTCAGGGAAAATTTTTTTTGAGAATATCTAAAATGTCTATAGGCCATATTAAAAGAAAATATAAAAATGAGGTATCAAAGGCCACTTTTCATGGTGTCATCGGAGTCATTTAGATGAGTATACGATCAATTTCCCACTGTGTGCGACTAAGTTAAGGAAAATCAGGAAACCATAGGTATGTGCAAGTTATATTGGTGTAAAAGTATTGATACGGGGTTTTACATCACCAAAAACTTGAATTTTCACATGTGGTATCGATACAAGAGGGTTTGGTACCGATACCTAAGATGTGGTATCTATACCTAGCATGTTTGTATCGATATAGACCTTGATAGTAGCTAAAGTTATGATTTTTGGCAAAATGTATTGATATATAAGAATGAGTATTGATATAAATCTATGGAGTATCGATATAGGCCTCTAAGTCTCGAGACTAGAAATATTTTTACTCTTACTATGGATGCACAGCTCATTGTATCGATACTCATGGGTAAAAAGCACCTTGTGTATTAATACAACATGTTTTGTATTGATACACCAAGATATTTTTGCCTAGTTTGAGCCACTTTTCAGCCTTCGAAAACCCAATTTAAACATGTTTTTACACCAAAGAGCTATCAAAATCATTGCATACCTCAACTATAGTCTCATGAACAGATTCAAACAAATTTTTGGAGCCTAAACAATCAATGCCAATAGTCACTTTCATAAGATATATGATTGTAAGAAGATATGGCAGGCATATCTCTTATTGCAGGCTATCACAGCCTTTCTACCTCCTTGCTCAGAATGGCAAAACCAATGGAAGAGAGTCAGCTGAGCATGGTAGTTAGAGATGTCCCCTGGTGTAGGAGGGAAAGATAAAAATACCCTTGCATCATTTTCTCAAAGTGGGGGTTGAGCATTAAATAGAGGACTCTTACCTATCTTAAAGAAAAGAAAACCTTCAGCCATTTTCAAAAAGCTTTCTAGCATTCTCGAAAGACTTCATTCATTCCCAAAAAATTTTTCAGCAACTTTAGCTCCAAAAATTCACAAAAAACACTATTCTATTGCCTTTCACCCTCAACCAAACTCCATTCTCATAGCTCCCTAAAACCACTATCAGAACACCTTTAAAAACTTAACATTTCATATACTTTCATCCTTAAAACACCCTATCAGCAACCATATTACCAAAAAGTTTTCTTTCTTTCACCTTTTTCTTACTGAATAATAGCAAAAAGAGGGAAGGAACTAAGCTTAAAGTCACTACTTAAAAAAAAGGGAGGAAAGTTCAAGCTTTTACTGGTATATTTTCTACCTTATTCCATACATTTTCTGTTTTAGTCATCCATTTCATTCTAGTAAGCCTTTCATTCTAGTAAGCCTTTCATGCTGCCATGACCTTCCAAGACTCTTATGCATCATAGTTACCTTGGTTGTGGTATTCTTAGGATCTTGATGACCCTCTAGAAACCTTGATGTTGTTTGGGTATATAAACTCACAATAATTCATTTTTAACATCACATAGCCTCTGTTCATGCATCTTTTGCCATGTGCCTTCCATATTCACATATCCATCTCATATTTAAATGGTCACTTTAACATCTTTTATGTATGTTCATACATTTTCTTGTGTTTTAATGAGTCTCATGGAATAAAATGCTATTTTGACAATTCTAACATCCATTTCTTTATTCAAACATGTTCATATCATCTCGATGCACCCTATTTGACATCTTCCTACTTTTGTGTCATCAATTTTCATGTCAAAATGTCAACTTTGTATGTTTGCATGTTTAATCTATGTTTATCTTTGCACGCATTGTATTTTGTTCATGACATCTTCATTAAAATGCAGGCTTCTTTTTAAAAACCTAATTCTTCGAAAAATCCCCTGGTTAAGTTTATGCTACCTCCAATAGATAAAAATAGCATGAACTTAATGTTTTTATAAAATTGGTTTTCCAATCTTGGGTGTAGATCAACATTTTAGCTTTGGATTCATCATGAAATAAGTTCATTTTTCAAAAAAAAAAAGATCATATTTATTATTAAACCTTAATCTTGAGTCCCATGTTCCCTTTAGTGACATAGTCAACCGGTTGTTTTATCATCCCAAACTACTCTAGGATTATAGAATGAACTTGTGATGCCTATGTCATTCTTTCCTTGGTGTTATGGACATTTGGATATCCATAAATCAAATTTGACCTTTAAAAAGCCTAGGATATCAAATAATCCCCATTTTTTTGCTTTGGCAGCATTGTAGTCTAAACTTGAAGAATTATTTTTGAACCACAAATGATTTTCATATAATATTTTGATATGTTTCACTTAAAGGTTATCAAAAAATCTTTCTAACGGTGTCTTGTTTTGCCCTTAGATCATTTCAGATGAGGGAGTTATGATTTTTCAAACTTTTGCTACCTAGAACCCTTAGAACTAGCGCATGATACTCTATTTGGGTCCATTTTGGCCCATCGAATGATTTTTTTAAAGATTTTTAAATATTTTTCCTAACACGTTTATGAGATTCTATTTTCTAAAAGGTATGGTTCGTAATTTAACAATCTCAGATGAGCCCAAAATGATATTTCAAAGTTTAGTATGTCTTTTCCTCCACATAGGCTGTTGGTGTCAGGATAGACTTAACTTTAAAAATTATGTCAACTTAAAAAATTATGTCAACTTAGAAAATGACTTTTTAAGATTTTTGGAATATTTTTACCTTAAACCTTATCCAGTCATCTTTCAAACAGTACCTTATTCATCGCCTAAAGCCTTAGGATGCATCTGACATAAATTTGGGAAGGGATGTGACACATTGCTGTCGCTTATTTTCAACTTAATTTTTGAATCTTCTTTTATCGAAACATTCAAATGTCTCGAAATGCACCCAATTGGTTTCCCCACAACACAAGCCTTTTAGACTTGGATCAAGGCTAAAATACAAAAAATGATTTCATATTAGAATATCCTTTTCTTTTATATTAAAACTAGTGCTAGTGGAGATACTCTAACTCTATTACTTCGAGGGGATACTCCAACTCCTGTTTTCAACTCAAAACTTAACTTTTCTCTTTGAGTCCACCTTTAAGATTCGTAATCTTTATCTAAAACCACCAAAAGTTTTCATCTTTGGGGATGGTCCAACCCTACCATTTTGAGGAGACACTCAACCGTGTTTTTAATTAAAAATCTAAATTTTCTCTTTATTCCTAAATATTTTCTAACTCTATCTTTGGAGATAATCCAACTCCACTACTCTAAGAGGTATTCCAAGCTTGTTTTTAATTAAAGATTCAAATTTTTTCTTTATTCCTAAATATTTTTCTAACTTTATCTTTAGGGATACTCCAACCTTACCTTTTCGAAGGGATACTCCAACCTCATTTTACCTTGAAAAATCCAATTTTTTTTTCGGGTGCCTTAGACTGCTGTGATTAGAATCATTTTTGTCTTACAAATCACCATCGAATCCAGACCTATCTCTAAAATTGTCAACCTGATTATTTTTCAATAATCGAAGGCTATTATGAGATACATTTCGATCATCCCTCTTTTTTCATGTTGTCTTGGTTATGATTGCTTGTTTATGATATTATTATACTTCTCTTTCTCCATCTTACTAACATTTTTCCTTTTGTAATGATTATCATGCATTCATGTATAAAATTTGTTTTTCAATAAAATTTATAAGGCAATGTTTCATGTTGGTATCTCTCTAGTGCCTAATATGAAACATCTATTGTTTTAAATCCAATCCAGACATTATTTTCATAAAAATCCCTATGTTCGACACATCTCCGAGGCACATAGGTGATCTAATTTTCTTTAAAAGTTCAGGTTTATATTTTGCACCAAAACCTCATGCATTTAAGAGGATTATATCTAAATAAAGACTAAATCGAATCGATTTAATCAAGAACAGAGTGAGATGTAGTTAGTAGGTACTGATTTTAGGCATCATGGGGATGCTAATCCTTCCCCATGTGTAACCAACTTTCGAACCCAACCAATGAATTTTTGAGCTTTATAGATCTTGAATTTGATGTTTCAAGTTTGTGACTCGGAATATTATTTTCATTAGGCATTTGATCTTACCTAGCTTGAAATGATTAATGGTGACTCCAAGTTTATAGCCACTTTGTGGTGGCTATCCGAGACTAGTTGGATGAGCAATTCACCTGATGGTTTCTTCCCTTTCCTTCCTATTATTATGCCTAATCCAAATCTTGATTATGGGATAACTCAAAGGCTCAACCACAACTAACCATAATTTATTTTAAGTCGAGTGCACTATTTCCTTCGGATCATTCGAAGTTTTGAAGGCGGGACAGGTGGCGACAGTTTGGCAACTCCGCTAGGGACCCAAACTAGAGGTTAGGTCTCTAACTAGCTATTGCTCACTCGGTTCTTGGTTTTTTGGTCTCCATAATTGTTTAGATATAACTCTTTTTTATTTTTGCCTACTGATCTCTATTATTTATGTTTTCATCCTATGATTGTTAGGGATTATTTGTATCCGATTAAATGTTGATTTAAATAAATATGGCAATATGGGAGTACAATAAAAAAGTTTGATTGTTTCCCTGGCATACACTGTGCACTTTCATTTGCACTAGACTCTCACCAAACACCATGGTGTGGTTAGTATCCTAATTATATGGAGGAAGTGAGCCATCCGCCTTCATGAGTAACCCTCTGCATAGGCATGGCAAGACCTTCTAGGATGTAAATTACCTATGTCTCTCATGAGTACCCCTTAGCAGTTGCATAGGGAAATAGATCCATCGGATTAAACCTGTTCTACCAAATCCACAATGGGCCTAGGATCGAGGTGCCTCAGTTTTCCTTATCGGATGAAGGAGCAATTTAGATACCAAAATGGGCATTAACTTAAACTTATATAGTGAACCTTACAAGCTAAAACATGTCAAACCATATTGGATGCTGCTAGAATAACCCAAAGAGTAGGATCAGTCGAAGAACATTTCTTTCTTTACTCGTATATACCATAGTTATGCGGATGATGATGGGTGAACATTGTATTATCATGATCATTCCTTTAGGGTATGCCATTATGTTTAACGGTAAATCCTCTTTAATATGTAAGTAAGGACAAGCAAATGCCATTACCCATAATGCCATCTTAAAATGGTTATATTTGCCCAAAATAAGCCGTCATGCTGCTCGAACAATTGCTTAGCATGTACTTAACATAGATTGTGATGAACGAATGTCACTATTTAAATGGTCAGCCTTATTCTTTGCAAGGTATCATGTTACTTCGTGAAGAGACAAATTTTATGTGAATACGTCGGTATGTCACTCGTTCAATACCTCAACATTTAGGATCATCATGTCTGCCTCTAGGCATCATACTGCCTATTTTCGGGGAAAATTTTATGATACACTTTTGTTGCCATTCTTTATGCTCTTTGTTTTTTGCCTATTATTTCGTATTGGTTACTAACTTGTTCCCTTTTTATTTTCTTTTTCACTGTGCATCATTTCATCATAATCATCATCACCATGGGACAATTCATTAATGGTTCAGTGTTCATCAAGGGGTGTTTGTCATGGACCAACAGTCCACTTTGGAGGTAAAGCCCTTTGAGAAAGTTCGAGCATGGTCAGAACACCGATAGCATGAAGATGAAGACATCCTTAAACTCGGGTATGTCTTAATAGTGCATGAAATGATCAAGATAAGGTACTGTCAAAATGATTGGCAAGATTTAAGGATTATATGGACCAATTGGGACAATACTAAAAGGGAATCATTCACTAAGAGATACAGAGGTATTGCTCTTTTACTCCAAGTTTGTTTGGATGTCAGTTTGTTGCAAGTAGCCTCTCAGTTTTGGAATCTAACATACCGGTGTTTCACTAAACACTTTCAATCATTAAGATTTGGTCCCCATGGTTAATAAATAGATTGCATTACTCAACATTAAGAGGGTAAGGGTTGATAGAATATATTGTAAAGCGTTGAACCTTCTAACTTTTAAGAAAAGATTAGCTTAAATCCTCATACAATGAAGTCTTGGATTAAGAGCCATATCAAAACAAAGAGGAACAATGAATGCATCTCATGCGCTAGTTTGAAAAAAGCAATGGCAAGTACTATTGACATTCGAAAAATCCAAGATATCTATGCTTTGGCAATATATGGTTTGGTTATTTCGTAAAGACATTAGGCTATGTTGGAGTACAGTAGCAGATGTCTTTTTTGGTTTATATTGCAACATCAATCTAGCACCAGCCATCATTGTTGAAACTATTCGAGCTCTTAATTTTTATAAGAAAATAGGTATGGGCTACTTCATCGGATGTGCACCACTCCTTCACATTTAGCTCATCAATCACTTGGCCCTGAAAAAAGTAAGACGTCATACTGCTTCTTACCCAACTTTAGCCCTTTCTCCAAGGTACTTAAGGAGGAATGGCCTTAAGACAAATCTAAAGAGTAATAGGTCTAAAAATTTTGGGACCTCAAGGGGGAAGAGGTAACATGGAAGGGCTTTTCATTTTCCCCACACTACTAATAGAGAGATTAAAGCCATGTGTCGCTTATGGGATTTTGAGAAAGTACTAGCTACCCTCTTCTTTTAGTCCTTTAACAATTCTAGTGCCTCAATTCATCCCTTTCATCTAAGACTTAGAGTTGTGTGATTTTGACTATGATGAGCCTGAATACAAGTTGAAAGTCCAGCTAGCCTTTTGTAGATAGAAACAAACCCACTGCATGGAAAGATATTAGAGAGGGAGTAGTATGACCTCAGGATATGATGAATAGAGGATCTATCGCATTAATGATGCTGTACCCCTGTCTGGTATCAAGACATCACAAATGCCAGTTGATGAATTTTCTTCTGAAGTTAAATTGCTCAAGTGAGAGTTCAAACAAGAAAAGGCAACCTTTGCCAATAAGATTACTTGATTAAATAAGGAAAATAGTTAGTTGAAAATGGACCTCTACCTCCAGGATGGCAAGATGAACAGGGCTGTTAAGGAGAAAATTTGCCTTAAGAAGGATCTTATGAGTTCAAGGAAAGGCTATGTGGCTTTTAACAAAGCTAGCAAGTCTCGAAGACTTGGAAAGTCATTAGTCAAGTGGAGGACAGATATTACTACTCTCGAGTAGGAACTATGCTAATAGAGATAAAGCTAGCAATTCTTGAAGACTTGGAAAGTCATTAGTTGAGTGGAGGACAGATATTACTGCTCTCAAGAAGAAACTACACCAACGGAGAGAAGCTACTAGGGTTAATAGGGAAAAACTTGTCTGAACCCAGGCTCTTGCATTAACTTACAAAAAAAGAATGAATGGTTAGAAGCTTAAGTCTGGGATTTAAGAGCAAACCAGGTCAAAAATAGAGCTCTGACATTTAGAATTCAAGATTTAGAGCATTTTTTTTAAGCTTGCCAAGACCAAGTTAATGCATTGGTAAGAGCCTCCGAACATCAGGAGCAAGAGTGGCTTCAAGTGGTAGATCATGCATGCCAAAACTATTAGGACTAGTATTGCCATCTCACAGAGCAAATTCAGATAGCTCAGTTGGAGGTTGAGAACATGATGGATATGGCCTGACCCCTGACAAGAGATGTCTTGCTCATTAGACCCATGAGACAAACTTGTTGTATTTCTTGGACCATGTAATCAGGCAATGTAATCGTGTCAGGTATTTTTGAATGTAATCATATGTAATCAAGACATTTTTTTGCTTTAATGAAATACACTATTGATAGAGTTACCCCTTAATCCATTGTCCTTTTTGCATTTGCATGACTAACCTAATTCTTTTATTATTTTATTTATTCATTTATCTTTATGATCACCTATTCACTCCCATTGCATCAAACATGTGCATGAACTTATCATAGAGGCCTAATCTGGTAATAATTTAAGGTAAAGGTGCTTTGAAACACGGAACCTACAATTGACCATCGGAACAAAAGTCATAATTGTTAAAAAAGAATGAAACACAACCACCAGGACCACATTAAATGACTCAAACTCATGTATAGAGAGTCTCAAGAGCAATCACTCTATAAGAATAAGGAACTCTAAGCTCAGATCTGATATGTTGAAGGGAAAAGGGCAAACAAGCATAGTGGAGGCTAGAAAATATCTGGCCAATCCTAAAAGCAATTTGAATGGTGGTACTATAGTGATCAATGTTCAGGAAGGGGCATTGCATGGGTAGCATCCTCCAACAGTAAACATCCCACTAACTCAGCCATTCATTTGCATTAATCCTGCAATAGCATCCCATTTGATTCAAGGATTTCAAAGCATAGGCTCTTCGTGGTAAGGCCTATAGTCCCGGACCTCGATGAGCGAATGGAGCAAGAGAAATAAAAAAGGCCCTCAAAAAATGATAAGGACTTCAACAAGTATCAGTCACTAGAAAAGTACCTTCGAGCTATTGAAGGAACTAACAAATTTGGAATCGTAGATGCAAAATCATTAGGGTTGGTTTCGAGTCTTATTATCTCACCCAAGTTTAAAGTGCCGGATTTGAAAAATATAATGGGACTACTGACCCTACCACCCATCTTCCCACGTACCACCATAAAATGGTGGGGGATAAAGAGAACGAGAAGCTACTGATCCACTGCTTCCAAAATAGTCTGATTGAGGCAGCTCTCCAATGGTACATAGGGCTTGATCCTATAAAAATTCGAATATGGGCAGATTTGGCATGCGCATTCGTCGAACAATATAAGCATATGTCTGATTTGGTTATGGATTGCCTCTCTCTTATGAACATGGAGAAAAAAATCTTTCGAGAGTTTTAAGTAGTATGCTCAGAGATGAAGAAATGAGGTAGCTCAAATTTATCCCCTTTTGACTGAAAAAGGGATGACAGTCATGTTTGTTGGCACCCTATGAGCTCTTTACTACAAAAGATTGGTAAGAAGTGCCACAAAAAATTTTATTGATATGGTTATATCGGGTGAAATAATTGAGAACGCTGACAAAAGCGGTAGGATATCCGTTGGGAAAATATTTGGATCAGTCAAGAAGACAGTCAGTAGGGTAAAGAGAAGGAAGTGAATGTTGTCGACAAAAATTAAGCCAAGTTTAATCAAAGTCTATATCCAACACAGCCTATGTACCTCTTAAGCTTGTCGAATACAGGTCTTACCCCTTACTCATCAGTGTTGTAACCAGTTTATGCTATCGGGTTTGCTCCAGTAATGAGCTTTGCATCAAATCCCCTTCAAAATATGGCCCAGAGTGCCCAACTTCACAATATGAACAATGTAAGAGCTCCGAACAATTAACAAGCACCTTGAGAAAGGGAGCACCTTGAACCATTCCCTTACTCCTATAAAGGAATTTACTCTTGCTTATTGGTAGGTAAACTAGTGGCCCTAGTATTCACAAACCCAAGATCACCACTGTACCCCATGGTATGATGAGAACGCTTATTATGAATACCACGCTGGAGTGCAAGGCCATCCATTGAGAACTACACTTCATTTAAAAGAAAAGTGTAGGGTCTACTAGAAAAATTAGTGATCAAGATCGAGCATGGTCCTGGACCCAATGCTGCAGCCAATCCACTCCCTAATCATGCTGAACCAATAGTGAATGTGATAATTGATGGAAAAGATTGTTGGGTTAAAGGAAGGTTGGAGAAATCAAAACCTCGATGAGCAAAGTCTGGCAAGCTTTTATGAAAGCTAAAATAGTAATAGATGATAAAAATGTCGTTAAAACATCTTATCACCACTGCAATCAAGAAAATGATTTGCAACACTGTGCATCATTCTAGGAAATGGTCCAAAGGATGATGGATAGGTCCTAGATTAATTTTTGCGAGGGGTTTAGGATGGACACGACGATCAATCTATTAATGCCATTGACGAGGAGAGACCTACCGATGATCAAATGTTAAGCTATCTGTCTCTTACGAGCATGAAAAAGCAAGCTAATAAAAGTTTTAGGCAGTATGCTACAAGATGGATGGAGGAGGCTACCCAAATTCATCCCTTACTGAGAAAAAAAAAAGACGATTACTAGATTCATTGGCACGTTACAAACCCCTTATTATGAAAAAGTAGAAAAAAAACTTCCAAAAGAACTTCGCAAATATGGTGGTACTTTATGGGATGATCGATGAGGCCATGAAAAATGAATCAAGTGGAAAAAATATCTATAAAAATAAAGGGAAAAGAAAAATAAAGGCTAGCTAGTAATCGAAGTCTGACACTGAAGCTGGTTCATCTTAAACTCGCATTAGGATAGACCTAAAGAAAATGGTCATTGAAAAAAACTATAAGATTATAGAAAACATAAAAGAAGTTAGAATGCTAATGAATTCGGTTTGGCAAATTCTGGTGCAAGCTAAGCTACTTAATGCAGCCAAGAAGATAGAGGAAATAATTGATGACTTTTATGATTTCTATACTCTTTACGAACATACTCTTTAAACATGCAAAGAGTTTTGCACTATGGTTCAAAGGATGATGAATGAGGGTAACATTGAATTCTATGATGACCTACATATCGAGTCTGCAAATGCAACACCATTTGTCAACATTATAGAAAAAAAAGAAGGCAATCCTCTTTACAGGGTTAGAAGGCCATTGATCTCGTATGACAATCGATTTAGAGCCAAAGCCACCCTTGTTCAACCCATACCAAGGATGATCATTCAACTCTTATCTCCTTTCCCTTATAAGGATAATAAGGAACTATGAAAACAAAACTTTAATCATCAGGGAATCTAGTCAGCAAACAGCGAGCATGGACCTTTTATGACTAAGTCATCTAACTTAGAGTGATAGATGTTATGCCCTAGCAGCATAAAAAAATGAAACTCAGCAAGAGAATACTAGTCCTGTTCCTTAAGCATTGAAATTTGAAATGAAAAACTCAGATTTGGTAGCCTTCAAAGTGCCAATTAATGAGAAAGAACCTACATAATTCCTCAAGTTCAACAAACACAATGAATACAACGTCGTCAATCAATTAAACAAGCAACTCACCAAGATATCTGTGCTATCACTTTGTTGAATTCTAAAGCTCACAAGAATGCCGTTCTTAAAGTTTTGAATAAGGCCTATGTCCTTTTTGACATTTCTATAGGTCAGTTGGATCGCTAAGTGAGCAACATCACTCTCGATAATTACATATATTTTAGCGACGATGAAATCCCATATAGGGAGAGAGGAAACTACAAAGCCCTTTATATCACCACGTATTATAAAGGTACCATGTTACCCAAGATGCTCATTGATAATGGGTTAGCTTTATATGTAATGCCTATGTCATACTTGAACAAGCTCCCCATTAATGCATCTTATATCTAGAATAGTCGTACAACTGTGTAGGCATTTGGTGGAACTTATCAGAACATTATGGGGGAACATCACCATTCCACTCTAAATCGGCCTATTTACTTATGAAGTTAACTTCCATGTGATGGACATTACTCCATTGTATAACTACCTATTAGAAAGGCCTTGGATTCATTCTACCTAGGGCAATACCATCATCTTTGCACTAAAAGTTAAAATTCATCATCAAGAATAAAGTCATCAGTATCAGAAGAGAAGAAGATATCATTGTTGTTACCTTAACTGATGCCATATATATCGAACCTAACAAAGATATCCCAGAATTCTCTTTTCAATCCTTCAAGTTTGTTAATGCTACTTATGTCAAGGAAAGGTTGCCAATGGTTCAGCCCTACCTATCAGAGATTACTCATATGGGTCTGAAGTTGACTATCGGTAAATATGCCTAGGCTAGTAAAGGATTTGAAAAACACTTTTAAGGGATTGCTGAAGCATTAAAAGTTGTCAACTAGATCGAAAAAAAAAGGGCTAAGATTCAAGCCTATGTGCAACAGAAAAGAAAACAACCTAAAAACAAGTATGAGAAGAAGATGGCTCATTTTTCAAGAGAAGACATGGAGGATGAGCCAATGATATTCCCACCACTTTGGGAAAGTTTTCACTTAAGAGGACATGTAAACACTGGCTCCGCTAATGTTGAGCAGGCATTTGAGGATTGTTCCATCAATGTGATTGATAAGCTAGAGATATCAACCATAAGTCTAGAGACTAGTTTGTGCCCTCTAAGATTTTTTTTCAAGTGTTTGGATTGAGATAGAGATTCTTGTTCTGTTTAAGTCTATTTTAAAGTAATTGTATGAACTAAACCTACATGCTCTCACCCAAAAGCATTGTAGGATCTTTTGTACGGGCAACTTTTATTAAGTGTTATCAACAAAAATGACTAAGCATTATGCATTTATTCTTTGTGTTCATAGTTCTAGCCAACCTTAGACCTTTCTTTACATATTTTTCCACCTATATTGTTCTTTTTCATAATTTTAGGTACCCCAATGAAGGTGACATGAATGTTCATACTGAAACTTCATACATCAATTTTGAGCGACCAATTTGTGCCGGTGAGGGCAAAGCTAAAGAGGATCTTGAAGAGAACCCCATACCCCTAGACCTACTCAAACTAGTTGAATAGGAAGAAAAACATATATTACCTCATAGAGAACACATTAAAACCTTAAACCTTGGAATAGAAGAAGATAAAAAAGCAGTTAAAATCGAAACTTCCATAAAACTATCAATTTGAGCTGAACTAGTAAGTCTCTTCTAAGAATATTAAGATATGTTTGCCTGGTCCAACCAAGACATGGCTGGTTTAGATACCACCATTATGGTCCATAAACTTCCACTTGAAACCTGAATGTAACCCATACAACAAAAGCTCAATAGGATGAAACCCAAAAAACTTCCAAAGATTAAATAATAAGTGATGATTTCTCAAAGTAGCCAAATATCTTGAATGGTTAGCCAATATAGTCTAATTCCTAAGAAGGATGTTAAAGTGCAAATGTAGGGATCTAAATCAAGCTAGCCTAAAACATAATTTCCCTTTACCTCACATTGATACCCTAGTAGACAATACTTCCAAAAACGTAATTCTTCCTTCATGGATGGGTTTTTGTGACATAACCAAATCAAAATGGCAGTTGAAGACATGGAAAAAAACCACATTCATAACCATGTGGGGCATTTTTTGCTATAAAGTGATATCTTTCGGGCTCAAGAATGCTAAGGCAACTTACCAAAGAGCGATGGTAACAATATTCCATGATCTCATGCATAAGGAAATCGAGGTCTATGTGAATAATATTATCACCAAGTCGCCAAAAGAGAGTAAACATGTGGATAATTTGCGAAACTCTTTAAGAGGCTTCGTAAATACTAGCTTAAGCTGAATCTTGCCAAATAGACATTTGATGCCACATCTGGTAAACTATTAGGTTTCATTGTGAGCGAAAAAGGAATAAAGATTGATCTTGATAAAGTTAAGGCCATTCAAAATTTTCATCTCGAACTCAAAATGAAATGATAAATTTTTTAGGAAGACTAAACTACATAGCCTAATTCATATCTCAATTGACTGACAAATGGGATTCTATCTATCAGTAATTTCAAAAACAAAATCTCAGAGAATGGAATCAAGAATGTGAAGAAGCTTTTGATAAGGTCAAACATTAACTTTCAAACCTTTCAGTATTTGTGCCGCTAGTACCCAGCCAACCACTAATCTTGTATCTATCAATTCTAGACAAGTCGATAGGCTATTTATTAAGACAACATGATGAATCAAGAAAGAAGGAATATCCTATCTATTACCTGAGCAAGAGGTTTATAGAATATGAAAATAATTATTCCTTCATAGAGAAGCTATGTTGTGTTTTAGCTTGGAGAGCCTAGAGGTTAAGGCAATGCATGTTGCACCACGCTACGTGGCTAATCGCTTTGCTTAATCCCATCAAGTATTTATGCGAAGCTCTTGCTTTGTCTTAAAGGTTAGCCAGATGGCAAGTTATGCTTTTTGAGTACGATATCGTGTATGTGAACCAAAAAGTCATCAAAGGTAGTGTAATAGTAGACATGTTGGCAAGTCGAGCAACAGATGACTATGAGCTTTTAGACTTTAAATTTCCTAACAAAGACTTGATGTACATATATGAGGCAAAGAACAGTATCAAGTATGGGTTGTTGTGGAAAATGTACTTCGATAGAGCTTGAAACACACTGGGGCATGGAATTGCCTTTTCATAGCTAAGCTGAACTTTGACTACACCAACAACATAGCTAAATATAAAGCCTGCATCATAGGACTCCAAGCAGCCATTGCAAGGGGTATTCGAATAATGCAAGTGTTTGGATATTCAGCCCTCGCTATTTACTAATTGAAAAGAGAATGGAAAACATATGATGCTAAATTGATCCATTACGGGAATCTAATATTAGAGCTCAAGAAAGAGTTTGATGATATCAGCTTTTAACATCTACCTTGAGAAAAAAAACAAATTGCTAATGCCTTGTCCACTTTATCGTCCATGTTCAAAGTCAATTGAGAATCGAATGTCGTTCCTATTTAAATGAGCATCTATACAACCCTGGCACATTGTCAGAATGTTAAAGAATAGAAGGATGATTCGCCATGTATCATGACATCATTTAGTACATCAAGGATCAACGGTACCCAAAAGATGCCACTAAAACTAATAAAAGAACCATCAGAGATTAGCTATAAACTTTATTCTGGATGGTGGGATTTTGTACAAGAAAAGTTTGGATCAGGTGTTACTCTGATGCATGGATGCCTTTGAAGAAGTTCATGAAGGAATTTATGGCACGCACGTGCAAGATAAGTCATACGATCGGGCTATTATTGGTTGACTCTTGAAAAAGATTGCATTAACTATGCTTGAATGTGTAACAAATGCCAAATCTACACTGACAAAATCCATGTCGCATCGATACCTCTACATGTTATCACAGCCCCATGGCTTTCTTTTATATAGGGCATGAACATGATTGGGCCAATTACCCTTAAGGCTTCTAATGGGCATCGCTTTATTTGGTCACAATCGATTATTTCACCAAGTGGATAAGGGCAGCTTTTTATGCCAATATCACCAGATCTGTTATGTGCAAATTTGTAAAACAAGACATATTCGTAGATTTAGTCTCCCAAATAGATCATCACGGATAATGCACATAATCTGAAAAATAGAATGATGCAAGTAATTTGCTCTCAGTTTAAGATTAAGCATCGAAAATCTGTCCCATACCATCTAAAAATGAATGGGGCAGTTGAAGCAGCCAACAATAATATCAAGAAGATAGTTAAAAAGATGGCTGAGACATACAAAGATTGACATGAAAAGTTGCCTTTTGCATTACATGCCTATCACACAGTAGTATGAACTTCCATAGTTTCTACCCCATTCCCTTTGGTCTATGGCATGAAGGCTATCTTGCCAATCCTGGTTGAAATCTTTTGACTTAGAGTCTTAATGGAATCCTAACTTGAAGAAGCTAAATGGGTTAGAAGCCAATATAAGCAACTCAATCTCGTTAAAGAGAAAATAATTAAGTAGTTGTATCAAAAGCAAATGATGAGGGTCCGTAACAAAAAGGTCTATCCTCGTTAATTCTAAGAAGGTGACTTGGTATTCAAACAAATTCTCCTAATCCATATTGATGCTCACGAAAAATAAACCCTGAATTATGCAAGGCCATACATGGTGAAATATGTAGTCTCTAAAAGAGCCCTAATCTTAAACGAAATAGATGGCAATGACCTACCTGACCCTATGAATTCTGACTCTATTAAAAAATACTATGCTTGAAAGGACTTTAGGATAAAAACTCGAAAGGGCATTCTATTAGTCCTTCACCTACTATTCGCCAAAAAAACAATAAAAAAACAAAAACAATGAAAAAAATAAAACAAACAAAAAGAGAAGAACAAAGGAAAACCAGCTTAAGTTAAAAACCCAAGGAAGCGGCTTAAGCAACCAGACCCTTTTACCCATATTCCTAACTCTAATCAAGACACTAAGTCATAACCTAACCCATTTGTTCTATGTTGACCAAACTTCCTCCATATCTCCACTCAAAGAGTGGAAACTACCTAGCTTTGAGGCCCTCATCCCACCATTGGGCAATCTAAAGAATTTTCTTGTGAGTCAGGCAACACCAAAAGGATTAATTGCTCAAAAGAAATCTATAAAAGTACTCAGTGAAGAATTCATGTCATTAGCATCAGAGCCAATTGGCTAGGAAAACTTCTCTTATCTCCTTTATATTTCAAAATTTTTCACAATCCCATAAGTTTGTCATAACTTGTAACCTCTTTCTTTGAATGAAAATAAAATTACTTGATTTCTCCTAAAATCTTTTGTAACCTTAAATTCCATGTCGCATCATGTTTATCATTAATTGGTAATGCTTGATAGACAAACAAAACTAATAACAAGATTTCCTAGCATTACTTGAAAAGATAGAACTTTGCAAAAGCTTTATTTCATGTTTAAAGACTAAGAATGAACTCTTGGAGGCCACAAATGGTCTTGCTTAGGACCTCACATCTTAAAAATATGCTCAAACCTTTTCCCAGTAAATAATCATGGACCTTTCACACCTTTGAAGAAAGGACAACCTTAACATTCAAAGCCTCTAAAAATTTAGAGCAAAATTAACAAACCTTAGGCAAAAAGCCACCTTATCAAAGCTAAAGAAGGCTAAAATCAACCATTAAATTAGGCTTTTAAAGTCATTACACTTGTATCATTTAGACAGGCACTTGTATTCTCATGCATTATAAAACATTTAACATCCTACTGGTATCAGCTCTTATACATAGAGGTCAAATTTGTAGGGAACCTATGGTATAATTTTTTAATTTTGAAAAACCTCAAAAGGCTTTAAGTAAGTACCTTTAACCCTACAAACTCATTGAAAATCCCCAAGAAGGGTATCTAAACACATTACCTACCTCAGTCCTCAAAAAGCATGATCCTTATCAAAGCCTACATAAGCTAGTGGCACTTATGTACCTCAGTCCTCAAAGAGCAAGACGGTTATCAAAGCCCACATGAGCTGGTGGCACTTACCTACCTTAGTCTTCAAAGTGCAGATGCTTATCAAAGCCCATACAAACTGGTGGCAACTACCTACCTAAGTCCTCGAAGAGTAGGACACTTAACAAAGCCCACACAAGCTGGTGAAAACTACCTACCTCAGTCCTCAAAAAGCAAAATGCTTCTACCTCAAAGCCTACACAAGCTAGTGGCAACTACCTACTTCAGTCCTAAAAAGCAGGACACTTATTAAAGCCTACACAAGCTGATGGCAACTACCTACCTCAGTTCTCAAAGATAGGACATTTCACTACCATAAAGCTTATACAAGCTAGTAGCACCTATTTATTTTAGTCCATAAAGATTTGGACGTCTTTCTTCACTTACCTTAAAGCCTATACAAGTTGGTGGCACTTGTCTACCTTAGTCCACGAAGAGTTGGACATCTTATTTTACTTACCTCGAAGCCCATACAAGCTGATGGCACCTGTTTAAGGTAAAACTAAAAAAAAGCTTAGTAGAGAGGTCAAACCCTATAAAACTCATTAAAATCTTTTTTTCAAGTATATTTAACCCATCTCGACATGATACTAAATAGCTTTTTACTCTTTTGTAAGCATATGAAACCATCATCCTACTTAAATAAAATGGTATTTGTTTATCTTTGCCCTATTCCTAATACTTAGCAATGGCCAAAGAGGGGCGGCTGTAGACACCTCATTTTGTTTGACTCACTCTTGGCACCCCAAGACTCAATTAAAGGATGATAAAATTAAAAATTAAAATAAAACTAAGAGAAAACTTTTTTTTTGGGAAGGTCCAAAATGCCTATGGGCTGTACTAAAGGAAAATATAAAAATATGGCATTAAGGGCTACTTTTCATGGTGTTATCGGAGTCATTTAGATAAGTACACATATCAATTTCCCACTGTTTATGACCAAGTTGAGGAAAATTAGGAAGCCATAGGCACGTGCAAGTTATATTGGTGTACAAATATTGATACGAGGCTTTACATTGCCAAAAACTTAAATTTTCACATGCAGTATCGATACAACGGGGTTTGGTATCGATACCTAAGATGTGGTATCTATACCTAGCATGTTTGTATAGATACAGACCTTGGCAGTAGCTAAAGTTACAATTTTTGGCAAAATGTATCGAGACACGAGTAAGAGTATCGATACAAATCCATGGAGAATCGATATAAGCTTTTAAGCCTCGAGACTGGAAACATTTTTTGCTCTTAGTATCAGTACGTAGCTTATTGTATCGATACTCATGGGTAAAAAGTACCTTGTGTATCAATACAACATGTTTTGTATCGATACACCAAGGCATTGTTGCCCAGTTCAAGCCATATTTTAGCCTTCAAAAACTCGATTTAAACATGTTTTGCACTAAAGAACTATCCTAAATCATTACAAATAACTATGGGCTCATGAATGGATTCAAACAAATTTTTGGAGCCCAAACTATTAATGAAAAAGGTCACTTTCATAAGATATATGGTTGTAAAAGGGTATGGCCAGCATATGTCTAGTTGTAGGTTGTCATAGCCTCTCTGCCTCCTTGGTCAGCATGGTAAAACCAATGGAGAGAGAGTCAGCTGAGCATGGTAGCTAGAAATGTCCCCTGGTGTAGGAGGAAAAGATAAAAAATACCCTTGCATTATCTTCTAAAAGTAGGGGCTGAGAATTGAGTAGAGGACTATTAGCTATCTCAAAGAAAAGATGACCTTCAACCATTTTCAAAAAGCTCTCCAGCAATCTTAAAAGACTCCACCCATTCCCAAAAAATCCTCCAGCAACTCTAGTTTCAAAAACTCACTAAAAATACTATTCATTACCTTTCACCTTCGACCAACCTTTATTCCTGCAGCTCCCTAAAACCACCATGAAAAAACCTTTAAAAACTTAACCTTTCACATACTGTCATCCTCAAAACACCCCAAATCTTGGTAAACAATAGCAAAATAAAGGAAAGAACTGGGTTTAAAGTCATTACTTTAAAAAAGGAGGAAAGTTTAAGCGTTTGCTAGTATATTTTCTACCTTGTTTTGTCTATTTTCTATTTTGATCATCTATTTCATTCTAGTGAGCCCTTCATGCTACCATGACCTTTTAAAGACTCTCATGCATCATTGTTGCATTGGTTATGGTAGTCTTAGGATCTTAATGACCTTGTTGATACCTTGACGTTGTTTGGGTATATAAACTCACCATACTTCATTTTTATCATTATACAGCCTTTGTTCATGCATCTTTTGCCATGTTCCTTCCATATTCACATATCCATCTCATATTTAAATTGTCAACTTAATATGTCTTATGTATGTTCATACATTTTCTTGCGTTTTAAGGAGTCTTATAAAATAAAATGCTGTCTTGACAACTCCAG
This sequence comes from Adansonia rubrostipa, assembly GCA_038381775.1. NCBI lineage: Eukaryota > Viridiplantae > Streptophyta > Magnoliopsida > Malvales > Malvaceae > Adansonia > Adansonia rubrostipa. The sequence continues at coordinate 4,371,030 of JBBYHM010000025.1, forward strand.
CATCCATTTCTCTATTCAAATATGTTCATATCATCTCCACGCACTCTATTTGCCATGTTCTTGCATTTATGCCATCCATTTTGATGTCAAAATGTCACCTTTGTATGTTTGCATATTTAATCTATGTTTATCTTTGTATGCAATGTATTTTGTTCATGATATCTCCATTAAAATATAGGCTTATTTCTAAAAACTTGATTTTCAGAAGAATCCCCAAGTTACTTTATGCTACCTCCAATAGACGAAGAATAGCATAAACTTAATATTTTCATAAAATTAGTCTTCCAATCGCAGGTGTAGATCAACATTTCAGGTCTAGATTCATCGTGAAATAAGTTCATTTTTCAAAGAAAGAAATTCTTTTTAGTATTAAACCTTAATCTTGAGTCCCATGTTCCTTTTAGTGACACGGTTAACGGGTTGTTCCATCATCCCAAACTACTCTGAGAACATCTTCATGCACCCTATTTGTCATCTTCTTGCATTTGTGTCAGCCATTTTGATGTCAAAATGTCATCTTTGTATCTTTGCATGTCTAATCTATGTTTATCTTTGTATGCACTGTATTTTGTTCATGATATCTCCATTAAAATATAGGCTTGTTTCTAAAAACTTGATTTATAGAAAAATTCCCAAGTTATGTTTATGCTACCTCCAACAGATGAAGAATAGCATGGACTTAATGTTTTCATAAAATTGGTCTACCAATTTTGGCAGAGATCAACATTTTAGCTCTAGATTCATCATGAAATAAGTTCTTTTTTCAAAAAAAAAAGAGATCCTTTTTAGGATTAAACCTTGATCTTGAGTCCCATGTTTCCTTTAGTGACACAGTCAATAGGTTGTTTCATCATCCCAAACTACTTCAAGATTGTGGAATGAACTTGTGATGCCTATGTCATTCTTTCCCTAGTGTTATGGAGTTTTGGATGTCCATAAATCGAATTTTACCCTTAACAAGCTCTGGATTTCTAGTAATCCCCTTGTTTTTTTGCTGTAATAACAATATAGTCCGAAATTGAAGAATTATTTTTGAACCACAAATGATTTTCCTATAATTTTTTGATATTTTTCACTTAAAAGCTATCAAAATATCTTTCCAACGGTGTCTTGTTTGCCCTTAGATCATCTCGGATGAGGGAGTCATGATTTTTAAACTTTGGACTATCTGAAAGCACTAGAACCAATGCAAGATACTTTTTTTTGGGCCATTTTGGCCCATTAGATGATTTTTCTGAGATTTTATATTTTTCCTAAAACTTTTATGAGATTCCCTTTCTAGAAAGGTATGGTTCACAATTTAACAATCTCTGATAAGCCTGACATGATTTTTCAAAGTTCAGTATGTCTTTTCCTCTGCATAGGCTGCCAATGTCAAGATGGACTTAACTTTAAAAATTACTCTGGTTAGAAAATTATTTTCTAGGATTTTTGGAATATTTTCCAATGGTACTTTATTCATTGCCTAAAGCATTAGGATGCATCCGAAATAAATTTGGGAAAGGAGGTGACACGATGCTATCCCCTATTTTTAACATAATTTTTGAATTTCCTTTTATCGAAACATTCGAATGCCTCAAAAAGCACCCAATTTGTTTCCCCATAACATAAGCCCTTTAGACTTGGATCAAGGCTAAAATACAAAAAAATGATTTTGCATTAGAATATCCTTTTCCTCTATATTAAAATTATCGCTAGTGGAGATACTCCAACTCTATTGCTCCAAAGGGATACTTCAACCCCTAATTTCAATTCAAAACTTAACTTTGCTCTTCAAATCCACTTTCAAGATTCTTAATCTTTATCTGAAACCATTAAAAGTTTTTATCTTTGGGGATACTCTAACCTAACTATTTTGATGGAAAACTATAACCTTATTTTTAGTTAAAAATATAAATTCTCTCTTTGTTCGTAAATATTTTCCTAACTTTATCTTTAGGGATACTCTAACCCCACTTCTCTGAAGGGATACTCTAACTCTATTTTACCTTAAAAAATCTAAAATTTTCTCTCTTTCAAGTGCCTTAGACTACTTTAATTAAAATCATTTTTGTCACTCATATCACCACTGAATCTAAACCTATCTCTAAAATTGTCATCCTGATTATTCTTCAATAATTGAAGGCTATTATGTGATACATTTCGATTGTCCTTCCATTTTCATGTTCTTTTGGTTATGATTACTTATTTATGATATTATTATATTTCTCTTTTTTCATCTTACTAACACTTTTTCTTTTGTGATGATTATCATGCATTCATGTTTAAAATTTTCTTTTTCAATAAAATTTACAAGGCAATGTTTTGTGTTGGTATCTCTTTAGTGCCTAATACAAAACATCCAATTTTTTAAATTTGATCTGAAAATTATTTTCATAAAAATCCCTATATTCCTCACATCTCTAAGATGTATAGGTGTTTTAATTTTCTTTAAAAACCTGAGTTTGTATTTTCCACTAAAACTTTATGCATTTAAGAGGATTATATCTAAATAAAGACTAAATGGAACCAATTTTAGTGAGACTAGAGTGAGACATAGTTAGTAGGTATCGATTTTTGGCGTCGTGGGGATGCTAATCTTTCCTTGCATGTAACCAACTCCTTAACCCAACCAATGAATCTTTAAACTTTGTAGACCTTGAAATTAATGTTTCAAGTTTCATAACTAGGAATATTATTTTCATTAGGCATTTGATCCTGCTTAGCCCGAAATGATCAGTGGTGACTCCAAGTTTATTGCCACTTCGTCGTGGCCATCCAAGACAAGTTTGATGAGTAATTCGCTAGGTTGTCTCTTCCCCTTCCTTCTTATTATTATGCCTAATCCAAATCCTGATCATGAGATAAATCAAAGGCTCAACCAGAACCAACCATTATTTACTTTTAAATTAAGTGCGCTATGCCCTTCAGATTGTCTGAAGTTTTACAGGTAGGGCACGTGGTGCAAATAACAATGGAGACTTAACACAAGCTAAGGAATCAAGGTCTTTTTATAAATCGAAACATGTATTACAAGAATATTATATCATTAGAGACATAATAGAAAAACATAATGGTAGTATGGAATAAGTACCCATTAAGGACAATGTAGCTAATCCTTTCACTTAGGTTTACCCTAGTAAAAACACAATCGCCATATGGAGAGTATGAGGCTTAGATGTATAAGCGCTTGGCTTTAGTGCTAATAGGAGAAATAGATGCCCTATTTTTTTAGGCCATCACCCAAGGCATCGGAAGTCATTATCATTAGAGTCATTCGGATAAGCACAGGTCAGTTTCCCATTATTTTTGACTAAGGTGAGGTATTCAAAGAGTCTAAAGTACATGTAAGTCATATTGGTGCACAAGTATTGATGTCAAGCTTTCATATCACTAAGAATTCAGATTTTCACATGTAGTATCAATACAAGAAGGTTTGGTATCATACCTAAGGTGTGGTATTTATACTTAGCATGTTTGTGTCAATACAAACTTTTGCAGTAGCTAAAATCATGATTTTTGGCCAAGTGGATTGAGACACAAGCAAGAATAACGATATAAGCCTTTGTACTATCGATAAAGGTCTTTAAGTCTCAAGACTAGAAATATTTTTTGTTCTCGGTATCGTACAAACTACATTGTGTCGATATTGGTGGCCAAGGATAATATATTAGCGATAATTTTGATAAAAGTCTAATTGAGTTTTTGCAAGGTTTAACCTCTTTACATGGCTTTTGGATTTTTTAAGGTTTAACCCTCTAGATTAATGCTGGTTAATATAGACTTTTGACTTAACAAGTGCTTAGCTCTTTATGGATAGACTCGACTGGTGTTTTGCTCTTTGCGAATAAACTCGATTGGTGCTTGATTTTTTATAGACAGACTTAACTAACGTTTAGCTCTTTGTGGATAAGCTCGATTTATGCCTAGCTTTTTGTAGATAGACTTGACGAGCATCTAACTCTTTGTAGACTAAAGAAGACAAGATGCCAAGCTCTATATGGATTAAAAGGAAAAAGGTGACTGACTTTTTGTAGACTAAAAGGGAGTAGATGTCCAGCTCTTTATGGACTAAAAGGGAAAAGGCATCCAGCTTTTTGTGATCTAAAAGGAAAAAATATGTTCAGCTTTTTATAGACTAAAAGGGAAAAAGGCATTCATTTCTTTGTAAACTAAAAAAATAGATAGCTCTTTGTGGACTAAAAAGGGGAAAAAATGTCTAACTTTTTATGGACTAAAAGGAAAAGATGTCTAGTTCTTTATGGACTAAAGAGAAAAAAGACGTCCAGCTTTATTTTCCCATTTTTTATGGACTAAAAGGAAAATATGTCTAGTTCTTTGTAGACTAAAGAGAAAAAAGACGTCCAGCCCTTTATGGATTAAAAGGAAAAATATGCCTAGCTTTTTGTAGACTAAAAGGAAAAGGCATCTAGCTCTTTTTGGATTGAAAGGAAAATAGGCATTTAGCTTTTTATGGATTGAAAAAAAGACATCTAGCCTTTTATGGACTAAAAGAAAAGAGGCATCTAACTCTTTGTGGAATAAAAGAAAAAAGTGTCTGGCTCCTTGTTGACAAAAATAAAAAAAAGCATCCAACTCTTTATTGATTAAAAGAAAAAAAGTGTCAAACCCTTTGTGGACTCAAAGATGTGAGTTTAGGTACCTTTCCTAGATGACATTTTGATTTATGAGCTCATAAGGTTAGGGATTTTTACATGGAGCCTTTTGGGGCTTTTAAAAAACAAGAATTTATACTTAAAATTCTTTATTGGGTTGATTTTTATGAGTAAGAGTTTGCACCTAAAGGATGCTAATTACTGTATGAATGATACATACGGATGAAAATGCATGTTTAAGTGATGCAAAGATGATAATTTTAAATCCCAATCCGATGATTGGTTTTGGCCTTTTTAGTCATTTGTTCTTTAATGAGTTTGATAAGGTGATCCTTTTTCTTAGGATTCAACAACCTCGTTCTAGATTTCCAAAGGTTTTAAATGTTCAGGTTGCTTTTAGAAAGTACAGATGGCCCATGATTGTAAGGGAAGGTCATAAGCTTGAATGGCTTGTGTTTGGAGACTTTTTATTGAGTTAAGTTTGCTAGTAAGTATGAAAGATTTATCCTATCAATCTTGATTAAGAGTTGTCTTTCTATGTGGACTAATCTGAACTTTGATTGTTTTAATGACAGGTGGAAAATGATTTTTTGCCCTTTACCTTTAGGTTTAGGTTTATTGGGGAAAATGTTTTAAACATATTTTTAAGATGTAAAGGTCTTTAGGGTAAGGTCAACTATGGTTCCAAGGTTCATTCTTGATCTTTAGTTATGAAACAAAATTCCTGCAAAGTTTCATCTTTCAAAGTAATGCTAGGAAATCCTGTTATTAGTTTTATTCATTTATCAAACATTATCAATTAAATGACAAACATGATCCAACATGGGATGCAAGAATTATAAAAGGACTTTGCGAGAAATTAAGTGATTTTATTTCATTCAAAAGAAAAAAGGTACAAGTTATGACAAATTTTAATATCATATAAGATTTTAAGATGCAAAAGAGTTAAAAGTGGTTTTTTGGTTGCTGAGCCCCTAATGTTCATTAAATGAATATTCCATTGAGTATTTTTGAAGACTTTTTGAAGTGGTCAATCTTTTTAGTGTTGTTCGATTCATGATGAGATTCTTTAGATTGCATCGTGGTGGGATGGTTACCTAAGGTTAGGTAAACACCATTTTTTCTCCAAGCATGGGTAAGAATGAGATCCAGTAGAGTATTTTGGCATAAAATAGGTGGGTTAGGTTATAATTTAGTGCTTTGGTCAAAGAAGGTAGATCCGAATTTAATTTGGTCACGTATGCTTGATTTTTTGGTTTTTAACCTAAACTATTTTGTTTTCCTAGATGCTTTCGTTTCTTTTCTTTTTTTTTATTTTTTTAAAGAAAAAAGATAATGCTCTTTTAGGTTTTTATCCTAGAATCCTTTCAGGCATAGTATTTCTTGATGGAGTTGGAATTTATAGGATTATGCAAAGCCATCCATTTTAGTTAATATAAGGGCTTCTCCAAAAAATACATGTTTTATCACATATGGCCTTTCCCAATTTAGAGTCCATTCTACTTAAGCATCTTTATGAATAGAAAGGATTTGTTTGCGTGCTAGGTCACTTTTCAGAATTAACAGATGGACCTTTTTATTATGGGCTCTCATCATGCATTTTTAATACATCTATCTATTACAGATGGCTTTTACATCTGTCTATTACAAATGGCTTTTACTCTTTTCTTCTTGATGAGATTAAGTTATTCATATTGATTTTTGACCTATTCAACTTCTTCAAAGTTATGATTCTATCAAGACTCTAGGTGAGGGAATTTTGTCCTTTAGAGGTAGAATAGCCTCTATGTTGTAAACTGAAAAAAAAATAGAGTAGCAACCTAAAAGTTTAAACTGCTATGCAATATGCCTTTAGTGAAAAAGACAATTTCATGCCAATCTTTGTATGTTTCAATTATCTTTTTGACTATTTTCCTAATATTTTGTTGGCTGCTTTGACTGTCCCATTAATTTTTGCATGGTAAGGCATTGAGTTATGAAAGTGAGTTTTAAATTAAGAACAGACTACTTACATCATCTTGTTTTTCAAGTTGCGCGTATTTTCTATGATGATTTGTTTGGGAAGCCTATATCTGCAGATGATATCTTGCTTCACAAATTTACACAAAATGGATTTAGTAACATTGGCATAAAAAGCTATGTCTACCTATTAGGTAAAATAATCAACAGCAACCAAAATGAAGCAATGCTTGATATAATCCTGAGGGATGATTTGTCTGATCATGTCTATGCCCCACATAGAAAAAGGCCATGGGGTTATCATAAAATGCAAAAGTGGTGGTGGGATATGGGTTTTGTCTATGTAGATTTGGCACTTACGGCACTTTCAAGTATGATCAATGCAATCCTTCTTAAGAGTTAACCAATAATAGCCTGATCATGTGACTTGTTTTGCCATTGTCATATTCACTACAAATTCCTTCATAGAATTTTTCAAAACTTTTTTTGGCTTTGTAGGCATCTGCACACCACAGCAGTACTTAATCCTAGCCTTTCTAGTACAAAATTCCACCATCCAAAATAGAGCTTGTAACTATTCTTTGGATGGTTCTCTTATCAGTTTTGATAGCATATTTGAGGTATTGATGATCTTTGATGTACCAAAAGATGTCATGATACCATGACAATGAACTATGGTTGTAAAAATGCTCATTTGAATGGAAGAAACATTTGATTCTCAATTAACTTTAAACGTGGATGACAATATGGCCAAGGCATCTTCTATTTGGTTCTCTTCCTGATGTAAGTGCTGAAAGCTAATATTATTAATTCTTTTCTAAGTTTTGAGATTAGCTTACTATAATTAATAAGTTTAGCATCGTACATTTACCATTCTCTTTTTAGTTGGTAAATGGCTAAGGTCGAATCTCTAAATACTTGCAGAGTCTTGATACCTTTTTTTAATGACAGCTTGGAGTCCTATAATGTAGGCTTCATATTCAACTATATTATTGGTACAATTGAAGTTTAATCTTGTCGTGAATGTTCAATCAGGTAAGATAATAATTGCCCAAATTCCATGCCCTAATGCATTTGAATCTCCATTAAAATACATTGTCCAAGATGAATTACTATTAAAAATGTCTTCTACCTTGGATATGCCCATCAAGTCTTCGTCAGGAAATTTAAAGTCCAAAGGTTGATAGTTATCTATTGCTCGGCTTGCCATGAAGTCTGCTATTATGCTACCTTTGATGGCTTTTCGATTCATGTACATGATATCATACTCGAAGAACAAGACTTAACACTTGGCTAATCGTCTTGACAAGGCAAGGGCCTTACACAAATACTTGATCGGATCAAGTTTGGTGATCAGCGATGTGGTATGATATAGCATGTATTGCCTTAACCTTTAGGCTATTTAGGCCAAAGCATAACTTACTTTCTTTATTCTTGAGTAGTTATTTTCATATTTTATGAACTTTTTACTCAAATAGTATATAATTTATTCCTCTTACCTTACTCATCATGTTGACCTAATACATAACCCATAAACTTATTGAAAATCGATATATATTAGGATTAAAGGTCGACTAGGGACTGAAGCCATAAGTACTGGTGGGTTTAAAAGGTAGTGTTTGACTTTATCAAAAGCTTTTTCGCACATTCTATTTTTTGAGGATATGTTTTTGAAGTATGCAAAATATTAGATCGTATTTATCCATAGATGAGATATAAATCAGGCTATGTAGTTTAACCTTTCTAAGAAGCTTTTTATTTTTTCTTTTGAGTTTGAGGTGATGGCAGGTTTTGAATGGCCTTGGCTTTGTTAAGATTGACTTCTATTCCTTATCGCTTATAATGAAGCCCAATAGCTTGCCAGATATGACATTGAATATGCATTTTGCAAGGTTTAACTTGAGTTGGTATTTACGAAGCCATTTGAAGAGTTTTTGAAAGTTGGCAACGTGTTCATTCTCTTTTGGTGATTTGGCGATCATATTGTCCACATAGACCTTTATTTCTTTGTGCATTAGACAATGGAATAATGTTACTTTACCCTTTGATTGGTTGCCTTAGCATTTTTAAGCTTGAAGGGCATTGCTTTGTAGCAAAAATTACCCCACATGGTCATAAAAGTGGTATTCTCCACGTCCTCAACTGCCATTTTAATCTAGTTGTAGCCTGAAAATTCATCCATGATGGAAAATAATGCATTTTTGGTGGTGTTGTCTACTAGGGCATTGATGTAAAGCAAAAGGAAATTGTTTTTTAGGCTAGCTCGATTCAGGTCTCTATAGTCCACACACATCCACCCCTTACCATCATTTTTAAGGACTGGTACTATGTTACCCATTCAAGATATTTAGCTACTTCAAGAAATCTTGCCTTTCAGGCTTGACTTCATTGATGCAAATTAGCTACTCAAAACTAATATCCAAAATCTAATATTCATGTCATTTTCATCCAAGCACCTTAAAATATGGAAGAAGAATAATATAGGCAAAAAAATATGTAGAGAAAGGTCTAAGAACTAGTAAAAACTATAAAAAGGACACAAAAGATAAAATGCATAATGCTTAGTTATTTCCATTGATAATACTTAATAAAAGAATGCCTATACAAAGGATTTTACAATGCTTTTGGGTAAGAGCATGCAAGTTTTGTTCATAACATTACTTTGAAACAAACTTGAACAATATAAGAATCTAGGTTTTAGTCCAAACACTTGGAATAAATCCTGGAAAGCATAAACGAGTCTCCCAATCTGTTGTTAATGTCTTTAACTCATTGGTTGCATTGATGGAGAGATCCCCAAATGCCTTGTTCAGTATAAGTGTAACATTTTCAAAGTTGACATTCATATATCCTCTTGGACAGAAATTTTCTAAGTAGAAATGTCATTGATTCCTACCCCAAGTCTTGTCCCAATAGATGCGCCATATTTTTTTTATAGTTCTTTTAGGCTTGTGTTCTTTTCTATTATGCATTGAGCTTAAACCTTAATCCTATTTTGTTGATCTAATGAATAACTTTTAGGGCTCTATCAATTCCTCAGAGATGTTTTTTATGTCCCTTTCTAGCCTGAACATCTTTACTGGCAGTTAACTTTAGACTCATATAAGTACTCTATGATAAGTAAGGCTCAACTATTAGCAACCCGTCCTTGACATAAGTGGCATTGACAAACTCAAAGGACTGAAACAAGGATTTCAGAATGTCCTTACCTAGTTCAATATATGGGGCATTAGTTAAGGTAGCAGCAATAATATCTTCCTCTCCTCTGGCAGAGACAACTTTATTTTCAATGATGAATTTCAACTTTTGATGTAGTGATGATGGTACTACCCTTGCACAGTGAATCCAAGGCCTTTCTAACAAGTAGTTATATGATAGAGCAATGTCCATCACATGGAAGTCTACTTTATAAGAGCATGGGCCAATTTGGAGTGGAATGGTAATGTATCCCATAACGTTTTTATAAGTTCCATGAAATGCTTGCATAACTGTGCAACTATTGTAGATATGAAACCCATTAATGGAGAGCTTCTTCAAGCATGATATTGGCATTCATTCAGCATTGACCTATTATCAATGAGCATCTAGGGTAACGTGTTACCTTTACAGTATATGGTGATGTAAAGTGTTTTATAGTTTTCCCTTTTTCTATGAAAGATTTCATCATCACTAAAAGATGTATAGTTGTGGATAGTGATATTACTTATTAGGCAATCTTACTAGCCTAACGGGATATTGAGAGAGACTTATGCTTTATTCAAGACCTTGAGAAGAGCATTCCTATTAACTTTAAAGTTTAATAGTAATGGCAACATAGATATCTTGGCGAGTTGCTTTTTTAACTGACCAACAATGCTGTATTCATTGTGCTTGATGAACTTAAGGAATTCAGTGGCTTCTTTTTTACTTACTGGCTCCTTGATAGCTATCAAATCTGATTCTTTGTTGTAGGCTTCAATGCTTGAAGAATAGTACTAGTATTCTTTTATTAAGTTCCACTTCTTGATGCAATTGAGGCATAACATCTACCACTCTAAGTTATATGGTCTACTCCTTATAGGTCAATGTTTGTTGCTTGTTGACTAGATTCTTTGATGATTAAAGTTTTGCTTCCATATTTTTAGGGAACCATCTTGTTTTTTTAATAAGGGAAAAGGGTAGCTTTGATACTTGGTCAGTTATCAAATAAGACCAATGGCCTTGCCACCCTTTAAAGAAGATTTTTTTCATCTCTTTTTATTATGTAGATGGATGGTATCACATTTGCTAACATGATATATGAGGCTTACTTTTTATTGTAGAATTCAATTTTATCCTTATTCAATATTTTTAAACCATAGCATGGAACCGTTTAGATGCGTCAAGAATGTGACCGTAAATGGTATGGAAATCATAAAAGTCATTGCTCATTCTTCAATCTTTTCAGCACTGTTAACTAATTCGGCTTGCACTCAAATTTGCCAAACTAGATTCATTAATGTCTTGACTTCCTTTATGCTCTTTATGATATCATAGTTATCTTCAATACTTATTCCATTTGCATTTGATTATGTTTGAGTTTCAGATAAGCTAGTTCAAACATAAAATTTTGGCCATTGTTCACCCTTAAACGTTTTTTCCTTTGCCCTTGAAGATATTTCTGTTGTCCGAGTCACTTTTAATGGCCTTATCGATCATTCCATATAATATGACTACATTTGCGAAGTTTTTCGGGATGTTATTTGCTATGTTCTCATAATAAGAGGCTTGTAATATGCTGATGAATCTAACAGTCATCTCTTTTTCTGTTAATAAGGAGTGAATCTGAATGGCCTCTTTCATCTATTTTTGAGTGTACTGCTTAAAGCTTTCATCAGTGCTCTTTTCCATGCTTATAAGAGAGAAATAATTTGAAACCCAGTTGGTGGCATGTCTCTTCTCATCTATGGCATTAATAGAGAGAATAATGTATTTGTCTCGCTCCTCATAAAACATAATTTTGAATCGGGCCATCATCCTTTGGACTAAGAATAGTGGGCAGTGTTATAAAATGTGCCCTCTCGACTGTATTGGCAGCAAAATGGTTCAGAGGTTTTTTACTCTAGTTTTTGACGCCCAACAATATTCCAACTTTTATAAAAGCTTTTCATACCTTGTTTATTAGTGTTTTGACTTTTTTAATTTTTTTTTGACCCAGCAACTTTTCCCATCGATCACCATATTCACTTTTGGTTCTATATGGCTAAGAAGTGGATTGGCTCTAACATTAGGTCGAAGCCCTTTTTTAACCTGGATCACACCTTTTTCTATCCCGATTTACACATTTCTCTTGAATGATATGGAATTCTTAATAAAGTGACCTTATTCTCTGGAATGGTACTCACAATAGGCATTCTCATGTACCATTTGGGATATAAAGGTGATCTTAGGTTTATGAATACTAGGACCACTAGCTAACCCATTAATAGATGAAAGTATATCTCTTTGTAAGAGTAAGGAAGTGGCTTAAAGTGTTCCCTTTTCAGAGGTGCTTGTTGATTATTTGGAGCTCTTGCATTGTTCAAATTGTGGGGTTGTGCATTTTGAGCAATGTTTTGAATGAGATTTGTCACGAAACTCATTTTTGGAGCAAACCCGTTGGAATTAACTAGTTATGGTACTGGTGAGTAGGGGTTAAAACTTGAATACAGCAAGTTTAAGAAGTAAATACCCTGCAGGATGTGGATTTTGAGTGAACTTAACATGACTTTTGCTAACAGTATTTACTTCCTTCTTTTTAACCATAGCTATTAAGTTTTTAATTGACCTGAATGGTTTTCTGATGGACATCTTGCCACTTTTGATATTATTATCAATCATTTCACTTGATATAACCATGTTAGGAAAATTTTTCATGGTCTTTCGTACCAACCTATCATAGTAAGAAGCCCGTAGGGTATTGATAAACATGACCGTTATTTTTTTCTAAGTTAAAAGAGGGTGAACTTAGGCTACTTTTTTTCCACCTTTAAGCATACTGCCTGAAGTTCTCAGAGGCTTTCTTTTCTATATTTAGAAGGGATAAATGATCCAAGGCCCAGTCGGATACATGCTTATATTGATCAAGGAAAGCATGAGCTAGATTAAGCCTTACATACCAACGAATAGCTACCTTAGTTAGGCTATCCTGAAGCATTGAATCAAAAGTTTCTCATTCTCCTTTTATCTTGCCATCTTGTAGCAATACATGTGAAGGTGGGCGGCGAGGTCTGTAGTCCCATTATACTTTTCAAAATTTGACACTTTGAATTTTGGTAGGAAACAAGATGAGATACCAATCCCAAAGATTTAACATCTACAATCGCAAATTTTTCACTTTCTTTGACAGCCTAAAAATGCTTTTCTAGTCACTGATACTTGTCTTCATTATTTTCTAAAAACTTCTTTGCTCTTTCTTGTTTTGCTTGCTCATCTAGATCTGGGACCATATATCTTACTAGCAAAAAGCTTGCACCTAGAAATCCTTGAACTAGATAGGGTACCATTGCTTGGTTAATGTAAATGAATGGTTGAGTTGATAGGATCATCACTGCTAGAGGATTTTGTTTATGTAATGCCTCTTCTTGAGGATTGGTGGCTTTAATAACACCATTCAAGTTGCTCTTAGGATTAACTGATTCTTTTTCCATATCGACGATGCTTGTTTACCACTTTCTTTGAAAACCTTAGATAATAGCTTAGTTTATTCCACAATTTGAGCCTAGAATTCTTTATTTTTATAGAGTGATTAATCTTGAGACTCCTTAGAAATAAGCTTAAATCATTCAATGTAGGCTTGGTGATCATTTTCCATGCCTTTTTAATGATTGTGAGTGTTATACCGATAGTGAACTATAGGTTTCATATTTTGGAGCACCTTCACTTTAGATTATTATTAGATTAGACTTTTCTAATGTGTCATAAGCATGTTTGATGAGATGACGCTGAGTATGCAATAGCTTTACCTATAACGTCTTTCATTAAAGCAATATAATATCCCGACTACACATGTTTACAGTAAAAAATGCCTGACAAGGTTACATTACTTAATCACATGTTCCAAGAAATACAATAATTTTTATTCATTGGCTCTGATGAGTAGGATGTCATGTGTCAAGGATTAAGCCTCATCCATCATGTACGTAGCCTTTAACTAGGCCACCAAAATCTGCATTTGATAATTCTGGCATGCCTAATCAACCATCTATTACCACTCTTGCTCCCTCCATTTCGAGGCTCTTACTAATTCATCAACTTGGCCTTAGTGAGCTTGTAGGGAATGCTCTAAATCTTGAATTCTAAGTGTTAGAGTCTCATTCTTAGCCTGTTTTACTTTTAAAACTCAGACTTAAACTTTTACTCATTCATTTTTCCTTTGGTAAGTCGATATAAGGGCATAGGTTCTAACAAGCTTTTCCTTGTTGACCCTGGCCTTTTCTTTCCATTGATGCAACTCTTTTTTAAAGGTAGCAACTTCTACCTCCCACTTTGCTAATGACTTACCAAGGCATCGAGACTTGCTTGCTTTACTAAATGCCATGTAGTTTTTTGTCGGACTCTTAAGATCCTCTTTGAAGTAGTTTTCCCTTTTAACAACTCGGTTCATTTCACTATCCTGGATATTAGGTTCATTTCTAATTGACTCTTTTCTTCCTTTAAACAAGCAATTTTCTTGGTGAAGGTTGGCTTTTCTTGTTCAAACTCATACTTGATAAATTTGATCTAAGAGGGAAATTCAACAACTGATAATTATGATGTTCTAAAACCAAATAAGGGTAAGGCATCATTGATGCAACAATTTTTTCACTCATCATATCCTAGAGTCATACTATTTATTTTCCAATACCTCTCTATACACTAGGTTTGTCTCCAAGCATGGAATGCTATATAGACTTTTTACTTGTAATCTGCCTCACCATAATTGAAATCCTACTGCTTAAGGCCTTGAATGAAAAGGATGAATTATTGGCACTGAAATTGTCATAGGACTAGGATAGGTATGTAGCTAGTGCTTCCCTGTAATCCCGTATGCGACACACAATTGTAATCTCTATATTGGTATATGATTATCTGTGGTGAAAACCAAAAGGCTTCCATGCCACCTCTTCCCTTTTGAGATTTTTGAAATTTTGGACCCGTTGCTCCTTGGACTTGTCTTGAGGCCATTCTTTTTCAAGGACCTTGGAGATAGGCTAAAGTTAGGCAAGAAATTGTAAAGCATTCTCTTTATTTCAAGGCAAAGTGGCTGACAAGCCAATATGAAGAAGTAATGCATATTAAATGAAATAACTCATCCTTATTTTCTTGCTGGTGCGGGATTAATGTTGTAGCATAATCACAAAAAAAGATCTGTTATTGTCCCCCAACATAGCCTAATGTTTTTGAAAATATGACCAGACCATATATCACTAATGCATATATATCTTGAATTTTTCGGATGTCAATATTATTTTCCATTACTTCCTTTAAACTGGCCCATGATAGTACTCACTATTCCCTTTTGTCTTGTTATAACTCTCAATTAAGGATTCTGTTGCTCGAAAATCTAAGCTAATCCTTTCTTGAAGGTTAGAGGTTGCAAAGGCTTATAGTATATTTTGTCAGTCTTGGCTTTTTCAATGTTGAGTAATGCAGTATATTCATTAAATATGGTGACCAAATCCTTGCGATTGAAAATGAAGCATCAATAAGCCAGATTCTAGAGCTGGGATGTTGCTCACAACAATTCAACTTCCAAATGGACCTAGAGTAAAAGTGTTGTCTCCATACTTTTTCGTGAATGATTCTCTTTGGGTATTGCTCCAACTATTCCATATATGCTTTAAATCTTGCCAATCATTTTAATGGTGCCCTATCTTAACCTTTTCATGCATTATTGAGACATACCTGGGTTTAAGAACATCCCTATCTTTACAGTTCAGCACTCCAACCATGCTTAAACTTCTTTAAAAGGCTACCGATCAAAAATGGATTATTGCTCCATGATAGACACCCCTTGTTAAACATTAAACCATTAACTAATTGTTTCATAACAATGATGATTATGATAAAATGATGCATGCGTCAAACAAAAAAATGAAGGGGAAACGAGTTAGTGACCATACAAAATAATAAGCATAAGAATAAGGGAATAAAAGAATATTAGTAAAACATGTACCAAAAAATATGCCCCGACAATAGGCAATACTATGCGTAGAAGCGAACATGACAATTATGAATGTTGTGATAGTAAAAGGACAACATAATGGCATGTCCAGTTTTGAAAAAATTACCCTTAACGAAGTGATGCGATACCTTATGGGGACAAAACTAATTGACGAAGTGGCGATCGTTCATCACCATCTATGACAAGTACATGTTAAGCCATCATTTGGACAGCATGATGGCTTATTTAGGTTAGATATGACTCACTTAAGATGACATAGGGCATTGTAGGTAATGGCATTCTTTTATCATCACTCACTTATTAAAGACGGTTAGCTATTGAGCATAACAGCATGGCTCAAAAATAATCATGAAATAAAATGACAAATGCTGGCAATAATATGTGTCCATTATTGCCTATGTAATCATGGTGTATAAGAGTAAAGGTAAGAAGTGCTTCCCCAAGTGACCTTATTTTTTATATTATTCTAGCAACACTCTAATATGGTTTAACATGGTTTATCTCATGAGGTTCACTATCTGGGTTTAAGTTTACACCTAAATTGGTATCCGAATTACTTTTTCATCCAATAAAGAAAGCTAAGGCACCTCGATCCTAGACTTTCATGAGTTTGGTAGAATAGGCTTAATTCGATCGATCTGTTTCCTTATGCAAATACAAAGGGGTATTTATGAGAGACATAGGTAATTTACACCCTGAAAGATTTCTCTATGCCTATATGGAGGGGTACTCACAAAGGTAGATAGCTCACTTCCTCCAAATAATTAGGATGTTAACCTCACCATTGAGTTTGATGGAAATCTAATGTAGATGTATGTACCCAAAGTGTCTTGTAGAAATAATCAAACCTTTTGTTTTACCCCTTTATAACCATACTTATTTGAATCAATATTTATTTGGGAACAAGCAGTCCTTGACAATCATAAGATAAAACCTTAAAAGGTAAAAAGGTTAGAACATAAAGATAAAATAGGATTATATTTAAATAATGATGGAAATCAGAAAAACCAAGAATCGAGTGAGATATAGCTAATTGTAGGCCTAACTCTCTAAGTCCCTAGAGGAGTCGCCAAGCTATAGCTACAGCTACATACCCTTTTTCTATATTCAAAGGAAGCACACAAAACTTAAAAATGGCATATAGTGTGGTTATGTTGATTTGAGCCTTAGGTTATCCCTTGATTGAAATCTAAATTAGGCATAATAATATGAAGGGAAGAAAGGCCGTAGAGAAATCGTTCATCCAACTACTCTCTAAAGGCTACCATAAAATGGTCATAAATTTGGAGTCACTATCGATTATTTTAAGCTAGGCATGATCGAATGCCTATTGAAAACAATGTTTTAAGTCACAAAACTTAAAACATTAAAATAGAGGTCTGCAAGATCTAGGGATTCTTCAATTAGGTTCATGAGATATGGTTAGTGGGTATCAATTTCATGCATCATGACGGGCTAATCTTTCCTCATGCATAACAAACTCTTAAACCCAATCAATGAATTTCTAGACCTTGTAGACCTTAAAATTGATGTTTCAAGTTTCATGAATCAAAACATTATTTTTAATAGGCATATGATCATGCCTAGCCTAAAATGATAGTAATGACTCTAAATTCATGGCCACTTTGCAATAACCTTCTGAGACTAGTTGGATAAGCATTTTGCCCAATGATCTTATTTCCCTTCATATTATTATGCCTAATTTAGATCCTAGTCAAGGGATAACCCAATGGCTCTAACCAACATAGCTATATCGTATGCCATTTTTAAGTCGCACATGCTCTTTTCTAATTACGAAAAAAGGTACATAGTGATAGGAGATTATTAGTGTAAGCTCTGCAAGCTAATTAGATTTGATTGTAAAATACTAGCTATTAGTTAATTTGTGTAGCATTCATTATATTTGTTTAATTTAATATGAGGTATTTTTTTATTTGTAAGGTCAATACATGATTAATAGTTTACATCTTATATAGCCAAAGCCTGTGAAGCACATTAGCTTTGCAAGGGAATTGTAAAGAGTTACAATTATGAGATCCCTATGCATTAAATTCATGTTTCTAAAAAATTTTCTTAGTCATTATATTGTTAAGGCATTGATAATGCATAAAGACTTGCATAAGTAAGCTTCCATGCTTAGGACGCATGTAGCTTATCTCATAAGTTGAAGTATAAAACTACTAGAGGACATCATATGGGTGCTCATTATGGTAACAAGCTCACTGAAAATGACTTGGTATAAGAGTTTCATTTGGTATTTATTTATTTGATTCATTTCCAAAATTTTTGTTTATGATTATTTATTTTAATTTTTAATTTATTTTTCCAAGCTAGTTTCATGGAAATTAGTATAGTTCACTTTCAATTTTGTCCCTCAACCAATTTAGTTGGTTTCTAATAATCCTATTAGATGATATTATCTAGATAATCATGAAAAAAATATTATGAATGATTATCAGGTATGCTTTAATTAAATGCATTCTTATCTTTAATTGTTATTATATTAAAAAAAAAGAATTTTAGCCAAAGGGATATTTTGACCCCTTGGGGGAGGATTTTTCCATTTGAAAGGATTTGGCTTTGAAGAAGAAACCACTAAAAATACTAAGTTTTCTTCAAGTTTTAAAGCGTTGTTAAGGTAGATTTCTTTCTAAAGCTTTAGTTTTTCTTCATTTTATTAATTTTTCCTTTTGTTGGTGAGCCAAAATCATGCTTAAGTTCACGGGGTTTGATCCATGTTAAAAGACTAGGCGGCATTGACCATTTTATTTGATCTAATTGTTTTATTTAATTTTTTTTAATGATAAGTTGTTTTTCCTTCACGAATCATGTTTTTTGTTGATATGATGTTTGATTTTTATGTTATGATGTTATATTTGTCATATATATATATATATATATGATCATATATATGCCATTTTCCTTGGTATTTTCTTATTGATATGTTGAAACAACATGTTAATATGCTTATTTTATGATTTATTATATGATGATGCTAATTCATGCTTGATAAAGCTTGGATATATGATTATTAAGTTGAAAAAATTTTGTTTGGTATCCTAATGTATATGTATATGATGATTTTTTCAATTTTTGTGGTATTTTTTAGATATAGAAAAGTTTATAGACTAATTTGTAAAAAAATAAAAAATATCTAGCCATCCTACGCTTGACCAAAACTCTGATAGACATTTAGGAATGTATTTTATGCATTTTATCATGTAAAAATATTTTTTTTGGATTTTTGGGGTTTTTTATAATTTTAGAAAGTTTAGAGATTTTTGTATAAATGTTGAAAAATTTGTTCTAAGGCCAAAAGGAAGTGGCTAAACCTTCTTTGTAATCTTTGGATGTGATTTTTGTGTTGATTTTGATATATTTTATGTTTAATTTTGTTCTTTAATTAGGTAGGGACTAATTTGTAAATTTGTAAAAGTTTAGGGACCATTAGGAAAATATAGCATTTTAGGTCAAATTGCTTATTCCTGACATAAAATTATCTATTTAGAGTGTTTTGATTATTTTTAGCATTCCTTTGATCTTTTGGGGTAGAGTATTAAAAAACTTTCGTATTCTTCTATTCCCTGGGAAAGTATAAAATTAAATTTTAAAAAAGTTTATGAAATTTTGAAAAAGTTTAGGGGTTTAAATGTAATTTTTTGCATTTTAGGTCATTTTAATATTTAAATTACCTATTTAGTGTATTTTTGGCATTTCAAAAACATTTCTAGCATTTTTAGCCCTTTCAAGGCTAATGTGGAATATTAAAAAATTTAGGACTATTAGTAATTTTTGTACTTAGGTCATATTTGTCATCTAAGTTACCCATTTAAGGTAAAAATGCCATTTCTATAATTTTTGTGTCCTTTATGGTCATCGAGATATTTTTATGTCGAAGGTATATCCCAAGGGTATTTTAATAATTTTTCCTAAAATAAAGCCTAATACAGTCACCGAGGTGCTTTTATGGGAAAGGTTTGTATTTAGGATAAGTTCACCCTTCTATGATCCTTTTTTAGTCTTTTAAGGTTATTAGGATATTTTCATATAAAAATACATCGAAAGGGCATTTTGGTAATTCTACATTAAAACCAAGTCCTATGCGATTAATGGGATACTTTCTTGTACAAGGTACATATTAGGGATAGGTTCATCATTTTATACTACTTTTGAGTCCTGTAAGGTTACCAGATGCTTCTATGTTGAAGGTATACCCTAAGGGCATTTTGAAAATTTTGCATTATAAGCTAGTCTTATGTGATTACTAAGATACTTTCATCTCGAAGGTACATATTAGGGATAGGTTCATCATTTTAGATTGTTTTCGTGTCTTAAGACACTTTATTAATATTTTTAACAAAATAATTTTTTTTTTTAGAAAATTAAGGCAATGTCTCGAAGTTAAAATAATACATGAAATCTTTCCTAAAATATGGTAGTGGTTTTATGAATTATTTTAATAACAAGATATCTTTTTGAAAAAAAAATTTAGATTTTTAAATTTTGTTAAAAAAACTTTTTTTGTATTCCTCTAGCTCTCCAGTGGGATATAATAGATATTTTAGTTTTTAAAACCTTTTGTATTCCTCTAGCTTTATTAGGGTACAAAAGATAATGACAAAAACTTTCATGTTCTTTTAGTCCTATAGTAAGTTAGGAAAGATATTTTCATTTTTAAAAATATTAAAAACTTGATTTTCTTATATACAATAATAAATTTAGAATATTATTTTAATACATGGAAATTATATTTAAATATCAAATTTTGAAACCAGATAAATATTAAAATTTAAATTGACATGTAATTAGTAAGGTACTGATTTTTAGGTATCATGAGAGGGTTGATTTAAAATAGGGTTTTAATTTTAATAATGCATTATAAAGAGGTTTGTTTATCCCATCGCACGCATTAAGCATGTGCAACATTTTCTTTTCTAAATATATGGAGGGGATATAGGTGACCTAATATTTTAGGAGAAGGTAAAGTAATTTTGCCTTTTGAGGTGTTAGCCTTTGTTTGGGCTAGTGAAATTCCTACTGAGTGTAAATTCCTACGTTTGCCCAAGATGTGACCCTTGTTATGGGCATGGAAGATACTCCCACTTGGTTTGACCCTTTCCAACATAAACCCATGATAGGTAAGGATAGGGGTACCTTTTAGTCTGTTTTGAGCTCAAGAAGCAATTTGAGAACCGACTTTAAGTCTAACCTCAAACTTCAATAGTGAACTATATTGACCGCCTACTCAAAAAAATGCCTGAATTTAGGTGTCACCAAAAGTTAAAGACACATGAAGGGATAAAGGTGCCTTTTCTCTTTTTTAATTTTATTCGAATAACTTTGATATCTTATTTGAATAATTTATGATTTTCATTTATTTAGATAATTCATAATTGTATTTTTTTATTTTAAAATTTTACATTGTTTTTTATTTTGAAATTTTATACTTCTTATGTATATTGACTTATGTTTTTTTCTTTTGCATGCATTTTTTCTTATATGCATACGGAGATGCTTGCTTTAAAATAAAATTTCGACTTAGATAAATTTTCATTTAACTTTATGGTCGAATGAGTGCATGCTGTGATTATTTCCAAGGACTTCAAGGAAGTTTATTTTGAGTCAGAGTTCAATCAGAAAAAAATATAGGAATTGTGTGTTGAAGAGTTATTTGTCAAAATTGCCAAAAATTACAAATCAAGACCATTATCAAAATAATTTGAGAGAATGATAGAATATGGGATCAATGAGGAAACATTAAGCAGATCTGATTTGTTGAGAAATATGGATAGATCACACTTCACCTTAAGATATAGATTGGCGAGTAGTTGGTTTAAGCTATGATCAAGTTTTAGGATCCATCATTCAAGTGTTTCTCATTTAATCAACATGACATAACTCCAACTATGGAAGAGATCTCAACCTTGTTCGGACTGGGACCTTTAGAGATGAGGTTTATTTATTGTAAGGAATGCAATCCAACTAGCTTCCTTAGGAAATTAGGGAAAGTTCTTGGTATGGACTTTGAGATAGGTTGCCATTTTATTGAACAGAAGAGGAATGCTAGTGTTATTTCATCGTAGTTTCTATGGTAATACATCTGAATACACTTTGAAACTCAGAAGT
>JBBYHM010000025.1:4392972-4418489 GCA_038381775.1 Adansonia rubrostipa
TGAAATTTCTTATAAATCTCCTATAAAATGAAGCTAACCCATGGAAACTTCTAACCTCTTTGAAAGATTGTGGTGCTGTCCAGTCCTTGATTGCCTGAATCTTTTCAGGATCTGGTTTCAGCCCCTCTTCAGAAAGAATGAACCCTAGAAACACAACCTCAGTTTGCAAAAATGAGCACTTCTTTAAATTCACGTAGAGCTTCTCCTTATGCAACACCTCCAAAACTTGCCGTAAATGCTGTAAATGCTTTTCCTTACTCGGACTATAAATTAGAATATTATCAAAATACACAACAACAAAAGATTGTAAGAAGGGTTTAAGTACCTCAGTCATGGCTCGCATGAATGTACTAGGAGCATTAGATTGGCCGAAAGGCATTACTAACCATTCATATAAGCCTTCAAGAGTCTTAAAAGCAGTCTTCCATTCATCTCCCTCTGTCAATCTGATTTGATGATATCCACTTCTTAAATCAATTTTAGAAATTACCTTCGACCCTGCCAATTGATCGAGCATGTACTCCAATCGAGGAATGGGAAATCGATACTTGATCGTAATCTTGTTTATAACTTGGCTATCAACACACATCCGCCACGATCCATCCTTCTTAGGAGCTAGTAGAGCTGGGCAAGCACATGGACTTTTGCTTTCGTGCACCACTCCTTTCCTTATCAAATCCTCAACCTGTTTTTGAGTTTCCAGCCGCTAAACTGGTGGCATTCGATATGCTGACAAATTCGGTAAAGATGCTCCAGGCACTGAATCTATAGCGTGTTGAATGCTTCTCATAGGTGGCAACCCTTGTGGCAAAGAGTCACTAACCAAGTCAGCAAACTCCGCTAACAATTTCTGAATTTCCTTGGGTTGTTCCTTCAAATTTTCCTCTTTAGCGGTATTTATTATTTTGCTGACCACAGCAAATACAACCCCCAATTCTCTACTTTCACTCACTAACTCTTCAGCCTTTAAAAGCCCATTCAATTTGTCAGTCTTATGTGTCACTACTTCCTTTTGAGGATGCAATGTATATTTTCTTCCACCCCTATGAAAAGAATAAGTATTTTCTTTGGTTGAATGCTGCATATCATGATCAAATAGCCAAGGTCTACCCAAAAGAATATGACACGCATCCATTCGTACCACATGACACAATGCCTTATCATCCACATCATTGCTCATAGTAAACTTGACTAAACATTGGAATTTTACAGGTATCTCAAATCCCTTCTTAACCCATTGAGTCTTATATGGATGAGGATGTCTTTCTATAGGTAGCTTTAGTTTTTCCACGGTTTCTTTAGAAACGTAGTTTTCTGAGCTACCCCGATCGATAATGGCATTACACACTTTATCTCCACACCTAACACGTGTCTTAAAGATACTTTTCCTCCTCTAATCCTCTTTATCGTCTTGGCTGGTCGTAGTCATAACCCTTCTGAGCATCAAAGATTCTCCTTGTGCTGGGTGTATATCTATTTCCTCTTCATTGTCAACATACTCATCATAGACCGGATCAGGTTGTTCTTGATCTTCATCATCAATTTCAACTAAATTCACCCTTCTTTTAGGACAGGTATAAGAAGCGTGCCCACTTTCTCCACAACTAAAGCATCTGATTTGAGATCCGCTACTCGCCTTTCTAATGTTGGGTTGGGTATTGCCTTGAACCTTCTTTCCTTTGTTAACCTTACTGGTTCCCATTACGTTCCCTCTACTAACTTTATTGGTTGAAAATTCACTTTTACTGCTAAAACTGCCTTGAGAAGAGCTAATAGTCTTACCAAATAAAGGCTTCCTTGCGCCGTAGCGTAATACACGTTTTTCAGCTTGTAGGGCATATTGGCGTGCATCCTCCAAGTTGAATATACGAACCAACCCTAGCTTATCGCTAATACTTTGATCTAAACCAACAAACTAATGAGACGTTTATTGCTTGTTAGTTTCGTTTAGTCCCACTCTAATAGACCAATTGTTGAAATTAGAGGTGTAGCGTTCAACCGTCCTTCCGTTTTGCCTAAGCAAATGAAACTTTTTATATAGTTCCATGGCATAATCTAGTGGCAAAAACTGCTTCCGCAGTTTTCTTTTCCCAACTGCTAATTTTTTTCTTCCCTCGACGTGCTCGTTGTTCTTCAACTCTCTTCCACCATTGAAGTGCTGCACTCTTCAACTTAAGCTTCACAAAGAGTACTTTCCTAGGTTCAGCCATCGGTTTCCACTCAAATTAATTCTCAATAGTAGCTTCCCAGTCCAAATAATCTTTCGCATGTAACTCCCCATGGAAGTCATCTACTTGGATCTTTGCCTCTCCTCCCATTAACTCGAAAGCATGCAATAGTCGATCTTCCAATATGCCTTGTACTGCAAAGTTTGCAGGTCCAGCATTATGGAAAGGGTTCTTCGGCTCTCCTTCATCTGAAACATCTTCAAGACCACCTTCTGGCAGGTCAAACGGATTGTGGTCACCTTCCGGTATCTCCATTCAGGCTCCCCCATCTATTTGTTGCTGCAAAGCTTGTACAGCTTGCGACAAATCCTCCACCATGTGCCTCAACTCGATCACCTCTGTTTGCTGTTCTTGATTCTCTCTTCCACGGCCCCTTGCATGTCCTACCATGGCTCTGATACCAAATTGATGCAGGGTGGAGATGATAGAAATAGCTAGAACACAAAAAAATTGAAATGGTCGAGAAAGATAATGCTGTAGAGATATTTAGGTTCTAGAAAGAAACCTTTTTTAGATAGAATAATAAAATAATAATAATAATCGAATACTTTGTAGCAACTCCCTAGATGCTTATATATAGGCTAGAACTCCTACTCCTACTAGATTTAGTATTCCTAGTAGAATACTAATTAAGCTTAATCATAAAACTTATCCAAACTTAAACTCTAATGCTAAACAATAATCTAATTAAACTAGAATCCTAAACATAGATCTAAATGGATTTCTTTATTTCAACAGAATTTAAAATGAAATAGAACTCCTAATTGTTAATGCTCCTGTTTCAGCAACTCTTCCCAATGTTGTAGTTAATAGATTTGCACCAAATCCTGTGCTTATTGTGCATTTTGTACTGCTGGTTAGTTCTGAGAACTCCTAAGCTTCTAAAGTCTCCACTTTGATTGCCTCAAAGTTGTTATGATTTCCAATTGTGTGATTTAATGTGTACTGGAGTTGATGTGTGTGTGTGTGTGTGTTATATCTTTAGTAATTATCATTTCTTAAAATAACCTTAGAACCTACTGCATTGGTGCCGCTGCAATGATGGACTTGATGATTGCATGGGAAGAAAGTGGAGAGTTTTGGAGCTGGTCTAGTTCTAGTTTTGCTTGATTTAAACTTGTTTTACTTGGTTAGCTCAAGCTTGAAAATGGAGCTTGTTTAGTTATAAGCAAGCTTCTTAGGGTTGCTTAGCTTGCTTATGTCTTTATGTTCGTAAATAAAGCTATTTCATAAGTTCACTTTTATGTTTTTATTCTATTAGTTTAATAGCTTTTGTTTGAAAATTTTTGCCCCATATGAAATATTTTTATTGTGACCTTTAATTGTATTTATATTGATTGAATTAGGTTAGAATTATGCTAAAAGATTTTTCTTTATATTATTATTTTAAAAAGGTTTCCGTAATAAATTAGCTTATTAAATAAAGGTCAGAGTTGAATTTGTTTAATAGCTCAAATTAGGCTTATTTGTTTAAACAAATCGAGGTCAAACTTGATGAGAACTTAAATTACCGGGTTCAATCACCAAGTTTAGGCTTAATAAAAGCTTGAGCTTGAGGAATGCTTACATTATCTCCCTCATTGAGCTTGGTTGGCTCATGTATGGACCCATATGCATTTATGTGCTGTGATTTTATCCAAGTATTTTTATTACTTTTATATTGTTGTTGTTATCGTTATTCTAAAGATCCTTTGACATGCAGATTAGGTGCCACACCTGTGATGGAACTGATGATTGCAGCTGGAAAGACTGTCCCTAAATTGCAGCTAGAATTTGGACTTGCTGTTGAAAGAGTGTATACAGGGTCATTTATGACCTCACTTGATATGGCAGGTTTGTTGTTAATGAGCAAAAATTATTGTTTATTTGAAGTATTGTTTATTATAAGTACAATGTTCTTTCAGGATTTTCAATCTCTATAATGAAGGCAGATCAAACCTTGTTGCAACGACTGGATGCTTCCACTAAGGCTCCGCATTGGCCTGTTGGTTCTGCTGGTCTGTGAATATGTTCGATTATTTGATATTTATTGTTTATGTTTCCTCTTTTCACTTGTCTATAAGAGCTTGAAGAAATATGGTGTAATTAACATCATATATTGCATCACATATTGGTGATCTAAATTTCACCATTAAGAATATAATATTGACCTTTCAGTATAATGTTTAAAACAGTTAAACATACTAGATTAGCATTTTAAATGGAAGTTCAAAGGTAATCTTGGGTTCATTGAGCTCAAGTGCTCTGTTTTCTTGTAGGTAATCGCCCACCTGCCAAGATTCCTGTTCCATTGCCACCATCTCGTTCAATAAAGAGTGAGGAGGTAGGTTTTGGGAATTATTGGTTGCTATAAAAGGGTATATTAGGAATGGACAGGTCACTTATTATAGATAAATTCTCAAATTAAAGTCTAGATTTGCAGTTAATTAATTCTTTAATGCAGAATGTGGATATTAGGGTTTTAGTGGCTATCACTAAATAGGTTAGCTTTGTTTCAAGTGTTAGATGTTGCCAGCACTGAGTGACAAATTCACAATTATTTAATGAGATAAAACTTGCTAGGTAGACTATGGAAAATATAATAGCAGTACTATCAATAGAGAAGAATGTAATGGCATCATATTTAAGCACTCATTATGTTACAAAATAAAACTATTTAATTACTGAGTTTTATGTTCTCAAAAAAGAGGAAAAAATGAGTTTTAGTATTTTGTTGATGAATATGTATTGGCACCCTATGAATATGTATTTGCCAGGGTGCCTTATATGTTGCCATTGATAGATATAGACAACACTGAGTGACAAATGCATAATTTTGTAACAAAATAAAACTTGCTAGGTAGGCTATGGAAAATATTATACCAATACTATCAATAGAGAAGAATGTAATGGCATCATATTTAAGCACTCATTATGTTACAAAATAAAACTATTTAATTACTGAGTTTTATGTTCTCAAAAAAGAGGAAAAAAAATGAGTTTTAGTATTTTGTTGATGAATATGTATTGGCACCCTATGAATATGTATTGGCCAGGGTGCCTTATTGTCCCCCGAGTTCACATCGTAACAAA
Organism: Adansonia rubrostipa; assembly: GCA_038381775.1. Classification (NCBI taxonomy): domain Eukaryota; kingdom Viridiplantae; phylum Streptophyta; class Magnoliopsida; order Malvales; family Malvaceae; genus Adansonia; species Adansonia rubrostipa. The sequence continues at coordinate 4,398,273 of JBBYHM010000025.1, forward strand.
AATTAATATGGATTACACTGATAATCCTCTGGATCAAGTGGAATAGCCTAAGAATCTGCTATGGCTGATGTTAGGCTTTTTTGACTTGAAAAGTAAAATAGTTTCACAAAAGGCCGTGGGTGTTTTGTTGTCCAAAAATAAGGAAGACAGAAATAAAATGGGCAAAGAAAAAAATCAAGAACAAATATGTATGTATATTAGTGATAAATTCAATTCCTTTGGAACTAAATCCTGTGATTTCATTCTTTTGGTACCTGAATGGTATCACACAAGCGGGGGGGAGGCTTGTTAATATCCATTAAATAAAAATTATTTTTAGTGCCTGTAGTTTTTGGGGCTCATGACATTATTTATGAGCTGTTGGGTATGAAGAAAAGGTATTTCTGCCTTCATTCAAGCTGACCTTTCATGTTTGTTTCTGTTAGTCATTAAGTCGGCCGCTGCAGCTTAGTGAGCAGGGCCATATTCTTGAAGTGGCTATTGAGGCAGCAGCTAATGCAGTAATCGATATGAGGGACATTTTGAATGACTGGGATAGCACCGTTGGTGATGGTGACTGTGGTTCAACAGTAAGTTATACACTTAAACCGTCTTAATTTATCATTTAGCTTCTGGTTCACAAATTATTTCATGATATGCTTGATTAATTTGCTTTTGCAGATGTACAGAGGTGCAATAGCAATCCTTGATGATATGAAAAAATTGTATGCCCTTTCTCCATCATTTTTATGTTTTCTTTTGTTGCTTGAAGAGGGGAACTATAGTAGTTGTGGCAATACTAGTCCAGAATGCTAGGGCATAGATGTACTTATGCATGCTGTCTGCACACCATAGTGATTAGTCTTAAGGTTGCTGAAAATATATAGCTTTGAGTTATAATGGAGGAGGTTTTTATATGGGTCATTATCTTAGATGTGTAGGAAGGGTATTTAACTTTGAGTTATAATGCTTGCCAATAGTACTGAGTATTATATATCTTTCAAGACTCTACCTCCTATGTTGGCTGACATGGCCTGCACATATTATTGGTTGTACAACTACTTTGATCGAACTTGAAAATAGTGAAGTATATTTGAACTAATTTTGTATTTCACTTATTGTACACTTTGTATCAGTGTCACTGCTATGCCTAGAAGAATCCCAGAAAATATCGGTTGAGATGCTTCAAAAACCTGGATGCCCATGATTTTTTACAGGATCTACTAGTGGTAGATATATTAATGTATAATGTATAAAGCTGTTGTAGTCAAACAGGTTACTGGAGTTGTGAGCATTGTTGTGTAATTGCTTTGTTTGTTGTTTCTTTTGTAATTAGCTGTTTCACCTCCATTATTGTTTGCACAATAGTTCAATTTGGAAGTGCTGTGCATTGATTGGTAGCTGTCTAGTTTTAAAATTTTAATGTGAAAGAATGCTTTGCACCTCCGTGATTATCATTCTAAACATCTATTTTCTTTCTTTTCTTGATGATTGTACTTCATGAATAATCTTCATCTGCTTCCAGTTATCCTCTGAATGATGCTGCAGAAACAGTGAATGAAATTGGATCATCTGTTAGAAGAGCTATGGGAGGAACAAGTGGAGTCTTGTAATTTACTTGCCTATTCTCTGCTCTGATATATACTTGGATGACTGGAAATATAAACTCTTGACATTTCTCTGTTAACAGATACAATATATTTTGCAAGGCAGCATATGCACAGTTGAAAGCAAACTTAGATTCAACTGTCACAGCAAAGCAATGTGAGAAGATGCTCATCATCTGAAAGATTTTCTGATTTGAACACCTTGATTTAATGACTCCTGATTTCAGGGGCTGAAGCACTTGAAGCTGCCATTGCTGCAGTCAGTAAATATGGTGGGGCTAGTGCTGGTTATCGTACGTTATTGGATGCTCTTATTCCTGCATTAGCAGTTCTTAAGGAGGTTATATAGAACAACTGCCTTTCTTCGCTCTTTTTTTTTTTTTTTGAGGTCTAAGATTTCTTACTATTATTTTTGTTTTGCAAGCAGAGATTAATTTCCGGTGATGATCCTTCTACTGCTTTTGTTCTATCATCTGAAGCAGCATTGGCAGGAGCTGAATCAACTAAAGACATGCCGGCACAGGTTGCTGTATCATTCTGCCTTTCCTTATATACTATTTAGGATTTTGATTGCACTCAGCTGATGCTTTTGCTTGGCGGTTCTTGGGTATAATATTTTATTAAAATGCTTTGATATTACATGCTTTATCTCAAAAAGCATACTAAAGTAGGAAATTTTTTCAGGCTATGATCTGCAAATAAAACTCTAAAACATATAGAAGCAACTTACTAGAAACAGGATAGACGAGATCACAATTCTTTTACAGTCTTTTTTCCTCATTCCTTTTGGGAAAGTTTCTTGTTCCCTTTTGAGCTTGTATACTTGTGCCTTTGTTGTCTGTCGAGTCCTAGGCAAGTTTTATAGGTAGAATAAACGTCAAGATTACTGCCATTAAATCGAAGGTTTAAGTTTGGATGTAGTCCTTGTTCTTCTTTGATGTTTGAATTAGTCCTTAAACTTCAATTTTCTAAAATCATAATCCCTGATTTCAAATTTGTGCAATCCCAGAAAATCTATAACGGCCAACTAAAGGAGATGACTGAATTGTTATGTAGGATAACTTTTTTTTAATTGATTGGATCTGTTTGTTTAAAGTTTTCTGCTTTAGATTTTGTGTTTCTAAGAAATTTTACTTTGTTTTATTTTCAAAAGATTGAAAGCAAAAATATGTTGGCTAGCTAGTGTTTTTGGATGTTGAAAAATTAATAATAAAGAAGAATGAAAATATTGCGAACATAATTCACTGTAGAAGGAGAATTTTAAAAAATTAGTAATAAATAATATCTGATCTAGTATTATATAGTCTAATAATATTATAAATTTGTGTTTATATTATAGCATGTTATTACTTATTATATAAAAAATCTTGAATAGGTTTCTTTTAAATAATAATAGCAGCAGCAGCAGCTGTTGTAGTAGTTAAACTTAAATATCAAACAATGAGTTTTATAATGTCTTATAGTTAAAATAATATTTTTTAATGTATTAAACATTATACTAACAGAATATGAAATATAGCCTTTAATTTTAAAATATTAAATATAACTATGTATTATATATTTTTAGGCATTACATTGTATTTATTTTATATATATATATATATTTATATATTTATATAATCAAATATATGTATTATCATTATAATTATAAAATAATGTAGTTTCAAGAATATATTTAATAAAATATAATTTCAAAATAATTCAATATAATGATAGTCATATAAAAAATCGCATAATATTTTGTTTTATTTGCACTATATATAAAATTTTTCATTATTATATTATATTGAATATGACGAGTTTTTATATGTTTATTTTTCATTTGACAATTTATATTGTTTTATTTATTTATTTTTTTACAGATTTCTAACTTTAAGTGTATGCTGATTTTGACATTTATTCTTTAACTATACATTTATTTTTTTAGTCTTATTAGTTGCTATTTAAATTAAATCTTATGGTTTTTAATTTCAAATTTTATGAGAACAAAAATTTTGATGGAGACATTGCTTTTCAGACAATGGACACAACGCAAGAATGTGTTTCTGTTATTTGGGTAACTACATTTATTTTTTGTATTTCAGTAATAGGTAGATACCTACTGCCAATCAAAGAACCCTGAAATGTAATAAGAAAATGGGAAACAAAAATTGCACCTGGGATATCACTGATGTAACATATGAAGATTGACTGAGTTTGATTTGTTGTAGAAGAAGAAGAAGAAGGCATTTGGTCATCTATTTAATATTTAATACATGTTTCCAGATGAAAGCTGTTGGATGCCCTTAACAAAATATCTATTTGCTGTTTTAATGCAAATGTTTGTGGGATATGATTTGACGATGGGCAGCAATTGCAGGCTGGGCGGTCAAGCTATGTATCTGCGGCTATACTTGCAACAGTTCCGGATCCTGGTGCAATGGCAGCAGCTGCGTGGTACAGAGCTGCGGCTTTGGCTGTAAAGGATAAATCTCAAGCTTCTTCATGAACTCATCTAACAAAATTCATGTCTTCTTTTTGCTGCTGATTCACCAACCAAAGTTTTGTTTTTGTTCATGGTTAATGCTACTAATTGGCTGGCTGACCGCTTATGCATTTTTTTTCGTCCTTTTATTTTATTTTTATTTTGGGTGCATAAAGCTGAGGGAGCGACTTCATACATATTATTTAACATTAAAAGCCAAAAAAAAGGAAAAAAAATCATGTTTTAATTTGCATGTTGACTTTGGATGGCCTTTCTTGACTAGTGAGATTAGAGATGTTGAACTGAGCCCAGGTTTAGTGCGAGTTTTTTTTTTTTCTTTTTGTTTTCAAATTTGGCTTCTAATTAACACGAAATTATATTTGATTTATTGGAGTGAAATAGCACTCTAACGGAGAATAGATCTAAAATAGAATGAAATAGTTATAGTACTAATTTGATTCAATATAATGAAATATTATGAGATTTTAATCTTTGAGAAATATAAAATCTCTTAAGAGTAATTATGTATCTTGCCTAAGTTCAAAACAGTTATTAAGTGGGAGAAGTGTAGGATGAATATTTTGGCCTTTGACAAAATAAGGCAAGAATCAATGACTGTAGAATGGGCATTTGGAGAATTCAATGATTGCATCATTTTAATGTGCAGAATCGGTGTGTAATAAAATAGTTATTATAGTTAACTAAGCATACAATTTGTTTCAATCATGACTTGTAAGATTGTAAATTAGTCAATTTTTTTAGTGTTTAAGTGAATCAAATTTGAATATTTTGTATTTTTATATTTCGTATTTTACAAGTAGCTTGGTTCGTTTAAAATATGCATTTACATATATTTTATTTTATTTTTAAGTCTAAAATGTCCAGATTATTTTAACTTTATTGTCTTTTAGTGAGCTTAAAAGTGTCTATTATTTTTTTTTGGAGGGGAGGGGTTAAGAAGGGGAGAAAAAGAAGAGAGGGAAGGAAATATTAAAGTTTATTAGCCTTTCGGACGATCAATAATCTGTGTTATCGCTTGAACAGCCATTTCAAACAAAAAGGTTACCGAGCTTTTCTCTGATTGTCAAAACATAAGGAGACATCGATGTGACCATCTGACATCAATATAACCTTAGGGCTGATACCTCCTTTTGAATGGCAGTTGATTGACAGATGCGGCTAGAAGATATAGTAGCCCGATAGCTAGCTTGGCGCTAGCTGTCTCTCAGTTATATCATCTGACACGTCCCCCAACAATGCTTATAAAAGGATAAACAAACCGAAAGTAAATGTATCTTTTTCCCATTTTAGTCCTCTTGTTGTATTAACCTTTAAAAGTTTCAAAACTAACTTAACCATCAAAGAGTGCCTCGAAGTACCAACTATGGCACCTCTTTGACTCCCTTTGTGTTGTAAGACCCTGTCCAACTTCTCAGAGAAAAGCATCAATAATTGGCCCCGTCTATGGGAGTACAGAACAAACAAACCATGGCTGAACAACACATTGACAATGTCCTACAAATCCTTTCACCATTACCAGAAATCGCAAACCAAACCACAACCCAACCAACCCTTACGATCCCTAGTTCGTCACACCATCAGATATCCATACCCCCGCCTTCTTAGTTGACCCACTCATCGCTCACTTATTATCAGAACTTGCTAGGACTAATACTGCGAATGACCACCATCGCTTCCTACCATAACCAACCAGCAGGCCCAAGCAATGCGACCACGGCCACTCTTATAACTATAAACACACCCCATGTGCCCGTTGACGCCCCAGCACCTTCGGTCAACCATTTTAATACCACCACACCACCACCAATATACACAACTTCTTTTCTGACCTTGTCATCATCAACGGGACAACCTAACTACCAAACTCACTAGCTAACCCAATTCTAAGCCATCGCAGGCTAGCTGGTCTCTATCCAACAATCCCAAATTCAACTTGCCTAACTTGTTAACTCCCAAACCAACCGCCAAAACACATAACTAGTCGATCGATTAATTCAACCCATTAAAAGCATTCCAAATCCAGAATCACATGATCGACTTGCCACACCAAACCATCTAGCTTGCCAAATGGCCTAGCAAAGTTCCTGCTCTACAATAGATGCCACAAAGAACCTCCTGCCATACCGGCAGTCCCTACTCACCACCCTAGCATTTGAACCTTGCCTAGCAGGTAGCCGACCTCAAACATCAAAAGCCTTAGGGAAACTTGAAAAGATAATTTGAAATGGCTCGCTAATAAGCACAACCCTTTATCTGTCGCCATCCGTCAAGTATCCATTCCTTGAAAAATCAAGCTTTCGTCTGACATTATGATAGCAAGACTAACTCGGTTGACCACCTGAATCATTTTCGCGCATTTCAATAACTTGTGCGATGTCCCAGATGCAGTGCAATGTCACATATTTCTACCAATGCTCTGAGGCCCTGCGCACACTTGGTGGTACTCCCTCAACCTAGGTTCCATCCCCAACTTTGACTAATTAGGCAGGCATTTTCTTGCCCATTCCAGCAGTTGTAAGACAGCTACCAGAACCTCCGCTAGCTTAATGGCAATTAAACAAAATCCTAACGAGAGTATTAGGGACTATGTTAAGCGTTTTACCACTCTAAAGGTGTGAGATCTTAATGAGGAATGGGCTATCCAGGCCTTCATAGTAGGCATCCACCATAAATACTTGAAGTACGCCCTTAACGATGCATAACCCACCAAGTTATACTAGCTTTATGAAAAGGTTTAGAAATATGCCGAAGCTGAGGAGATTGAAATTGCAAATAGAAAAACTAAGCATTGGGACAGGGAGTCAAAGTGCGATCACAGCACGAGGCCCAATAAATGACTCGACCGCCCTGCAGGTACTTGAAAGACTTCTAAACAAGTCAACCATAAAACAACTCCCATACCAACAGAAAACGAGCATGGACGCCACCATACACCAAGTGTGAATCATACAACCCCTCACCACCTCTTGATCATAAATCCTCAATACTATTATGCGAGATGGCTTAATTGAGCCCCTTCGCCAATGAAATGTGATCATAACAAGCACAACCCAAAAAAATATTACAACTTCCACAATGACATAGGGCACATTACGAAAGATTGTATCAGTCTAAAAAATGTAATCAAATCATTGCATAGGAAAGATGCGTTAAGCAGTTCATTAAAAAAGAAACCAGTAGCAGAGAACGAGTGTGTTCACCCAACAGGCACCAAGAAGTCACGCCCAATAAACAGTTAATTATGGGAGTTATAAACATGACCATTAGCACAACGAAAGAGTGGGCTACTAGCAGGTCAAAACAAAAATCGCACTTGCGTAGCATCATGGATATAGATGTGGCTCCCAAACGTCTTAAACAACCCAACTGGGAAGTCAACTTCACTAAGGCAGGCTCTCACCTCTTATTCGACAGTGAAAATAACCCGATCATCATTTTCACCACCATAGGCAACAACCAATTCAACAGGATCCTCTTTGATAATGGCGGTATAGTTAAAGTTTTGCAATGGGATACCCTCTGCAAAATGGGATTCGATAGTGGTGACCTAGTGTCGTCCTTCCTAATTTATAGGTTTGCCAACTAGCTAATTTCGGTCAAGGGGATGATCACATTGCTTATTATGATAGGTGATGGCGATCATATAATCACAACCCTAAAATGACTTGTAGCCAGTCACGAGGAAGTTGATAAGCTTTCCGTTGCCAACTATATCCGAGAAGTCAAGTACCCTAAATGGCTAGCAAATATGGTCATTGTTAAAAAAGCGACAGGGAAATGGTGAATGTTCGTGGACTTCACTAATCTCAACAAAGCTTGCCCAAAGGATAACCATCCACTTTCGGCCATCGACTGGCTCATCGACACCTCCACAGGCCATAAGCTTTTAAGTTTTATGGATGCCTTCTTTGGGTACAACCAAGTGAAAATGGATCCACAGGACCAAGAAAAAATAGTGTTCATCACTGAGGATGGCACCTTCTACAATCAGTTTATGCCTTTCGATCGAAAAAACATCAGAGCCATATATTAGCGATTGGTTAATAAGCTCTTCAAAACCAAATAGAGCAGTCCATGGAAATTTACGTGGATGACATCTTGGTCAGGAGTTCCTCCTTCCAGAAACACATTGGTGATCTGATAGAAACCTTTCACATACTTTATAAGTGTAAAATGAAGCTCAACCCGCTCAAATTTGTGTTTGGAGTAGCCGTAGGAAAGTTCTTGGGATTCATAATCTCCTCACGAGAGATAAAGGTGAACCTGGAGAAGATAAGTGCAATACTTCAGATGAGCCCGCCTGAATCCAACAAAAAAATGTAGCGATTAACTTGTAGAGTAGCCGCATTAAATCATTTTATTTCTAAATCTGCTGATAAATGTTTACCCTTTTTTAGGCTACTTAGGGGATAAACAAGTATAAATGGATGAAGGAATGTCAACAGTCCTTCGACAAATTAAAAACGTATATGTGCTCACCACCCCTGCTCGCTAGTCCCAAGCAAGGAGAACAACTGTACATGTATCTTGCAATTTTTGATGAGACTGTTGCTGCCGTTCCAGTGCAAGAGGAAGCCAAACAGCAGTACCTTATTTATTTTGTTAGTAGGGCACTCCAAGCTAGGGAAATTAGCTACACCAGGATAAAAAAGCTGATCTTTGCTCTTATTGTGGCCACCAAAAAACTAGGACAATATTTTCAAGTGCACCCCATTACTGTTTTGATAGACCACCTACTCAAAAAAGTCCTCCTTAGGGTAGATTCAGTCAGATGCATGATCCGATGGAACGTAGAACTTAGTGAATTTGGCCTAACTTATAGTCTTAGAAAGGAAATCAAGGCACATGTTTTGGCTGACTTTATCACCGAGTGCTCATTCTAAACGTCCAAAGAGTCATCATTGAACACATCCCAGCTACCGACGATCCTAAGAAGACAACTACAGCTACAAAACCTCTAGCTGATAACCAAGCCAAAGTTAAGATAGTATATGTTGATGGATTGTCCGGTAAAGAAATCCAGTGTGAATGTTTTATTGTCCGACCTGCAAGGACAAGAATGGCAATATGGCTTGTCTTTCTAGTTTACGACGTTGAAAACGTTGCCCAGTATAAAGCACTAATCATTGGGATGGAACTAGCTAAGGCCCTTAGAGCCAACCGCCTCATTGCTCACACAGATTCACAGCTAGTGGCTAACCAGGTCAACGAAGTGTAAGAGGTAAAAGATGAGCTACTTGCTAAATATAACGATGTAATCACAAGGCTATCTAAAGGCTTCGATCATGTAGCTATTGAAGGAAATCCCATAGAAGAGAATGGTCGGGCTGACTGCTTGTCCAAAATAGCGAGCAATATGGAACTCTCTACTAGAGGGAAGGTCTTACTCGAATGTGTCCAGATGCTGAGCTATGACAGACATATACATGAAATCATGACCGATGCTGAGGAAAACTGGATGACACCCTTTATCTCCTTCCTTAGAGACAATAAAGCCTTGACAAACCCATTACTCTGAAGGTGCTTGGAAAAGAGGGTGACTAGATACATGATCATCAACAATGTCTTATACAAAAAGTCTTTCACCCTTTCTTTACTCAGATGCCCAACCCTTTCAGAAGCCAATTATGTATTAAGAGAGATATATAAAGGCGTTTGTGGCAACCAACTAGGAGGAAGAGCCTTGGTGCTCAAAATGCTAAGGCAAGGCTTTTTTTTGACCTACAATGTGAAAAGACGTCACGAAACTCGTAAAAAAATACGACAAGTGTCAATGGTTCACTCCAATCCCCTGCTAGCCTACATAAACACTAAAACAGATCTTCAGTCCATGGCCATTTTGTGTATGGGTGATTAAAATCTTAGGCTTCTTCCCTCTGGCGACCTTTCAACAAAAATTCTTTATCGTTTCATAGGATTATGTCACCAAATGTGTAGAAGCTGAACCCATCACTATTATCACTGCTAGAACCATAGGGAGTTTTATTTGGTGATACATCCTTTGTAGATTCGGTATACCCAATGTACTCATAGTTGATAATGGCAAACAATTTTTGGCCGACAAACTGCATGACTTTTGTATAAGTTCCATACTTCAGTTGCTTATCCTAATCAAATGGCCAGGTGAAATCCATGAACAAGAATATCTTACAACCATTAAAGAAAAAATTGGATAATGCAAAGAGCGCATGGGCAGCAGAGACACCAGGCATACTATGGATGATCAGAACAATAAAAAGCCTAAGCAACTGCCGCAACCTTTTTTAGCCTTGTTTATGACACTGAAATAGTTATCCCCGCTGAAATAGGGGTCAATAGCTTACGCACCTGCCACACTGATGATCAGCTTAACTCGAAGCACCTGAAGGCCTACCTTAATTTACTGAAAGAAGCTAGAGAAGATGCTGCCATCAAAATGGTGATATGAGGACAATAGACCTCTAGATATTACAATCGCGATGTTCGCAATAGATAATTCCAAGTTCGTGACCTGGTTCTACGAAATTGTGAAACAAATTAGCCAGTTGGTGAAGGGAAGAAGCTATCTCTAAATTGGGAAAGCCCTTATCAAGTATCCAAGGTTCTTAGGTTTGGAGCATACAAGTTAATGGATATGGCTGGACAAACAATCCCTAATACTTGGAACATTGCCTACTTAAAAAAATACTACCTATAAGTGCCTTTTTTTAGAAACTTATTGCTCTTGGCCACCAAAGCCCTAGTCCTTCTTTTCATTTTCAACACGCGACACCTAGTCATCTCAACGACCACTAAGGCCCCAAAATGTGACACCAAGTCACTTATTCACCACCACGACAACATGATCCTTCTTAGCATGCGACACCCGATTGCCCCAATGGCCACCGAGGCCCCAAATTGTGACACTAAGTCACTTAAATAGCCACTAAAGGCCCTCAAAAATTTGACACCAAGCTACTTGTTTACTGCCATGGCAACCATATTATAAAACATAAGTTGCAACCAGTTGCTTAACTGTCAATCATGATTGCACACAGTTTACCAAACAGTAAAGACAAATTTATTCAAACCTTAACAAAGTCTTTATTCATAAACATAAGGTTATTTACAAAAAAAACAAGGCTCACTTCTCTCTGGCAGACGATATCGTCAGACTCTTTTATTTCAGTCTCTTTTGGAGCAGAAGTAATGAAGGTTGCGTCCCTTACTTGCTCTTTCTCTACCTCCTGCTGACTTGGCATTAGCACATTAAACCCTTCTGGTAGTACGCACAATCAACCTAAATCGATTGCTCTTAAATTGAGGGGACGTTGCAGCAGTTGAACCCTATAAAGAGCGCTGTGTTTAACAACTTGTCAAAAATTTGCTCTTTTTGCCTTTTCAGTTCAGCCTGGTGGCGAGCCTCCATTTCGCCAAGCTATGCCTCTAACTCGGTGACCCTTGACTTATTATATTGCAACTACGCGTCATGCTCTTTTAGCTTCTTAGCAGATCTACACCAGCCGCCTAAGCCTTCTCCACCTTGAGAAGTAACTTTGCAATCTGGGACAATCATTTCTCTTCAATTTCCTTCAATGAGGCTTCTAACTTGGTGTTCGCTTCTTGTGATTTCCCCAGCTGGCAGTCTCACTCCATTATTTTCGTCACCTGCTGATTGAACTTCTCTTGCAAGCCTTTCATCTGGCATATGTACATCGTCTAACAGTGCAATGCCTACATTACATACAAAAAGTTCTACTTATCCATTCTAAAAAAACCATATGAACAGTCTACCTTTCCTTGAGAATTCCAAGAACAGTCTGCCTACCAATACTCGACCCATCAAGCGTCAAGTGTGGCCTAGTCGACGTGCTACTTATCATCCCAGACAACTACAACGGCCCTTCACTCATAGGGACATGGCCACTACTTGAACCAACCCATTTTGCCTCCACAGTTAAAGGTGCTGTCGGTAGCATAATAGTCATCGTAGTAGAAAAAACCACCAATCCACCTTTCAGACCCACGGTCGCTACCTGGGGCATAGCCTCTTTTGACTACTCCACTTATACTTTTCGCTTGCCTTTGTGTTGATGCGCAACCGCTTGTTTCCCTGCCCGTTCTTCCAAAGCTGCCTGTATTACATTCATCTTTGTCAAAACACCACAAAGTGATACATGAGCTACCATTTTCTCGATTTAAACAAAGTACCTAAGGAAATACCCTCTTCAGTTGGGGGATGGATGGTTGGCCCTTATCAGCTTCCCCATTTGGGTGACCAGCGGATGACTCCTCAACATCCTCTTTGACAACCTATCTGTCAGACACCCCGATAGCCTCTAGTTCTTTCATCACATCCTCTATCCCTTCCTCTACCATGGCTTCACCTGTATACACACAACATTATCATTTCAAGCTATAAAACATTACCAAAACAAAACTCATGGACCAATAGCAAACTCACCAGCCATATCCCTTTGCACTTTGAGCAGTCGTTACCTTTTCCATTGACTTGGAGCATGCACTAGCCCTTCTGGCAAGTTAGTGAGATCTCGCCTTACGCAGCGTAAGGTACTATTTTCAGCATGCGTGGCCATACCCAAAAAATTCTACTTGCTCTTGCTCTTGTTCATTCAAGTTTGACCTCTCGTTGCACAATGGCAACCTCTGATCCCACTTAACTGGAAACCCTTACGAAATGCCTGCCTTTTTTCTCATAATAAGATATGGCTCCCTCTTCAAATGGGTGTTTGATGGTAAGTCTATCACCAGTTTCCTTCCCTCCCTCGCTTGCAAAAAATACAAACATGCCTCGCCTTGCTTCAAAAAATATAACCCTTCATGACCCTTTTCGAATGTAGCCATCTCTTTTCCTTCTAGACCAAAAAATATGTCACTAGATCACCCAACTATTCAATTTTAGCTAGTTGGGTGACACGTACCTCCTCAGTAGCGCGTAGAAAAAGGGCTCTAGGGGCAAATGGAAGCCTCTTTTGAAAATGTGCAGATAAAATGCTGCACTATCCTCTTCTACAAATGTGGCCCTCTATTCTAGCATCGCCTTTAGCACTTCATACCTTTCTAGATCGACGCCTCTATCATGCATCCACCTGCGCATAGTTTGCATGTTTACAGAGCCCACATATCTCTCCACAGGTTTAATGTCTAATTCCCCCACCACCTCATCAATACTGCCCATTGCCTTTTCTACTTCCTATCGAACTGATCCCTTGACACCCTGCTCGCCCTTTTTAGCTTTCATTGTACTTCCTCTTAGATCGATTTTTTGCATTATCGATTGATCGTCGATTCATTCCAGACTTCACCTTTCCACTATAATCCTTACTTCCTCTCAGATCGCTCTCTTGTAATATCTGTTGATCGCCGATTTGTTCCAGACTTATCTTTTCCACTATGATCCTCACTTCCTCACCAGATTCCTTCAACCTGCCTTTCCTTGCCACTGACTTGATGCACAGCCTATGAACCTCCCTTACCATCCCACCCCAACAAACAGCCACCACTTACACAACCCAGATACTAATTAAAAGCATAGAAATATGAACTTACCAGAGCACTTTCTTTTCCCTCAAAATGCACAAGCAAATATATGCAGCGCCCCTTGCTAGCCGTGGCAACACTCATTTGTTGCAACCATAAAAACCAAAACATGTCAAATCCCCGCAATAACCCAAGAAACCAAATGACACTTTATCACTTTTAATATTACTTACACTCAAATGCACCTACACCCAAAAAAAACAACGACAATTGGCAGTGATCACAAGCACCCACTCTCTGCTTACAATAAAGCTCCCTCTACTCTCTCCGCATAAAACCATCCTTTCACCATACCTCAAGCCTCCCTTTAAATATCCATTCCATAATTATTCTTCCATATTTCCCTTAAGTCCCACGTGTCTACCCCTGATTACTTCCTCTTCAATCACATCGTACCACTATCATCCTATTCTTTTACCTTCTCTCCTGTCACCACATGTCTAGCCATGATTCTTCACTTTTTTATCATGTCGTATCCCTAAAAATTTATCCCTTAACAGTCTCCCTACGTGCTATGTGTCCGCCTATCATTCCTCTTTCTTCTGTCACGCCACTAAAAAGTCATCCCTTGACATTCTCCCTCTTTTTTGTCATGCTTTATTTGCAGCTGTAATAACTGACAACCTATACATTTAAATTTTAAATTCTCGCGTCCTCATGTGCTAATGTACTGCCCACCTAAGCCCAAAATACCAGTCACTTTATGATTTTTTTTTGGCCATTGGGGGGATAATTGTTATGCCATTCGGACAATCAACAATTTGTGTCATTACCTGAACAACCATTTCAAACAAAAAGGCTACCGAGCTTCTCTTTAATCGCCAAAACATAAGGAGACATCGATGTGACCACTCGACAATAACATGACCTCAGGGCTGACACCTCATTCTAAATGATAGTTGATTGACAGATCTAGCTACAAGACATCGTAGCTCGATAGCTAGCTCGGTGCTAGCTATCTCCCAGTTACATCATTTGACAGCATGTCCCTCAATGCCTATAAAGAGATAAACAAATCCAAGTTAAAGGTATCTCTTTCCCATTTTAGTCTCTTCTGTTGTATTAACTTGTAAAAGTCTCAAAACTAACTTAACCATAGGATAGTGCTACAGAGTACCAACTCCGGCACCCTTCTAACTCCCTTTGTGCTGCAAGACCCTGCCTAACCTCTCAGAGAAAAGCATCAACAAAGTTCATGTATTCTTTTTATATAGTTTAATACGTTCGTATATTTATTTCGTGTTTCATGTTATTTTTATATTTTTCTTTGATATTTATATTTAAAATTTTTTATTTTTAAATGATGTTTCCAAACAAATTTTATTCACATGTTGATTTTTATATTAATTTAGGATTCAGATTCGATTGACATAAGAAAAATGTGAAAAGAAATATATATTTTTAATTATTTTTACTTTTCTAGTTTTAAATTTTATTATTTCTAAATGATATATTTAAAAGGTTAGTCCGTGCTTGAATCCCAAGTCGATTTAGGATACGTATTCGACTCACTTAGAAAAATAAAAAAAGTTATTTTATAAATTATTTTTATTTTTAAATAATGTATTTAAAAGCGGCTGGATCAGAGGTGAAGTGGAAAATAGATTTAGGAGACATCTAACTCAGGGGAAATTTTTTAAAAACAAATTTATTTTATTAATTATTTTTAAATAACATATTTAAAAAGGTATGTTCGCACATTGAATTACAAGTTGATTTAGAATCTAGACACTAGAAAAATTAAAATAAGAATTTTATCAATTTTTTATTTTATTTTTAAACGATGTATTTCAAAGAGTTGGTTCATACATTCATTTGCAAATCAATATAGGATGCCTATCAAACCACTCGGGAAAAATTAAAAAGAAATCTTTATTAGTTAGTTTTATTTTATTTTTTAACGATGTACTTAAAGGGGTTGGCCAATACAATAATGTGTATCGATTTAAGGTTTGTACATCAACCATTTAGGAGAAAAAGTTAAAAATAAATGTTGCTACTAATTAATATGACATGTTTCGAACTACTTTGCTTGTTGTTAAGGTTTTTATTTTATTTTTTTTAAATGAACCTAAAGATAAAATAAAACACAAATCATAATTTAATTATTTTATTTTCAATTATTTTTTACATTTTATAAATAAAAAGACAACATTTATTTTCTTTTTCAAAGATGATTTTTTTTTCATTTTTATTTATTAAAATGCGCTCATTTTGGAATTATAAAGGAAATCGCAATCCTCATATAATTACAAAAAAAAGTATGGAAGCCTTATCCGTACATACAAAATTGGAAAAAAATGATTGCTTGGCAGTTTCACGCACAACAAGTATATATAAAAAATAAAAGTAGTAGATTGAAAGCGGCGTTTACTTTCGAACTAATTTTTTTATATTTTTATAATTGTAGGGTTATCTTTAAAAAAAATTAAGAGGAATGGACTGCCATACTAATTTTTTAATATTTTTTTGAATTATATAAAAATTTTAAAAAATACAAACATGATGGAATTCACCCTCCGTTAGGACGATTTCTTTACATAAATTAAAAAATTAAAAGAAAATATATGAAGTTGCTTGCCATGATGATGGCTTCAATACATAAATTTAGCTCAGTGGAAAATTTTGAAAATTTTTCATTTTTCAAATTTCAAAATTTTTTACCAAAATACACTGGTTGTGGAATTAGTTGGAAAATCATCATGAATGAGGCACTTCAAATTTGTGTTTGTATATATTTTTGAATTTATTCTTTAAAAATCGTCGTTAATGGAGGGTGGATTCTAGGCACGTTCTAATTATTATTATTATTATTAGACACCAGCCTACAATATAATATGTTAAGAAAACAATCTCATCGTGTATAAAAAATTCCATTGGTAGGAGGGAAAAGAATTTTGTTGACAGCAAAATTCACACTCTAGGGATCATAATGAGTGAAGGCCTTGAGTCTTGTCCTTACAGTGCAAGACTATCAGTTAACAAAATTCTTCTTCCTACCGAAGCATTTTTTTGCTGTACTGTATGAGATGGTCTTTTAATATGTTAAAATGTCACAAGCTAGTTTCTAGACATGTTAAAACAAAACCAAATAAATAAATAAGTAAATAAATAATGTGCTTAGAAGCTGCCCTCTATGAGAGTGATTCTTAAACTACAAATTCAAAAAATATACAAACACAAATACGAAATGGTTCTCAATCATGGCGATTTTTCACCTAATCCCAAAACTAAGGTATTTTGATCAAATTTTGAATAATTTGAAGAATAAAAATTCTATCGAACTAAATTATGTATGAAAATTGCCGTCGTAAAGAGTGACTTCAATACATTTTCTTTTTATTATTTTTAATTTACATATATGGTAAACATCCTCACGGAAGACTTTCATATTTTTTTTAAAATTTTTTTATATATTTCAAAAAAATATTGAAAAAATTAGTATCGAAGCTGTCCTTGCAAAAACAGAATGTTGAAACTAGCAACACACATGAACTGTAGACTGTATGAAAATGTTGGCTAGACTGTATGAGATCATGGACACAAATAAATCGGCTTCTTGATGTAGACTATGAAAAAACTCGAACACAAATAAACTGGCTTCAAGGCGTGTATCTATGCCACTATCTTTCAGATTTTATTCACCTTCACCGCTGGTGTGCAAAAGGGTTACCAGTATATAAACCTCAAGTATACAACAAAGCCCAATGACTAATTACGTATTGCACCAATGAAAATAATCCATTGGGCATTGAGCAGTGTATTACAAAATTAATGACTTCGATAAAGATTTTCTATAGCAAGTCTTTATATAAGAAATCCGGAAGAGTTTGACTATGGGGGAATAAAGATTGAAAGTTTCAATCATTTTTTCTTGCTGAACAGATACATGTATATATAGGGTATTACATGTCAGTTTAAACAGGCATAACTTTATTTAAAAATGCTTATCTGTACAGATATGTTATTAGAACAAACCTGTCTGTTTAAAATAAACAGTTAAAAAACTTTACAGACATGATTCTTAGTTCAGACATATCTTGTCTGAATAAACAAAAAGTAAAATTAATTAATTATAAAATAATTAATTAATTAGCTGCACCAGCCAAGTGCCAAATGCCATATAATATAATAACATTTATTGCACAAATATTATATTATTATTGCACAAATAGCCACCCAGGCTTGGTTTGCACTATTGCCATATGTGTCAATTTGTTAGGAACATATATTTTCATATATTTAAAGAACTCACTCTTTTGGTTCTTTTTCAATGTGGGATTCTATTTTTCACATATTATTTTGAAAATATTTAATAGTCCTCATGTATTTTTAATTTTCCCCTTGTGTACGGAGGGCGACTTCTGTTCTTTTTTTTTTTAAATTTATTTTTTATATTTAATTCCAAAATTATAATAAAAAAATTATTAGGGCGGCTTCCAATCTACTACTTCCTCTTTTTCCTTTTTTTTTTTTTGGTATGTGTGGAAGGTGGCTTCCATTTATTGTTTTTAATTTTTTAAAACCTATGTATGGATGTTGCCTTTATGATTTAATAAATTTTTTTTTAAATTTTTTTTATGATGACAATTTTCTTTCTATCCAAAATAAGCTTATTTTGGTGAATAAAATGAAACAATCATATTTTGAAAAAAAAAGCAATATTCATATAATAAAGCTTTTAATTTTTAATTTTTATTTTTTAAAATAATTATAAAATTAAAAATATATAAGTTTAATTTTTAATTTTTTAATAATTATAAAATTTTTTTTTTTAAATGTATGGGCCCGTGAGATGTTTCAAGGGTCCATAAAGATTTATATTTTATGCAACTCACGGGTTCAATTTTTTTATTTATTTTCTTAAATTAAGAAAATTAGAAAGAGTATGCAAGTATATATAATTTTTAATTTTTAATTTTTTAATTTTAAATTTATTATAAAAGTAAAAAAAAATAAAAAAAATTTATTATGCATGACGTTGGTTTCCATGCATATAAAATTTTATTTTTATTTTTTAAATAATTATAAAATTAAAAAAATATAAAAGTATCATGATATTAGTGCTAATTGTTATTATTATTATTATTATTATTATTATTATGTGCGTGAAAGCTGCCCTTTGATATTATGTTTTTTTTTAATATTTTTTTACATTATGTACAGATGCCACCCTAGTGGTTGATGTCATTTCCCCCATAAATTCCAAAATGAGGGCATTTTGGTAAATAAAGTTGAAATAATGGTATTTTGTAAATAAAATAAAAGCAATATTTATATAAAAACCCTAAAAATATACACAATATAATAAGCTCCAAATATTTTTTTGAAATATATATATATATAAATAACATTTAAAATGTATTTGATTTACATAATTTATAAATAAACAATTATTAAAAATTTAATTTTCATAGTTAACAAAATAGAATTATATTAACATTATTACAATTTAAAAAATTAATAAATAATAAATAGTTATTTCATAAAATTAAATTTAAAATTAATTTTTATTATTAATATTAATTAATAAAAAACTTATAAAATAACTAAAAACCTTTGATGTCGCTACAATTTAACCCTGGGTTTCATAAAATTGAGTGTTTTTGTATCTTATTTTGGGGTGCAAAGAGTCATTCTTCTTAGTAGTCGAAGAAATTAGTGAAGCAAGTGTTTGATTTGTAATTCAATGAAACTGCGGTTCCAATTATAATAATAAGAAAAAAGAATAAGCTTTATATTTGTTAGCATTATTTTTATACTATTTTAAAATTATTAATTGAGTTAATGTCATGAGTCAAGTGATATTGACTCAATTAATAAAATAATCAAACATTAAATATAATCTATATTAATAGTAAATAAAAATTCAGAGATATTATTGTCTTTTAATTATTTTAATAAAACAACTTTTGAGATCTATATAATACTAGATTTTGAAACGCCCATTATGTGGATAAACTTTTTATGATTTTCTTTGCAAAAAAAAGTTATTTAATGGGTAAATAGTTGTGAGAAAAGAAAAACTACATTAAAAGAGATTAAGGAAGTTATAATCGTAAAAATGTAATAGTAATGTCTTAGAGGTTGGATAGTTTCATAGAAAACATGTATTTTTATAAAACTAAAAGACAAACATTGATCAAAGTATATTATTATTTGATTTTATTTTGGTTTTAATGAGAATTCATTTAATGAGTTAGTGTCATTTGATTTATAAGTTTATATATATATATATCATTTATCATCTATAAAGGTGGTAAAATGAACCCGAACTCGAAAACCTGTCCGAAAAAACCCAAGCCCGAACCCGATTTGACCAAAAAGTTAATGACCCAAACCCGAAAAAACCCAAACTCGAATGGCCCGAACCCGAAATAGCCCAAACCTTAAATGACCCGAACCCAAAAGAACCGAAACCCGAAATGGCCTGAACCTGAAATGACCCGAACCCGAAAAAACCAGAACCTGAGCCCGACCTGAACCTGAACCCGAATTTAATACTAAAAATAAATATGAAGAAATTATAATTAAATAATTTTTCATAAATAAAAACTTTAATAATGAATTTTATTTTAATATTCTTTTAATAATTTAATTAAATATTAAAAACTTAATTTATATTCT
>JBBYHM010000025.1:4421890-4439334 GCA_038381775.1 Adansonia rubrostipa
TAATTTACTAACAAGAAGAAAAAATAAAATAAAATAAAATCAAGGAAATTAGTTCATGGCCATTATGCTTAGTCTTTTAACACGGATAAAAAAAATCCATGAACTTAAGCATTTTTTTGGCTCACAAAAGAGAAGAAAAGTGTATGAAACAAACAAAACTTCAAAGATTTAAGTGGAGATTATATCTTAACAAGCTTTGAAAATTTTTTTTAGTGTTATCTTTTTTTTCCTTCCAAAAAAACTGAAAAACTTCAAGAAAACATCCTCCCCCATGTCCTTTTCATGGATTTTTTCCTTTTTTTAAATTTTTTTGATGTTCAGTTTACTTGTTAGGTTGTAAATAATAAATTTTGTTTCATAAGGCCATATCCTTGTCATCTTTTCTGACAAGCCACCATCTCCACTGTCATGATTATGCTAGTTTAGGTGAAATGATGGTTTTGGTTAACTTATGGACTTAGTTGGAATGAAACAAAATCAATTAGAAAATAATTTAATTTCAACTAAATTAGATTTCATGTAACTAAGTTGGCAAATTATAAAATTATGTAAAAGCAAAATTACATTATGAATTTATAAATAAACATAATCTTAGAACTAAAGAAACAAATGCAATCAAGGTGCATGAAAAGCCTAATTGAAAATTCTACGAAAAAATGATAATAAATTAAAATTCATGTATTCAACAATATTTCACATAATAAATCCAATTAAGAATTTAATCATATGAAAATTCTAATCAAAATTTCATAAAAAATAAAACAATTGAATCAAAATAATTGATATAAAAATAAATAAAAAGTTTAAAGAAAAAGTTAGTGGACTTTGTTGGAAAATTAAAGATAAAAATGGGCTTGGTAGGCTTTTAGAGAATGAAATGGGCTTGATGAAAAATCAAGAAAATGGGCTTGATAAAGTTATTAGGCTTGTTGAGAAATTAATGGGCTTATTGGGCTTAGTTGCAAAAGTTGAAATTTTTAGACCTATTGAGGAGATTTTACCAAAATAAAATAAAATTAATAAAATTAATAGTAAAAATTATAAAGATTTCACGTATTGAATTATACAAGAAAAATCTTTGAGAAGTCTTATTTGCAAGAAGAAAAAATTAAAAATCCAAAACTCATAAAATTTTACGAGAAAACCTTTATGAAAAAAATTTGTTATTTTGGAAATAAATGCAAATCTCATAAAATAAATTGAATTTTTTTAAAAAAATGATTTAATATGATTTTAATGAAAATATTTAATTAATTTTAAAAATATTAAACTCAAAAATTTTATCTCGAAAAAAATTATTGAGTAAAAAACTTTGTATCTTGAAATCATGAAAATTCAAAGAATGAAAAACTCATAAAATAAAATAAATTTTCAAAAACTAATTCGATGGTGGTTAAATGAAAACATTTAAAGAATTTTAAATTTCAAAACTCAAGAAAATTCTATCAAAAATTTTATAGATTAAAAGAAAGCTCATATTTTAAGACCGAAAAATTTCAAAGAATACATTAAAACTTATAAAAAAATGAATTGAATAAAACATATTATCCAAAATATTGATTTACAAAATGGTAAAGATAAAAAATATAAAATTCAAAATAATTTTATCAAGAAAAATTTTACAAGTATAATACTCACTGTACTACGAAAAATTCAAAATTAAGTACAAAAATGGACAAGTTCGCACCTTATGGTATGAAATATCAATGTGAATTTTTCCTTGAATATTTTTTATTTTTTTGGAATGCATATTAGCATGAATACTGCGCAAGTGTCGGTAAAAATATACGATGGTCGATTTTCCAAGCTTTACCGAAAAATCTAAAAAAATTCATGAAAATGGGAAATTTCACCGTGATATCATCTGCAGGAATGATTTTTCGAATTCAGAAAGAAAATATTTAAAAACAAAATTTTTCTTTTGAATATTTGTCATTTCATCCAAGATCTGTCTTCAAATGGCATTTTTTCGTCAAGTGAACTTACGGCTATCCAAAGGTCTTGAAAATGTCCTGTTCATCTGAAAAATATCAGTCGCAATGAGGATGGCTGTTAAGTTCTTGATCTCGGATATTCAGGATTATTGGAAATGAAACCCAGACGAAATTAGATGTTTACATTTCCACTAGCGAAAATTTTAATATGAAATCCTACCTTTTGTATTTTAATTTTGATCTGAGTCAAAAGGGGTTGGTGTTGTAAGGGAGACTAAATGGGTGCATTTCGAAACATCCGTGCATCTCGATAAAATAAGAGTAAAAAATTCGATTGAAAGTAGGGGATAGCATTATCTCCCTTCTATTCTCGCATTTTTTTGGGTACATCTAAAAGCTACAAGGGGTAAATAAGGTACAGTTGAAAAGGCAACTAATAAGTTTTAACATAAAAATATTCCAAAAATTCTAAAAAAAATTCCTTTTTAGGCGAAATTAATCTTCGAAGTTAGGTTCATCTCAGCACTAGCAGCACGTATAATTAAAAGGGCATGATAGATTTTGAAAAATCGTTGCAAGCTTATCTGGTATCGTTAGACCGTATATAATGCCTTTTTGAAAAGGGAATTTTGTGAACTCTTTGGGAAAATACTTGGAAATTTCATAAAAATCATTTGATGGGCCATAATGGCCCAAACAGAATGTTACACGCTGGTTCCAACGGTTTTGGACCGCAAAGGTTCAAAAAATCATAACTCCCTCGTCCGGGATAATTCGAAGGCAAATAAAACATAGTTAAAAGGTAATTTGATGCCCTTTAAAGGAAAAATATTAGAAAAATTTAAAAAAAATATTTTACAGTTCAAAAATGATATTTTAAGTTCAAACTATAGTTGCTACTAGAGCAAAAACAGGGGGATTATTCGATATTCTAGTCTTTTTGAAGATAGACTCACGTCTAAGACGTCTGAACATCCGCAATAGAAAGTAACATGGGCTTTACAGATTCCATAATCCCAGAGTTGTTTGGGATGATGGAACAACCCGTTGACCATGTCACCAAAAGGAACATGAGACTCAAGATCAAGGATTAATACTAAAATGGATTTCCTTTTTTCTTTGAAAAATGAACTTATTTCACTATGAATACGAAGCTGAAATGTTGATTTGCCCCCAAGATTAGGAGACCAATTTGATGAAAACATTAAGTCTGTGCTACTCTTCATCTATTAAAGGTAATATGAACTTAACTTCGGGATATTTCTAAAAATTAGTTTGTAAGAAACAACCACGCATTTTAATGGAGATATCATGAACAAAATACAGCACATGCAAAAATAAACATGGATTAAAAATGCAAACATGCAAAGATAATGTTTTGACATAGAAATGGGTGACATAGATGTAAGAAGAAGACCAATAGGGTGCATGGAGATATAAGCATGTTTATACAAAGGAGTGGTTGTTGGGGTTGTCAATAAGCATTTTTATTTCATAAGCCTCTTTAAAACACAAGAAAAATATTTGAACATACCTAAGACACATTAAGATGGCCATTTAAATATAAATGGATATGTGAATATGGAAGGAACATGACAAAATATGCATGAAAATAGGCTGTATGATGATGAAAATTAAGCATGGTGAGTTTATACATCTAACCACATTAAGGTGTCAAGAGGGTCATCAAGATCCTAGGACTACCACAACTAAGGCAATAAAGATACAAGAGAGTATTAGGAGGCTCATGGTAGCATGAAGGGCTCACTAAAATGAAACGAATGATCAAAATAAAAAATATATGGAACAAGGTAAAAAATATACTAGCAAAAGATTGAAGTTTCTTCCTTATTAAAGCAATAACTTTAAGCTTAGTTCCTTCCCTCTTTTTGCTATTGTTTAGCAAGAAAAAGGTGAAAGGAAGAAGCTTTCTGGTAATATTGTTGTTGATGAGGTGTTTTTAGGATGAAAGTGTGTGAAAGGTTGAGTTTTGGAAGGTGTTTTAATGGTGGTTTTGACGAGCTACAAGAATGGAGGTTGGTTGAAGGTGAAAGGCAATGGAACATTGTGTTGGTGAGTTGGTAGAGCTGGAGTTGATGGAGGATTTGTGGGATGGATGAGTTTTCTGGGATTGCTGGAGAGCTTTTTGGTAGCTCAGAGTTTTTTTTTATGGGAGAGTTTTTTTCAGATGGAAGAGAGTCTTCTTTTGAATCTAATGCTCAGCCAATGCCTTTAGGAGACAAGGCAAGGGCATTTTTTATTTTTCTCTCCTGGACCAAGGAATATCTCCAACTACCATGCTCAGCTAGTTTTCTTCTCATTAGTTTTATCATGCTGAGAAAGAGAGCAGAAAGGTTGCAATAGCATCCTAGCTGATGATATGCCTGCCACCCTCTTACAACCATATATCTTGTGAAAGTGACCTTTGTCATTGGTTGTTTGGGCATTAAAATTTGTTTAAATCCGATCATAAGCCCAAAGCCAAGGTTTGCAATGTTTTATGATGGTTTCTTGGTGCCAAAAACATGTTTGAATTAGATTTTTGAAGGTTAAAAAATTGTTCGAGCAAGGCAAAATGCCTTATCGTATTGATACAAAACATGTTGTATTGATACATAAGGCAATTTTTACCGTCGAGTTTCGATACAATAAGTTGTGTCGATACTAAGAGCAAAAAGTATTTTCAGTCTCGAGAGTTAGAGGCCTATTTCGATACTCCATGGACTTGTATCGATATTCATCCTTGTGTATTGATACATTTTGTCAAAAAACACAACTTTAGCTATTGCCAAGGCCTATATCGATACAAACATGCCAAGTATCGATACCACACTTTGGGTATCATACCAAACCTCTAGTATTGATACTACATGTGAAAATTTAAGTTTTTCGCATTGCAAAGGCCTCGTATCAATACTCATGTACCAATATGACTTGCACATACACGTGGCTTCCCGAGTTACCTTGACTTACTCACAAACAGTAAGAATTTGACCTGTGTATTCATTTGAATGACCTTGGTGACACCATGAAAAGTGGCCTTTGATTCCTTGATTTTATATTTTTCTTTAATATAACCCATAGGCATTTTAGACCTTCCCAAAAAAAACTTTTTTCGCCTAGCGCTGTGTCGCCTAATAATGCCTGGCGACATGGCACCTAACAATCGTCCCCCAGTTGTTATTTCTATTTTCTAATTTTATCATCTTTTAACTAATCCCAGGATGCCAAAAATTGGCCCGGATAAAATAAGGTGTCTACAATGCTCACATTGAACAAGGCATTTGGGAATCTCTCTATCAATGCAATTGATGAACTAGATATATCAGCAATAAATCAAGAGATTAGTCTATCCTCTAGGATTTGTTTTAAGTGTTTGGATTGAAACCGAGATTCCTATATTGTCCAAGTCTATTTCAAAGTAATGCTATGAACTAAACATACATGCTTCTGCCGAAGACTATCTTTGTATGGGCATCCTTTTATTAAGTATTATCAATGAAAATAATTAAGCATTGTACATTTCATCCTTTGTGTTCATTTTCGTAGTTCTTGCCAACTATTTACCTTTTTCTACATATTTTTCTCCCTATATTGTTCTTTTTTTTTTTGTATTCTCAAGCACCTAGATGAAAGTGACATGAATATTCATATTGAAACTCTGGATATCGATTTTGAGCAACCAAGTTGCACTGGTGAGGTTAAGGCTAAAAGAGATTCTAAAGAGAACCCCGTACCTCAAAATGTATCTCATAATTATCTTCAATTAATGAAGAATAACTAGAATGACAATTTTAGAGACTGGTCTGGAGTCTGTGGTAATTTGAAGAACAACGACGATTTTTATCAAAATAGTTTGAGGCATTCAGAGGAGAGAAAATTTTAAATTTTTTAGGTAAAAGTGGGGTTAAAGTATCCCCTCATGAAGTGGGGTTGGAGTATCCCCTAAAATATAGACATGAAAGTGAAAATTTAAATTTTTAATAAAAAGCAGGGTTGGAGTATCCTTTTTGAGTAATGAAATTAGAGTATCTCCATTAGCTAAAATTTAAATATGAAATCATATTTTCTGTATCTTAATCTTGATCCGAGTCAAAAGGGGTTAATGTTGTGAGGGAGACTAAACAACTGCATTTCGAGGCATCTGAACGTCTCGATAAAAAGAGATTCAAAAATTAGGTTGAAAACAGGGTATAGCATTGTGTTATCTAAGTTTCTAATTTTTTTTGGGTGCATCCAAAACTTCATAGGGTAAATGGGGTACCGTTGGAATGGTAGCTCGACAAGGTTTAATATAAAAACATTCCAAAAATTCTAGAAAATCACTTTCTAGGCGGAATTAATTTTCGAAGTTAGGTTCATCTTAGCACTGGCAGCATGTATAATTAAAAGGGCATGATGGATTTCGTAAAATCATTCCAAGCTTATCCAAGATCGTTAGATCATAAATAATACCTTTTCGAAAAAGGAATTTTGTGAATTTTGGGGAAAAATATTTGAAAATTTCATAAAAATCATCTGATGGGCCATAATTGCCCAAACTGAATGTTACATACTGGTTCTAGGGGTTTCAAACAACAAAGGTTTAAAAAATCCTAACCCCTTCCTCCGGGATGATTCAAGGGCAAATAAAACATCGTTAGAAAGTTAATTTGATGCTCTTTAAAGGAAAAATATTAAAAAAATCAAAGAAAATATTTTGTGGCTCAAAAATAATTTTTCAAGTTCGGATAACAGTGCTGCCGGAGCAAAAACAGGGGGAATATTCAATATTTTGATTTTTTCGAAGATAGACGCTGGCCTAGTACGTTCGCACGTCCGCGATAGAAAATAACACAGGCTTCACAAGTTCATTCCACAATCCCAGAGTAGTTTGGGATGATGGAATAACCTGTTGACCATGTAACCAAATAGAAAATGAGACT
Source organism: Adansonia rubrostipa (assembly GCA_038381775.1). Taxonomy (NCBI): domain Eukaryota; kingdom Viridiplantae; phylum Streptophyta; class Magnoliopsida; order Malvales; family Malvaceae; genus Adansonia; species Adansonia rubrostipa. Next base: position 4,428,750 of record JBBYHM010000025.1, read on the forward strand.
CAAGATCAAGGATTAATACTAAAATGGATTTCCCTTTTTTTTTTTGGAAAAATAAACTTATTTCACCATGAATCCGAAGCTGAAATGTTGATTTGCCCCCAAGATTGGGAGACCAATTTGATGAAAATATTAAGTTCGTGCTACTCTTTACCTATTAAAGGTAACATGAACTTAACTTGGGGATGTTTCTAAATATCAGTTTGTAAGAAGCAAGGAAGTATTTTAATGGAGATATCATGAACAAAATACAACACATAAAAAGATAAACATGGATTAAACATGTAAACATGCAAATATGACATTTTGACATGGAAATGGGTGGCATAGATGCAAAAAGATGACAAATAGGGTGCATGGAGATGATAGAAATATGTTTATACAAATGAGTGAATGTTGGAGTTGTCAAGAAAATCTTTTTATTTCATGAGCCTCCTTAAAACACAAGAAAAATATTTGAACAAACCTAAGACACATTAAGGTGGCCATTTAAAAATGAAATGGATATATGAATATGGAAAGAACATGACAAAATATGCATGAACATAGGCTATATGATGATGAAAATGAAGCATGTTGAGTTTATATATCTAACAACATCAAGGTATCAAAAGGGTTATCAAGATCCTAGGACTACCACAACTAAGGCAACAAAGATGCATGAGAGTATTGGGAGGGTCATGGCAACATAAACGGCTCACTAAAATGAAATGAATGATCAAAACAAAAAATATAAAACAAGGTAAAAAATATACCAACAAAAGCTTGAAGCTTCTTCTTTTTCTAAAGTAGTAACTTTAAACTTTGTTGCTTCCTTCTTTTTGCAATTGTTTAGTAAGAAAAGGGTGAAAGGAAGAAGCTTTTTGGTAATATGTTGCTGATGGGGTGTTTTGAGAATGAAAATATGTGAAAGGTTAAGTTTTTGAAGGTGTTCTTGTGGTGGTTTTAGGGAGCTATGGGAATGGAGGTTGGTTGAGGGTGAAAACCAATGGAACAGTGTTTTTGGTGAACTTTTGGAGCTAGAGTTGCTGAAAGATTTATGGGAATAGATACAGAGTTTCTGGGATTGCTGGATAGCTGATTGTTTGATTCAATGCTCAGCCCTTGCTTTTTGAAGACCATGCAAGGGCATTTTTTATTTTTCTCTTCTGCACAAGGGGACATCTCCAGCTACCATGCTCAGCTGACTCTTTTTTTATTGGTTCTGCCATGCTGAGCAAAGAGGCAGAAAGGCTGTGACAGCCTGCAACTAGAGATATACCTGCCACACCCTGTTACACCTATATATCTTATGAAAGTGACCTTTGTCATCAATTGTTTGGGCTCCAAAAATTTGTTTAAATCTGTTAATGAACCCATAGTTAAGGTTTGCAATGTTTTATGATAGTTTCCTAATGTAAAAACATGTTTACATAGGGTTTTCAAAGACTAAAAAGTGGCTCAAACTAGGCAAAAATGCCTTAGTGTATCGATACAAAACATGTATCAATACATAAAGTACTTTTTACTCATAGTATCGATATAATGAGCTGTGTATCGATACTAAAAGCAAAAAATATTTTCAATCTCAAGGCTTAGAAGCATGTATTGATACTCATGCTTGTGTATCGATACATTTTGCCAAAAATCATAACTTCAGCTACTGACAGGGTCTGTATTGATACAAACATGTCAGGTATTAATAACACACCTTGGGTATCAATACCAAACCCTCTTGTATCGATAATACTTATAAAAATTTAAGTTTTTTGCACCGTAAAGGCTTCGTATCAATACTTATGCCTCAATATAACTTGTACGTACTTGTGGCTTCCCGATTAACCTTAACTTAGTCACCAACAATGAAAAATTGATTTGTGTATTCATTTGAATGACCTTGGTGACACCATGAAAAGTGGCCTTTGATGCCTTGTTTTTACATTTTCTTTAATACGGCCCATAGGCATTTTAGATATTTCTAAAAAAAATTTTTCTCCTGGCAATCATCCCCAGTTTTTATTTTTATTTTTTGATTTTATCATCTTTTACCTAACTCCTAGGATGCCAAAAACTAGTCCAGACAAAATGAAGTGTCTATAAAGTTAATAATCTCTAAGGGCATTCGTTAAGCCAAAATGTAAGAGAAATAATAATAATAAAAAATAAAAAGTTAAGTGCAACTTCATGTTGTTAAGACACTCAAAACGATTCTAGAAAAAAATTATCCTTTTTTTTAGCGAAAAGCTCAATAATTCAAATGGTTTTGTTTGAAATGACAAATGGGCCATCTTTCTCTATCTTTTCACAAATATAAAAAATTATTCCCTTTGTAGTCCCCTTTAAGCCTAATGATTTATTCTTTCTTTAAAAACCCTCCATACTAAGGGGCAAATGAAGCAAAGCTTCAAGATCAAAATAAGCAAATTTCGTTCCAAAAGTTACAAGAAGAATAGATCTGTTGTCACAAAGCGAATTTTGAAAATTGAAGAAAGTTTAAATTGCAAGTTCCTTCAAAATAAAGAATGAAGAAAACCAGATGAAGGAAATAAAGAGAACTAAAGGAAAATAAAAAAGCAGAAAAAGATTAAGAAACAAAGATGTATGTTTGTCTTGAAAGACATGCCGGATCAAATTCCTTTTGAAGAGAAATGATCCTTGACTCAATTAACCTTAAACATTTGGTTTAGGCCTATCTATTATTTTCATTCTAAACCGTGAACCATGGCCTATGTTACTACAAAAATCTATTTCGACCAAATATATCCATTTGAGTTATCGAGTCATTCCTTTCAAATTAATTTTTTGGATAATTTTTGAGTCCTTAAGAATATGATAGGTCAATCAATTGAAAAAAAAAAAAGAAAAATCGAAAACAAATGAAGTTCTAGAGTGAAAATGTGAAATGGGTAGTCTAGAACAAACTTAAAGGCTTTGAAATTGCTCTAAAACCAACAAAGATAACCATCAAAGCAAAAAGACTCTTCCATGTTAATTCAGAAATGATCCCAAACTTTTGGAAATTTCACGGCATCAGCAAAAGGTTAAGTTGAATGCCTAAACATTTTCTTTCAATATAACCTTTCAAAACTTTTGTGACCAACCTTCGAAATTAGTGTTACCAAAAGCCTTTCGAATTAACCTCTTGAGACTTCGTGTTTACTAGCATTCGGTTAACACCTGTTGAGCTATTGTACTTGAATATTAAAAGGATGTTACACTTAATTTTTTGTCTTTTAAGGAATTCCTATCAAAAGAATATCCATATGAACTTTGTCTTGATAAACTTCAACCTTGTTATATCAATTTTTTTGTTTATTTTATACTTGTTTCTTCCTTTTAGTAACTTTTGTAACTACTTGAGCTCATGGATTTTGATCCATGCTAAAGCCAATTATGAGAGCCATGATCAAGGTTTCTTGGTTTTGTTGTTATATTTGAATTTTATTGGCAATAAGTTGATTTTCATAAAGATAATTTATTTTTATTGATTAAAATATTTTTTTTATTTTCATGTATGTATTTTTATGTTATTTGTCCCAATATTTTCATGTTGATTTATGTTAATATGTTCATTATTTATTATGATTTTATATATGTTTAAGCTTGGTAAAATTTATGATATGTATTTATATTAATATTAATGAAAATATATGGAAAAAAATTTTTTGGTGAAATACATGCTGGCCGAAAATGATTAAGGCCTTTAGATAATTTTTTATACTTGATTTCATGGTATTTGAGATTATTTTGTAATATTTGAAGTTTGTGAAAAGCTTAAAAATAATTTTTTTTTCAAACTTTTGAAAGGCGTTGGAAAGGTATTTCCATTCTTGGCCAAACCCAACTTGAATGATTTTGTGATGTTTTGATTTTTCTTAGGCCATTTTAAAAATATGGAAATCTTAGGGAATAATGGTAAAAACAAAAAAAAAATTACCTATGCCATACAAGCTTGGCCAAGAGCTTCATGGACTCTTATGAGTGCATTTCATGCATTTTTAACATGTATAAGTGCATAACAAACATTTTTTAGCCTTTTGAGGCTTTTTTGCAATTTTAAAAAGTTCAAAGACTTATTAGCAAAACTTGAAAAATATTGTTACAAGGCCAAAGGTACTTGGCCGAATGTTTCTTAACTGAATGTTCCAAGGCATTTTTCATGTCTGATAGGTGACCAATCTCACCTAACAAAAATAGATTGGTGGCGACTCCAAGAAAAATAAACTGTTGTTTCGTAATGACTATTTAGAGTTAAATCGAGTTAGTGATTCATCTTAACAACTCCATCCCCAAAAAGAAGAAAAATTATAATGATATTGCCCAAAAAATCAAAAAAAAATAATATCATATATACATAGGAGCAAGAGGTACACCCGCCTTTTAAGTCCAGCTAATCAGAATTCATATCCCAATCATGTTGCAACAAAGATGAATGAATGATCCAAAAAGGATTCATCACTCCAAGTGACATTAGAGTCATATCTCGAATGATTTTGACTATGGTTAATTGGATAAAAGTCTCCAGCCAGAGCATAGTGAATTATGACAAATCGCTCCTCATAGATTAATGATCGTTAACCATGAGTTACAAATGTTAGTATATGCCCTAGAGCCAATCGGATTGAATGAGACATATAATAGTTAATAATGCCAATCAATTACTTATATTAGTGATTCAAGGTTTTACTTCATGTTGTAGCATGATTGATAATTATGCAAACACTAACTGGATGAAGCCTATGAAACCCAATGACCTTGCAAAGTTAGTAATGAGTCATGACGATGAGATTTTTATGCATCAAAGCCATGTTTTTAAAAATGTCCCTAGTCATTATATTGTCAAGACTGGGCATTGACAATACACACAGGCTAACATATGCTAAACTTCCATGTATTTGATGCATACAACTCTTTGATCTCATAGAAGTTGAAATATAAAGATACTTAAGGATGGCATATAGGTGTTTGTTTTGTGGAAACAAGTTCACTCAACATAACCTGTATGAGAACTCCATTTGGTCTAAGTTACTTAGTGTCTAAGGAATATGTCCTCATGTGTCAATCGTATATATTAGTTCTCAAACTTATGATACAAAGTTGTTTCATATGAAGAGTGGCATACTTTGATTTATCTAAAACAGATCCGCAATGGATGGAGACTTAAGATAGAGTACGTTGGGTATGACATAACTTATATGGTGGATAAATAAGTGTCCAGTGAGGATTCACTACTTCGAGCGACATTGGAAACATATCTCATGTTCTTGGCTTTGGTTAACTTAATAAAATCGTTAGCCAATGCATGATGAATTTAGAAGAAATTGTTTCTCTAAAGTCATTAAGTTAACCGAAAACTGCAAGAACTAATATGGATTGATACTCACAGCTACATTACACCATGCTTAAGGTTTTTCCTAGATATTTAGTGAAAAGACCAAAGTACACAAAAAGGCAAACCACTAAAAAGTTTCTTAAAAGGTCATATTGACTCTTCTTGCATACCGAGTAGCCACGATGCCTAGCCAAAAGTCAATCTTGGTCTATAAATATAAATACTCTTCATTGGACAACTATATTTACTACCGTTATCATGGAAGCCTAATGGGTCACACATAATAAGATGATCTATTTAATTAAAACTAAGATTTAATTAACTATGATTTAATTAAATAAAAAGTATAACGAGTGAAGCGACCGAAGAAAGATCAAGTTTACACTGCAAACAAATGAGGCTTAACCAACGAATTTTTTAGAAGGAATAAGGTCAACATTGATAATAAATTTTATCAAAAGATTATCAATATTTGCATTTGAAGGAACTTTTGTATAATGAAAAATACCATGAGATTGAATAGACACAACAATCAGGATTCTTTCCAAAAAAAGAAAAGGTTAACTATATCACCTCTAATTTGCTTTAGTCAACTTGGACTGTATGACATATCACAATCCCAAACAAACAAATACAAGACCAACGGTCTTAACCTCTTTTTTTTAACTCTTTTTTTTCTTCTCTCTAAAATGAGTGGGCCTTGGCATTTGCCAGACTACATACGTTGAACTGTAAAATGTTTAGTAATACAAAGTAATCATCTCCAAAAGAATTACACAATTTAGTATATAAAGAAACAAGCAAAAAAGTTTCCCTAGACAGTACCAAAGCTTCACCATAAAAAGTCGACCAAAAGAGATCATTCTTACATAAATAATCCCAAACCACAAACTTTAATATAAGCTTCATTTTCTTTGTTTTTATCAACTTGCATAATTAACTTTGTCCAGACTAAGGACAATGTGATTGAAGTACATGAATGTCCATTTCCTACCTCTTTTTTTTTCTTTTACGAGCACGGGATATGGTGCAAAAGCTCCCTCTGTTATACCACAATCCATAAATAAAGTAGAAAATAAGAGAATCAAGTTTTGAGCATAGATCATGTATCAGCAACTTTTTTTCTCAATTGCTCACAGTTTATATTAATTTTGATGGTTGCTCAATTGGATGTTTAGGCAATAAGCCAATTGGATAATTACATATGAAACTTCCATAGTAGCATCATATGATTAAAGGATATTAATCCTCCACACTAGACTTGGATTTCTTTAACCAGCCTCAGCCTTAGAAAGTCTAGAAAATTGATGCTATTTCAAGGTTTTTTAATCACAAAGGCACATGCACCAGATTTCTACGTATGCTACAAATCTAATTGCATAAATCATTTCAACTCCTTAATGCAATTAGTTATTAACATAACATATAGCCATACTACATGATTACTAATATCTTCAATATATAAATTTCAATGAAAAAATTCAAAAATTAATGTGCAAGCAGCAGCCTTTGTTGTTAAGCTGTAAAACAAACACTTCAGGATACTAGCAAAGAAGATAGAAGTACACTGCATACTTATTAGGTGAACTTCGACAGATTAGAATATACCTACAAGATCACTGCAGCTTCAAGTAAAGCTATGTATCTACTACTCGATAAGTTCTACATGAAACACCTGAAAAGCTAACTACTACTCAGTCATCTTTGCATGATAACCGGTATGTTCGGGTGATACGGATCTGGAAAAAAAAAAGAAAAAAAATATATGCATGTTAGAGCTTCAAATTGAACATTCTAGCAGATATGGTATAATCATCTTATAAATCTCATAATAAAAGCAACATCTGTAAATGTAGCCTGGGTAGACATTATTATTATTTTATTGAAGAGTTACAAACTTACAATCGTTTGAAGTCAATCCTACAGCTATAACTTCAAAATGCTGATAAATAATTGGCTTCCAAAATGTATTTGGAAACACATAATATTTATTAAATTACATGTTCCATAACATTGACATACAAAAACTTTCTGATCTATTTTTAGTATTTATTCGCTTTAGAAACTACTAACAGCCGCTTCATGTTTAAATTGCTAGGTTTTCACTGTCATAATTGTCAAAAAACCAGCCCAATATTTGTAGAGTAATTTGTGCTTTAGTTTTTTAATATTTGTCTAAACCCTAGGCCACTAAGTCATTAGTCTGACAACAGCTGTAAATCCAGATTTCATGACTATTGTTCCAGCAATTTACAACTTTTACACCAAATCTTAAATCTCATTTCATGTAAAATATAAACCCTCATTGGATTGAAATTCTTTGCATGAATACTTACTGTGACATTACATATCTTGTATATCATTATTATACTTTATTACTTTTGCACTCACTAAGACCCTGTTTGGAATTAAGGTGCATGCCCAAAATTCTGGTTTGAGCTTCCCACCACAAAGGCAAACAAGTCTGCTTTTGGCTAAAAACTTTACACATGCTTTGGATTTTACTCCCCACGCTAGCTTCAATCTTAAAGCAGCTTTCAAGCTACTTTCCTGGTTCTAGTTCTTCATAAGCATTTGGCATACTATAAACTATTATCAAATGACAAAAATGCCAAGAAAATTATATTCCTTCACAAATATCAAATTATATTTATTGTGGATTTGTGAAGAACATAACTTTGACATTTCCTCTCATCAGATGACTTCATTCACAAGAATGCCAAACATTTAGTTTACAAAAATACCTTTTTACCACATTTTTACATCATAACTTTCAAATAATTTTTCCAACCTTAAATCTTCCACCACAATTTACAACGCAAATAAAGTGTCAAAGTAAGCTGAATTAATACTAAATAGTTATATGATACCATGATCTCATTGCAATATAACAATAAAAGTTTGTTCAAAAACCTATAAACTTTGACCCAATTATTTTTATAGGTTGACATGTGACAACAGTTTGGTTTCTAAAGTTCGAACATAACGAAACTGTATTCTCTTTTCCAATCTTGTATGATGATAGACCAAATGGACAGAGGAGGATGAATAAGCACAACAATTCGAGTAGGTCATGTGTATTATCCATATGATCCTGCCTCAAAACTATTTATACATTATTAATTTGGTTGTACCTCTTTCGTTCTCTACTTAGACCATGCTTGGGAGAAAACATGTAATACTTACAAAATTCCTAGTTTGCTTCAATTTCATTTATCATAAACATCATTACCTTTGTAATTATTATTAAAAAAATATTGATAGAAGATTCAAATGATAACACATTTATTTGACAAGAAATAGTACAAGATTTTAGCATGTATATGGTAAAGTAATAACAATTACCTGTGCAAATCCGTAGATAGCTCGCAAAATTCTGGCATAATCAGTTCCTAGCATTTGAATGACAACATCAGCCAGAAATGTTCCCCAAAACCTATATTACACGATAATATACAATCAAACTTGAAGAAGAGCAAGCATCAGAGTGAGTAACATTGGTAATAGCAATACAGGTGGAAAATTTTGAAAATTCAATGATTAAGATGAGGACAGCTTGTCCTGCTTTGAGACAAATTATTATTTCAAATCCACCAAGGAAAGGTGCAATCAGAATAGATAAGATGATTACTAGAACAGTCAAGACGACCCTATTTGCATCAACTGCCTATCATAATAACAACAACAATAATTACATAGCAAAAACTAACCTTTTCCCATCTATGTTAGTCAAGTATATGGATCATATTTTGCCACTTTGCTCTATTCATCAGCACAATCTCAAGGAAGTCAAAAAGAAACAAGTCCTTATTCAACCCTCTTTGATCTCCCTTCATCTCTTGTAATAGGCATTTTCCCATTAAATAATATCGTCTCATTGGGGCACTTTTATGTGTAATTTTCACCTGTCCAGAACACCTTAAACATGTTTCCATGTTACATTTTCCCTAAAGCACTTATTGCTTGATCATATCATTTCTTGTATCTAGACATACCATGATCTTTTCATCTTAGTCATATTCATCTTCTGCATATGTTGATACTTAGTTGCCCAAAATTCAAGCTCCTATAATATTGCTGATCTAATTCTCGTCTTGTGAATTTGTCCTTCAAGTTTCAATGGAATTTTACAAGTAACCCTTTCATCTAGCCTGCTTGAATATATATTAAAAGCCAATTTTTTCTTTCTTTTGCTATACGTTTCCACATAAAATTGGGAATGCCATTAGGTCCAACTTTTTCAACTTTTCAACTCTTCATCTTTTACAACTCCTCACTTTGATATTTTGAATCTACCAACAAATAGGATTAGTTCTAATTTCTTCTCAATTATTAAGAAGCCTCAAAATTATATTCATATCCAAGTTTAAATAATTTCAACATAGCTTAATCAATAAAATGAGATTTCTTGCTTTTGTCATTAATACATGTTAAAGGATCTTAATCCTTTATCCTCCATTCTCTAGTTTTCACTAGTTTGTACATATATCTAGGACTAAACATTTGATTTTGACAAATATCCTATTTTACAACTCAACTTAAGAGAGGAAATATCATATTAGAAGTTCAAATGTGTCATTCATCTTGTTTAAAGCTACCATGTGAGAAAAATTGGACAAATGTTATTGTTAGCATTGCCAAAATTGGTAACATTCGGAACTAGAAGTATAAGGAAATTGTGGATCTAATACTTAAAGAAATGAATTCACAACCACGTACTCAAACTATGCTTTTTTATTAATCAATTTGCACATTTGACTAATTTGACCAACTCTATTATTCCGATGTTGCCTCTCGAAAGACAAGCACCAATAACATGCACATAGATTAAAAAAAAACCTCGTCATTTTTCTTTTTTCTCCTTTTTAAATTTATTTTTGGAATTTATTAAAATAGAGAGAATAGGATTAGAATTTTTTGATATTTTATTACTACACATAGAGACTATTACAAGTAACCTATTTATAGGCTTTAAGTGGAGAAAATAAGGAAAAATAATCCTACAGAATTAATCAAAATAACTACAAAATAAATCAAAGTAAATCTACAGCTATCATCTTACATTTACAGCAACTACACAATCTGTACAACTAGGAACTCCCATAATTCAGCTAATAGTAATTAGCTGATATTCAATCAACTCTTCAACACTCCCCCTCAAGCTGGTTTGAAAATATCTTCCATCGCCAGCTTGCTAATTAGTCCTCAAACTGTCTTTTGTTTAATCCTTTAGTTAAAATATCTGCAACTTGCTCCTTGGTAGAAACATATGACATA
>JBBYHM010000025.1:4448520-4459480 GCA_038381775.1 Adansonia rubrostipa
TTTTTTGAACCCTTGCTATCTTGGATCGTTAAAACTAGCAAACTACATTCTATTTGGACCATTTCGGCCCACCAGATTTTTTTTTCTAAAATTTTTAAATATTTATACTAGAAAGTTTATGAAATTCCCTTTCTAGGAAGGTATCGCTTGCTATTTAACGATACCAAATGAGCCTGGAATGATTTTTCAAAGTTTACTGTGCCCTTTCTCCTGCAAATACTGATAGTGTTAGAGCAAACCCAATTTTAAAAATTAATTCCACCTAGAAACTGATTTTCTAGGATTTTTGGAATATATTTACATAAACATTGTTAAGTTACCTTTCCAATGGCACCTCATTCACCTTCTAACACGTCCAAATTTACCCGAAATAAATTCGAGAAAGGAGATAATATGATGTTGTCCCCTATTTTTTGGAATTAAAATTAACCAAATTTTTTGAACCATTATTATCGAAATGTTCGAACACCTCAAAAGGCATCCGATTGAATCCCCATGAAGTCACGTAATACAACATAAGCACTCAAAGCTTAGATCAAGGCTAAGACAAAAAAAATTTTATTCAAATTCCTAAGTTCTTTTTTTTTTTAAATACCTTTTTAGCTGTAATATTCTGTTTCTCTGTAAAGATCAAAATTTTAACTTTTGGGGATTCTCCAACCCCACTTTTTGAGGGAATACTTCAACCCCACTTTTCACGTATCATCTAAATTTTCTCTCTCCCAAATCTTTTTAGGGTCCCTAGTCAAACTTTTTTTAACATAAAATTTTCACTTTTGGAGATACTCCAACCCCGCCTTTTGAGAGGATACTCCAACCTCGCTTTTCAAATTTCACTTGAAATCCAAATTTTTTCTCTTGGACATCCCCAAGTTTACTAATCAAAACCTCCTTTTTATCCCTCAAGTTACCACCGAATTAAACTTATTTCAAAGTTGTCATCCTAGTTCTTCCTCAATAATCAAAGACAATTACAAGATACATTCTAATCATCTCTTCCCTTTTTATGTTACTATGTAATTACTTTCATGTGATATTATTATATTCTTTTTTGTATTGCTAACGCGTTTGCCTTTGATATGACCATTATGCATTCATATTTTAAAATTGTTTTCAAAATTACAAGGCAATGGTCCACATCGGTATCTCTCCATTGCTTGACATGGAATACCTGAATTTTTAGCATTCAATCCAAAAATTGTTTTCATAAAAAATCCCTATGTTCCCCAAACCTCCGAGGCGCATAGGTGATATAAATTTTCTTTCCAAATCCAGATATGCAATTTGCAAAATTTTCATGCATAAAAGGGGATTATATTGAAATAATGATATAGTGAAACCAGTTAAACCAAAACCAAAGTGAAATATAGTTAGCAAGTACCGATTTCAAGCATCGTGAGGGTGCTTATCTTTCCCTACACGTAACCAACTCCCAAACTTAACCTATGAATCTCTAGACCATGCAGACCTCAAAATTGATGTATCAAGTTTTCTAACTCGAAACATTATTTTCAATAGGCATCCGATCATGCCTAGCTTGAAATGATTAGTGGTGGCTCCAACTTTATAGCTACTTCATGGTTGCCTTTTAAGACTAGTAGGGTGAGTGATTCGCCCGACAGTCTTTCTTTCCTTCATATTATGCCTAGTTCAAATCTTGACCAAGGGATAACCCAAAGGCTCCAACGAACATAACCACTCCCTACGCTATTCTTTTAAGCCATACACACTTCTTTCATATCGTTCAAAGAAAAAAGGGTACGTGATGACAACTTGGTGACTCCATGGGGATATAATTAGAGAGTTAGGCCTATAACTAGCTATGTCTCACCGGATTTTTGGTTTTTTCTCTTCTTTTTCAGTTTTTGTCATTATTTAGATATAATCCCCTTTTATCTTTATCTTTTAACCTTTTACTTTTTGTGGTTTTATCCTATGATCATCAAGGACTACATTGTTCTCGAATACATATCGATTTGGATAAGTATTTAATATAAGGGTAAAAACACAAGGTTTAATTATTTTTTTGACACGCACCATCCACATGCATTTGCACTATATTCCCACTAAACTCTATGGTGAGGTTAGTAGCCTAATTATTAGGGGGAAGTGAGCTATCCACCTTTATGAGCAAGCCTCAGCATAGGCATGGCAAGACTTTTCGAGTTTAAATTACCCATGCCTCTTATAAGTACCCCTCCTTATTCATATAGGAAATACATCCACCAGATCAAGCCCATTTTGCAAAACCCGCGATGGGCTTAGGATCGAAATGCCTCGATTGTCTTTACCGATGTAGGAGCACTTTTGATACCAATTTAGGCATCAACTTAAACCCATATAGTGAAAATTATGAGCCAAACCATGTCAAACTATGCCGAAGTGCTACTAGAATAACCCAAGGGAAACACTTCTTACCTGTACTCCTACACCATGGTTACATAGGCAATGATGGAAGAAATTTGTTGCTTGCATTTATTATTTTATTTCATGATCATTTTTAGGGTATATCATTATGTTGTACGACTGACCTTCTATAGTAAGTGGGTGATAATAAATGAATTCTACCAATTAAAATGCCCCATGTCATCTTGAAAGAGTTATATCTAACCTAAATAAGCCGCCATGCTCCCCAAAATGATGGCTTCACATGTACATGCCATAGGTGGTGACGAAGGAACTTTACCACTTAATAATTTAATTTTGTCCCTATGAGGTATCGTGTTACCTCATTAAGTGCAACTTTTATCCTAACATGTCATTGTGTTGTCCACTTGCTATTGCAATCGTTATGTCTGCCCTTAGGCATTGTATTACCTATTGTTGGGGTAATTTTTGTAGTGCATTTTTTTTGCTATTTTATTATTCCCTTATTGCTATGCTTATTATTTTGTATGGTCATTAACTTATTTCCCTTTTGTTTTTTGTTTGACACATGCATCATTTCATCAAAATCATCACCATTATAGGATAATTGGTCAATAATGTAATGTTCAATAAAGGGTGTCTGTCATGGAGCAATAGTCTATTTCTGATTTGAAGCCATTTAAGGAAGTTCAAGTATGGTTGAAGCACCGATTGCATGAAGATGGGGACGTTCTTAAAGCAAGTATGTCTTAACAATGCATGAAAGGGTCAATATAGGGTAATGACAAAATGATCTGAAAGATTTAAAGCGTATATGGGCTAGTTGGAATGATACAGATGGAATCATTCACGAAGAGATACAAAATGTAGCCCTTTTACTGCAGGTTTATTTTGATATTGGTCTATTGCTAGCAGCATCTCAGTTTTAGAACCTAGCATATCAATGCTTCACTTTTAATTGTGAAGATTTGGTCCCTACAATCAAATTGAGTTGCTTAACATTGAAAGAGCCAAGATCGACGGAATATACTGCAAGGTTTTGCAACCTTTAACCTTTAAGAAAAGATTAGCTTAAATTCTTGAGGCAACAGAGTCTTGGATCGAAAGTCATATCAAGACGAATGGGAATAATCAGTACATCTCATGGGTTAGTATAAAGGAAGTAATGATGAGTAGCATTAACATCTGAAAAATTCAAGATATCTATGCTCTGGCAATATATGGTCTGATCATATTTTCAAAAACATTAGGCTATGTTGAAGCGATGGCAGTAGATATCTTTTCTCGATTATGTTGCAGCATTAATCCTGCACTTCTCATCATCGCTGAAACCATTCGAGCTCTCAGTTTTTGCAAGAAAAATGAGTACAATTCGCTTTATTGAATATGCATTACTTCTTTATATTTGGCTGTTAGCCACTTTTACCTCAAAGAGAAGAGAATGTCATACAATTTATTACCTAACTTTAGTCTTTTCTCGAAGGTCCTTAAAAAGGAATAGTCACTACAAGATAAGTCTGAGGAGCAATAGGTCCAAATATTTTGAAACCTTGAAGGGAAGAGGTGACATGGAAGGCCCTTTGGTTTTCACCAAATACAATCATATACCGATATAGAGATTTACAATTATATACTATTTATGAGATTATGGGGAAGCATTAGCCACGCACCCATCTTAGTCTTACGATAATTTCAATGTTGATAATTGATTCCCTTCATCTAAGACCTAGAGTAATAGGATTTCAACTATATTGAACCTGGTTACAAATCTAAAGTTTAGTTAGCTTTCCATGCTTGGAAATAAACCCGTTGTATGGAGAGGAAGTAGTATGACTTTGGGATATGACGAGTAAAGGGTCTATCGCATCAATGATGCCTTACCTTTGTCTAAAAGATCACAAGAATTAGTTAATGAATTTCCCTTTGAAATAAAATTGCTCAAGCAAGAATTTGAGCAAGGAAAAGTAATCTTCTCTGAGGAAATCAATCATTTAAAAAAAGAGAAGAGTCAATTAGAAATCGACCTCTATCTTTGGGATAGTAAAATGAATCGGGTTGTCAAAGAGAAAAATTGCTTCAAAGAGGATCTTTAGAGTCTGACAAAAAGACTACGTCGCACTTAGTAAAGTGAACAAGGCTCAACGTCTTGGCAAGTTATTGGGAGAATGGAAGGTCTAGGTTGCTACCCTTGAAAAAGAGTTGCATGGAAAGAAAAAGCCAGGGACAATAAAGAAAAACTTATTAGAACCTATGCCCTTACATCAATTTATTTAAGGAAGAATAGACGTCTAGAAGCTTGAGGTTAGGATAGAATCTAAGGTTTAGAGTATCCTCTACAAGCTCACCAAGGCCAGGTTGATAAACTAGTAAGGGCCTTTAAGTAGTAGGAACAAAAAAGGCTACGGATGGTTGATTAGATATGCTAGAATTATCACGATCACCACCACCATCTTATCAAGATCACCACCACCATCTTAGCAAGTGGATTTAAGCAACCTAATTAGAGGTTGAGGACATGATAGATGTTTCTCGATCCTTGACATGTGACATCCTGCCCATTAGAGCCCATGAATAAGAACTGTTGTATTTCTTGGAACATGTGATCAAACAGTGTAGCCGTGTGAGGCACTTCCAAATGTAATCATGTTTAATTGAGATATTTTGTTCCTTTAATGAAATATGATATTGACGAAGTCCCCTAACCCAATTGTCCTTCTTTTATTTGCATAACTAACTCAATTCTATTATTGTTTTATTCTTCTATGTCATTTATCATCATGATTGCATAGTCATCACATCTTATCGTGCTTATGACATATCATAAAGGTTTAATCGGATAGTAATCCAAAGTGAAGGTGCTCTAACACACACAATCACCGAAAAGCCATGGAAAACGATCATCAAGCTTGCATCGAATGAATTGAGGTCATGTATAGAGAGTCTTACGAGCAATCACTCCACAAGAATAAGGAACTCCAAGATTAACTTATGGAGTTAACTAAGCTATTATTTGAGGCTTTTAAAGAAAAAGGGCAAATAAGCACTGTTGATGTGAAAAAAGAACCAATTAATCTCGAGAATAACCTGAATGGTGGTATTAAAGCCACTAATGCTTAGAAAGAGGCATCACATGATTCCATCAACTCAACCATTTATTCACATTATTAACCCAACAACGGTAGCCTATCTGGTTCAAGGGTTTTTAGATGCAGGCTCTTTATTAGCAAGACTTATAGTTTCGGATCTTGATGAGTAAGCGAAATAGGAAAAAGCAAAGAGGTCTTCAAAAAATGATAAAGACTTAGACAAATATCAGTCATTGGAAAAACACTTTTGAGCTGTCAAAGGAGGTAACAAATTTGGGACTATAGATGCTAAGTCTTCACAACTGGTTTCCCATTTCATTGTCCCACTTAAATTTAAAGTATCAGATTTTGAAAAATACAATGGGATTATGAACTTTACTGCACACTTTCGCATGTACTACTGTAAGATAGCTGGATATGAGGAGAATGAAAAGTTGTTAATTCATTGCTTTAAGGATAGCCTGACTAAGGCAACCATTCGTTGGTATATATGGCTAGATGCAGTAAGAATTTAGACATGGGCATATTTGGCTCTTGCTTTCCTTGATCAATATAAGCATGTATCCAACTAGGACTCGGATTGTTTTTCCTTGTAACATGGAAAAAAAAGCCTCTGAAAGCTTCAGACAGTAAGCTAAACGGTGGAGAGAAGAAGTAGCTCAAATTTTCCCTTCTTTGACCAAGAAAGAGATGTTGGTTATGTTTATCAGCACTTTGTAGCTCTCTGTTACCAAAGGTTGGTAGGAAACGCCATAAAGAAATTTGCTGATATGGTTATATTAGGTGAAATTATTGATAATGCTATCAAAAGTGGCAAGATATCCATTAGAGAATTATTTGGGTCAAGTAAAAAAATTAATGGCCAAGGGTAAGGAGAAGGACGTGAATGCTGTTAGCGAAAATCTTGCTAAGTTCAATCGAAATCCACATTTGGCACAGAGTATGTATTTCCCAAACATGATGTATCTGGGCTTTAACCCTTACTCACTAGTACCATAGTAAGTCCATTCTGCCAGGTTCACTTTAATAATGAGTTTCACATCGATTTTGTCCAAAACACTTCTAAAAGCATGCAACCCCTCAACACAAATAATGAAAGAGCTCTAAATAATCCATAAGCACCCTGGGAAAAGAAACACATAGAGCCACTTTTTTACTTCTACAAAGAGATTTATTCTTGTCTATTAGTAGGTCAGCTAGTGGCATCGGTATTTCAAAACCCAAGATGATCACCATTTCCTAGATGGTAGGATGGGAGTGCCTATTGTGAGTACCATGCTAGAGTATAAGGTCAATCACTGATTCAAGGGAAAGGTGTAAAGCCTGTTAGAAAATAGTATGATGAAGGTCGAACAAGGGCCTAGACCTAACGTTGGAGCCAATCCACTTCCTAACCATGCAAAGCCAAGAGTGAATGCGGTGATTGATCGGAAAAGATGTCTAGTCAAAAAAAGCATCAAAGAAGTCAAAACCCAATGAGTAAGGTATGGTAAGCTTTTGTAAAGGTTGAAATAATATCGAGTGTCAAAAATCAGAGTAAAAAAATCGTTGAACAATTTTGTTACCATTGCAGTCAAGGGCACATTCTGTAACACTGTTTAATTTCCTAAAAATGGTCCAAAGGATGATGGACCAATCCAAAATCAAATTCTATGAATAGCAGGGTGATTACATCAATCTATCCATTAATGCCATAGATGAGGAGAGGCCTACTACCAATTAGGCTTTAAAGTGTTTCTCTTTCATAGGCATGGTAAAGAGAGCTGACGAAAGCTTTAAATAGTACGCTTTGAGATGGATGGAAAAGGCCATCAGATTCACCCCTTATTTATAAAGAAAAAAATCACTGTTAGGTTTGTTGGCACATTATGATCCCTTTATTATGAAAAGATAGCAAAAAGCCTCTTAAAGAATTTCACAAACGTGGTCATATTATGTGGAATGACGGATAAGGCCATCAAAGGTGACTCAAACAAAAGAGATATCCTTAAGGGCAAAGGAAAAGAAAAAGTTAAGGTTGAACAAAGGCCAAAATCTAGCATTGGAACCAACTTATTCCAACCCTATATTGAATCTGATGCAAAGAAAATAGCTATGGTGGATGACTATGAGATCATAAAAGCTATAGACAAGGTCAAGACACCAATAAATCTGGTTTGGCAAATCTTGGTACAAGTCGATTTGGTTAACAAGGTTAAAAGGATAGAAGAGGAAACTAATGAGTTATGATTTCCATACTATCTATGGTCATACTCTTTAAACTTATAAAGAGTTTCGTGCTATTATTCAAAGAATGATGAATAATGGTAATATTGAATTCTTTGATAAAAATAAGCCTCATATACCCAGCCAACAAACGTATACCATTTATCAACACCACAAAAAGGGACGGAAGCAATCCTCCTTATAGGGCTAGAAGGCCATTGATCTTATTTAACAACTAACCAACTGTCAAAGCCACCCTTATTCAACCCACACCAAAGATGATCATTCGACTTCCATCCCATTTCCTTTATAAGGACAACAAGGCGATTCCTTAAAGATGTGAAAGTAAAACTTTAATCACTGAAGAATCTAGTCAACAAGTAGTAAATGTTGACCTTTTAGAGGCACCAAAGTTTAAAACATGAGAAGCAAATATGGTAACTTTTAAGGAGCATTAAGCGAGAAAGAAGCTATGGAATTCCTTAAGTACATCAAGTATAGCAAATACAACATCGTTGATAAGTTAAACAAGCAACCCGCTAAGATATCTATGCTGTCACTGCCATTAAACTCTAAAGCTCACAGAAATGCTCTCCTTAAGGTCTTAAATGAGACATATGTCATAGGTCAGTTGGATCATCTTGTAAGCAACATCGCTGCCCATAACTATATATCTTTTAGTGATGATGAAATCACTCATAGAGGAAGAGAAAACTATAAAGCTTTTCATATCATCATATATTGTAAAAGCAGCATATTGTCCAAAGTGCTCATTAATAATGGGTTAGCTCTGAATGTAATGCTCATATATTGCTTGAACAAGCTCCCTATTGATGCATCACATATCTCAAACAATCACACAGTTATGCGAGCATTTGATGGAACTTGTAGAAACATTGTGCGAAACATCACTATTTCACTCAAAATTGGCCCATGCACTTATGAAATAGACTGCCATGTGTTCACAATTGCCTATTGAAAGGCCTTAGATTCACTATGCAGGGGTAGTACCATCATCACTACACCAAAAGTTAAAATTTATCATTGAAAACGAGGTTGTCAACATTGGAGTAAAAGAGGATATTATTGCTGCTACCTCAATTAATATCCTATGTATCAAACCCGATGAGGATGTTCCAGAATCCTTATTCCAATCCTTTAAGTTTATCAATGCTACTTATGTCAAGGAAATATTGCCTATGGTTGAGACTCATCTATCGAAGAGCACTCTTATAGGTCTAAAGTTAACCATTGATAGAGGTACCTAAACTAAAAAATGACTCAAAAAACATCTTTAAGGAATTACCCGATCCTTGAAAGTTGTCAACCAAATTGACAAAAGAGGGTTGGGGTTCAAATACAATGCATAACAGAAAAGAAAACAATCTTAAAAGAGCCATGAAAAGAGGATATCCCATTTATTGGGACAAGACTTGGGGTAAATGATATTTCCATCATTTCAAGAAAGTTTCTGTGGAAAAAGATGTGTGAATGTCGGCTTTGATAATATTTCATTCATACTGAACAAAGCATTTAAGGATCTTTTCATCAATGCAATAAATGAGCCAGAGATATCAACAACAGTTTGGGAGACTAGTTTATGCTTTCTAGGGATTGTTCCAAGTGTTTGGACCGAAGTTGAGATTCTCATACTGTTCAAGTCTGTTTTAAAGTAACGTTATGAACTAAACCTACATGCTTTCGCCTAAGAGTGTTCAAGATCTTTTTTATGGGGACCCTTTTATTAAATATTATCAATAAAAATGACTAAGCATTATGCATTTTATCTTTTATGTCCATTTTCAGAACTCTAGCCAACTCTTAAACTTTCAATTAGATGTTTTGCCATCTACATTGTTCTTTTTTTCATATTTGTAAGTATCGGGATGAAAGTGACATGAATATTCATACTAAAACTCTGAATATCAATTTTGAGCAATTAATATACATCAGTGAAGTAAAGTTTAAAAGAGATTCTAAAGAGAGTCTTGTACCCTTAGACCTGTTGAGATTAATTAAACAAGAAAAAAAATATTGCCTCGTAAAGAACCCACTGAAACCATAAACTTAGGAATAGAACAAGATCAAAAAGAGGTCAAAATAGAAACCTTCATAAACCCATTAACCTAAACCGAACTAATAAACCTCTTTTAAGAATATTAGGATGTGTTCACTTGGACTACCCAGGACATGCTTGGATTAGATACTAACATAATGGTCTACAGACTTCCCCTTAAACCTAAATGTAGTCTCATACAATAAAAGTTTAGAAAGATAAAATTAGAGATGCTTATAAAGATTAAAGAGTAAGAAAAAAGTAATTCGAGCACATGATTTCGTAAAGTAGGTAAATATCTTGAATGGGTGGCCAATATAGTCTCGATCCCTAAAAAGAATGGTAAAGTGTGGATGTGTTTAGATTATAAGGACCTAAATTAAGCAAACCTAAAAGATAATTTCCATTTGCCTTATATTGACACTCTAGTAAATAATACTGCTAAAAATGCCCTGTTTTCTTTCGTGGACAAATTTTTGGGTTACAACCAAATTAAAATGGCAGATGAAGACATGGAGAAAACTATCTTTGTGACCATGTGGGGCACTTTTTGTTACAAGGTAATGTTTTTTGGGCTTAAAAGCGCCAGGTCAACTTATCAAAGGGTAATGGTAACATTGTTTCATGATCTTATGCACAAAGAAATAGAGGTCTATGTAGATGATGTGATCGCTAAATCGCTAAAGAAGGGTAAACATGTTGCCAATTTACAAAAACTCTTCAAACGGCTTTACAAATACTAGCTCAAGTTAAATCTTGCCAAATGCACATATAATGTCATATTCGGCAAACTATTAGGCTTTAATGTGAGCAAAAAAAGAATAAAAGTCGATCTCGACAAAGTCAAGGCCATTCAAAGCCTACCACTATCTTAAACCCTAAAAAAAATGAAGGGTTTTTTTAGAAAGGTTAAACTATATAGCTTGATCTATATCTCACTTAACTGATAAATGCTTCAATCTTTTGACTACTGCAAAAACAAAATCCTAGAAAATGGAATGAAAAATGCCATGAAGCTTTCGATAAGGTCAAATATTACCTTTTGAACCCATCAATACTTGTGCCACTGTGCCTGGTCAACTATTAATTTTGTATCTATTAGTTTTTGACAAGTCAATGGGTTGTGTATTAAGTCAACATGATGAGTAGGGTAAGAAGGAATAGGCTATCTACAACTTAAACAAGAAGTTCATAGTATGTGAGAATGACTATCCAACAATCGAGAAGTTATGTTGTACTCTAGCCT
>JBBYHM010000025.1:4459580-4476864 GCA_038381775.1 Adansonia rubrostipa
CTTGAAAGTTAGGGTAATACATGTTACATCATACCACATGGCTGATTACCAAACTCGATCCCTTCAAATATCTATGTAAGGCCCTTGCCTTGTTAGAGAGATTAACCAGATGGCAAGTTTTGCTCTCCAAATACAACATCGTGTATGTAAACTAGAAAGAAGGTAGCGTAATAGCAGACTCGTGGCAAGTCGAGCAATGGATAACTATCAACCCTTGGACTTTGAACATATTCAAGGTAGAAAACATTATCGATTGTAATTCATTTTGGAAAATGTACTTCGATGAATCTTCAAATGCCTTGAGGCATGGAATTGGGGTAATTTTTATCTTATTTAATGGAAACTATTATCCTTTCATCGTAAGATTGAACTTTGATTGTACCAACAATATTGCTGAATACAAAGCCTATTTTATGGGACTTCAAGCAGCCATCGAAATGGGTATTAGGATGCTATGAGTATTTGGAGACTTAACCTTGGTTATCTACTAATAAAAAAGAGAATGGGAAATGCATGATCCTAAATTGATTCATTATGGGAGGCTGATCTTAGAATTTAGAAAAGAATTTAATGATATCAGCTTTTAGCACTTACTTTGCGAAGAGAACCAAATAACTAGTGCCTTGGCTACTTTGTCATCCATGTTTAAACTGAATTGAGAATCAGATGTTGCTCCCATTCAGATGAGTATTTATACAACTTTTGCACATTATCAGAATGTTGAAGAAGGGAAGATAGCCTACCATGGTATCATGACATCTTTCAGTACATCAGAGATCAATAATACCCCAAGTGTGCCACTAAAACTAACAAAGGAACCATTTGAAGAATGGTTGCGAGCTTCACTTTGGATGGTAAAATTTTATACAAGAAAGGCTAGGATCAAGTGCTACTCCAGTGCATGGATGCCTTTGAACCTAAAAGAATTTTTAAAAAAGTCCATGAAGGAATCTATAGTACATATGCCAATAGGCAATGAATGGTGAAACAAGTCATGCAATCGGGCTATTATTGGTTGAGTCTCGAAAAAGATTACCTTGACCATGCTCGAAAGTGCCACAAATGCCAAATCTACATAGACAAAATCCATGTCCCACCCTGACTTCTATATGTTATGACAACTTCATGGCTTTTTTCTCTATGCGGCATGGATATGATCAGACTTGATATCTTTGGTTTATGGCATAGAGGTTGTTCTACCTATCAAGATCGAAATCCCCTTAGTCAGAGGCTTAACGGAGTCACAACTTGAAAAAGCCAAATGGGTTAAGAACTGATATTAATAGCTTAATCTCAATAAGAAGAAAAGAATGAAAGCCATCTATTATAGGTAAATGTATCAAAAACACATGATGAGAGCTTATAAGAGTTCATCCTCGTCAGTTTTAAGAAGGTGACCTAGTAGTCAAATAAATCCTTTTGATTCATAAAGATGCTCGATGAAAGTGGACTCCCAATTAGGAAGGGCCATACATAGTTAAGTGTGTGTTTTCTAGAGGAGCTTTGATTTTAATTGAGATAAACAACAATGATTTGCCTAACCCTGTCAATTTTGATTCTGTCAAAAAATACTATGCCTTAAAAGGTTCTAGGATGAAAACCTGAAAGGACGTCATATCTTTCTTTTAAAAAAAGAGAAAGAGAGCGTCAAGAAATTGAACTCGCTTAAGTTGAAAACCTAAAATGTGGACGTAAACAACCAACTTGCAGCCAAAAAAATGGTGTTTACCCAACCATGGGGCAATCCAAAAAATTTTCTTATGAGCCAGCCAACATCGAAAGGATTAATAGCTTGAGAAAGTTCTTCGAAAGCACTTAGTGGAAGATTTATGTCATCGACATTGAGGGCAAAGCAGATAAAAAAACCACTTTTAACTCTTTTGTAACTCCAAATCTTTTATGATCTTAGAATTTGTCATAACTTATACCTTTTTTTTAAATACAATCAATTGATTTCTCTCAAAGTTCTTTTGTAACTTTTGCATCCCATTTTACAATATGTTTATCATTTAATTGATAATGCTTGATAAATGAACAGAACTGATAATAGGATTTCCTAGCATCACTTTAAAAGATGTAAATTTATGGAGAACTTTGTTTCATGTCTAAAGATCAAGAATGAACCTTGAACCACAGTTAGTCTTATTTTAAACCTTCACATCCTGAAAATGTGTTCAAAACCTCCTCTTCAATAAATCTTAGCCCAAAGGTAAGAGGCAAAAAATCTTTTTCCAACTATCACCCAAACAAACAAAGTTCAGATTAACTACTTAAATCACTAAAAACACCCACCGAATTAAAATTGACAAGAGAAATCATCCATACTTACTAGTAAACACAACCCAATGAAAAGTCTCCAAAAATAAGCTACTCTAGCTTAGGACATCCCTTCACAATCAAAGAACATCTATACCTTTTAAAAGTAACTTTCACATTTAAAACCTTAAGAAATCTATAATATGCTTGGTGAATCGCGGGAAAGAGATCACACTATCAAACTCGATAAAGAATAAATGGTTGGAGTGGCCAAAAAGGATCCTTGGCTTAGGCTCTTAAAATCATCACTTTTGCATCACTTAAGCATGCGTTTGCATCTTTATTTATCTTTCATGCAACAATTAACATAATTCATCTATAATTTCCTATTTATAAAAATCAAACTAGCAAAAAACTTTAGGTACAAATTCCTACTTTCAAAAAACCCCTAAAAGGTTCTAGGTAAGAATCCCTCACCTCACAAGTTTGCAAATTGAAAAGCCATCTTGGTAAGATACCTAAACTCACATTTTTTAGTTTATAAAAAACTAGATGCTTTTTTTCTTTTTAGTCCATAAAAAGTTGAACACTTTTTTTAGTCCATAAAAAGCTGGATAACTTTTTCCCTTTTGGTCCACAAAGAGTTCGATGCCTTTTTTTCTTTTAGTCCATAATGAGCTAAACACCTTTTCCCTTTTTAGTCTATAAAGAGCTGAAGTCTTTTTCTTTTTTAGCCCACAAAAAGCTAAATGTCTTTTTCTTTTCTAATCCATAAAGAGCTGGATGCATTCTTTTCTTTTAATCCATAAAGAGCTTAACGCTTTTTTTTTTAGTCCATAAAAAGTCGAGCACTAATTGAGTTTGTCTGAAAAGAATTAGGCACCAATTCTGTTTGTTTGCAAAGATCCTAGCACCATGAGTCTGTCTACAAAGAGTCGAGCATCGATCAAGTCTGTTTGTAAAAAGTCGGGCACCAATTAAATCTATCTGCAAAAAGCCAAGCACCAAACGAGTTTATCCGTAAAGAGTAGGGCTCTAATCAAGTTTTTTCACAAAAAGTCAAGCACCAATCGAGTCTGTTCACAAAGAGCCAAGCACCAACTGAGTTTGTCTGCAAAGCGTTGAGCACCAATCGAGTCTACTCACAAAAGCTGGGCTCTAATTGAGTTTGTCTACAAAGAGTCAAGCATCGATCAAGTCTGTCCATAAAGAGTAAGGCACCAATTAAGTCTATCTGCAAAGAGTTGGGCACCGACCAAGTCTATCTATAAAGAGCTAGATGCCAGTCGAGTTTGTCCGTAAGAAGCTGGGCACCAGTCTTGTCCACCCACAAAAAGCTGGGTACTTATTGAGATAAAGTCCACATTAGATGGCATCGATCTAGGGGGTCACACCTTAGAAAAGAATCCAAAAGCTTATTAGGGAGGGTAAACCTTAAAAAATACATTTTGGCTTTCATTAGAATTGTCATCAATATATTGTATTCATCACAATAAAACATTAATTAAACTTCATTTTTGTAGGCATTCAAGAAACATTATCATACTTTGAACAAAATGGTGTCTATTTTTTTCCATGTTCTTAATACTCAACAATAACTAAAGAAGGGCAGCTGTAGACACACCATTTTGTTTGGGCCATCATTGAAGGCGTTGGAGGCCATCATCTAAGGCATTGAAGGCCATTATCTTGGCATTCTTAGAGTTATATAAATGAGCCTGGGTCAATTTCCTATCATTTTCGACCAAAGTATGGTAGTTTAAAAAGCCAAAGGTACCTGCAAGTCATATTAGTGCTTATGTATTGATACCAAGGTCTTACACCACTAAAAATTCAAATTTTCACATGTAGTATCGATACAAGAGGGTTTGGTATCGAGAACTAAGGTGTTGTATCAATACTTAGCATGTTTGTATCAATACAGGCCTTGGCAATAGCTAAAATTATGACTTTTGGCCAAATATATCAATACTCAAATAAGAATATAGATACTCAAGTAAGAGTATTGATACAAGCCTATGAAGTTTCGACGCATACCTCTAAGTCTCGAGACTAAAAACATTTTTTTGCTCTTAGTATTGATACATGCTTTATTATATTGATACTCATGGGTAAAAATTGCCTCATATATATCGATATAAAATGTTTTGTATTGATAACTAAGACATTTTTACCTAATTTAAGCCATTTTTTTAAGCTTTGCACCATTAATTTAAAATCCAACTAGAACGTGTTTCTTGCACCAAAAATCATACCAAGCTTCAGCTTTAGGCTTGTAATTGGCTTTAAACAAAATTTTGAGGCCCAAATAGCCAATAACAAGGGACATTTTATGGCATTATTCAAGTTGCTAAAGGGTAAGGTTGGTTTTTCTCAATGTTCAACTGCATAAAGTGGCCTTGATCCATTATTTTTGCTAAGTAAAGCAGTGAGTTTGCATGGTAGTTGAGCACAGTACCTTGTCTCAGCATGAGGTACATGCAGCAAAACCCTATAATACCTTGCTTTTTACATTTTTTGTTTTCATTTTCACATGGCTATATATGCTAACTTTGGCTTAGTTAGGGGAAGGCAGGAAAATCCTACCATACAGACATTTTCAGCATGAAAACCACTCACTTTCATACATTCCCTTAATTTTCCCAGCCTCTAAAAACCAAAATCATGGCTCCCTAAAGCCACCACTAAAATCCTTTCCAAAACCTTCTTTTCCACTTACCTTAACCCTCCATCAACACCCTAACTAAAAGGCTCCTTTGTTTCATCACTTTCTTGCTATTCAACATAAAAGATAAAGAGAAAGGTGAGTTCAAAGTTGATGCTCAAAGAAAAAGGTTAAAGCTTGAAGCTTTTAGTATACTTTTCCTTTGCTCTCATTATTTTTTTATTTTCAGCATTTACATCATCCTAGTGACCCTTTTTAAGTTGCCCTGACCCTTGTAAGATTTTTATGCGTTATTATGGCCTTGGTTATGGTAGTCTTAGGATTTTGTTGTTTCTTTTAATACCTTGATGTTGCTTAGATGGTCAAACATGCCATGTTTTATTTTTACCATTACAATAATCCCTATCTATGCATTTCTTGTCTTATTTATCTACCTTTATATGTTCAACTTATGCTTAAATGTTTATCTTAACATGTTTTGAGCATATTAATGCTTTTTCTTGCATTTTGGTAGGTTTCATGAAATAAAAAAGGTCATCTTGAAATTTCTAGCATGCTTTTTTTGGTTAAAAAATGTTCATACCATTATACATGACCTGATTGTAGATGTCATTTGTAGGGTTCACATTCTTATGCATTTTACTTGTTATCATCTTACATTTTAGCCACATTTTCCTTGCCAACATCATCTTTTTTGCTCAAATGTGTCATCTATATTCATTTACATGCATATCATATTTTATCCTTAACATGTTTGCTTGTTGACTGTGAAAACCTAATTTAAAAAATCCTTTAAGTTAAATCTATGTTACCTCCCATAAATGAAGAATAACATAGATTTGAAGTTTCCACAAAATTGGTCCTCAAATCTGAGGGATAAATCAAGTTTTCTATATCTGGATTCATGGTCAAATAAAGTTATAAGTTCTAGTTTCCAAAATAAATAGCCTTTTACTTGCTTAGGCCTTGATCTAAAGCTTATTGTCCTCAAATATAACATGGTCAGTGGGTTGTTTCATCGTCCCAAACTACTCTAGGATTGTGAAATGAGTTCACGATACCCATGTCACTTTTTCATTTCTATCATGGACATGCGAACGTCTATGGCTTGGGTTTAATCTTAAAGAATCAAAAATATCGAAAAACTCCCATACTTTTATTTTAGCTATAATATGCCCACCATAAAAAAATATTTTTAAATTTGAAGTCATTTTTTTGAAATTTTCTAATATTTTCCTTGAAAAATCATTGAATTAACTTTCTAACAGTGTTTTATATGTACTATACCATTCCGGATGACAGAGTTCTAATTTTTCGAACCTTTGCTATTCGAGATCCATGGAACCAACGAACTACATTCTGTTTAGGCCACTTCAACCCACTAGATGATTTTTTTTAATTTTGTAAATATTTTTCCTAGAAAGTTTATGAAATTCCTTTCTTGGAAAAGTATCGCTTGTGATTTAACGATACCGAGTGAGTTTGGAACGATTTTCCAAATTTTATGATGCATTTTTCCCTACATATGTTGCCAGTGTCAAAACAAACCCATTTTTAAAAATTGATTCGACCTTCAAGGATTTTTTAGAATATTTTTACATTAAACCTTGTCGAATTTCCTTTCTAATGACACTTCGTCCACATTTTAATGCCTCTGAATTTACTCAAAATAAGTTCGAGAAGACAGATAGTGTGATGCTGTCCTCTGTTTTGGGAATTAAAATTAACATGATTTTTCAAACCATTTTTATCGAGAGGTTTGAATGCCTCAAAGGGCATACGATTGGCTCCCCATAAAGTCATGTAATACAACAAAAGCACTTTAAGCTCGGATTAAGGCTAAAACAAAAAGATAACTTTCTTTAAATTTTTGGGTTCTATTTTTAAAATAACTTTTTATCCAAAATATTTTGTTTCTCTATAAACATAAAATTTTCACTTTTGGAGATGCTTCAATCCTACTTTTTGAGAGGATACTATAACCTTGCTTTTTGTGTATTATCTGAATTTTCTCTCTTTTGGATCTTTTTGGGGTCTTTACTTAAACTTTTTTTAACATAAAATTTTCACTTTTAGGGATACTCTAACCCTACATTCTGAGGGGATACTCCAACCCTGTTTTTCAAATTTCACCTAAAATCCAATTCTTTCGAACCTCTCTAAGTTTATTGATTAAAACCTTTTTTTTGTCCTTCAAGTTACCACCAAATCCAAACATGTCTTAAAGTTACTATCCCAGTTTTTCCTCAATAATCAAAGATAATTACAAGATACATTATGACCGTCTCTCTTCTTTTATGTTTTTGTGTGATTGCTTTCATGTGATATTGTTATATTCTTTTTCATATTACTAACACATTTCCCTTTTGCGGTGACCATTGTGCATTCATATTTTAAAATGGTTTTCAAACACGACAATGTTCTACGTCGATATCTCTCCAATGCCTAACATTGAATACCTAAATTTTCAGAATTCAATCCAAAAGTTTTTTCATTAAAACTCCCCGTGTTCCGCACATCTCCGAGGCATATAGGTGATATAAATTTTCTTTCAAAACTGGAATTTATAATTTACAAAAATTTTATGCATAAAAGGGGATTATATTGAAATAAGGATATAAGGAAACCAATTAAACCAAAACCAAAGTGAGATATAGTTACTAGGCATGATTTTAGGTGTCATGGGGCTGCTAATCCTCTCCACACGTAACTAACTCTCGAACCTAACCAATGAATCTCTAGACCATGTAGACATCGAAATCGATGTATTGAGTTTTGTAACTTAAAACATTATTTTCAATGGGCATCTGGTTATGCATAGCCCAAAATGATCAATGGCGACTTCAAATTTATTGCCATCTCATGGTTGCCTTTTAAGACTAGTAGGGCAAGTGATTTGCCTGAGAGTCTTTTTTCCCTTTATATTATGTCTAGTTCAAATCTCGATTAAGGGAGAACCCATGGCTTTGACCAACACAACTGCTCTCCTTCATATTTTTTCTAGTCTCGTGCATTCCCTTCAGATCGTTTGAAGAAAAAAAGGCTATGTGGCAAGAAGGAACAATTAGTTTAGAAACATTCCTTGAAGTGAATGCTATATCATATGGCTATCATGATCATGGATATGGTAATCATCGCAACCGTGGCCATGGTAAACATCATGGTGGTCATAACAACTTAAAATTTAAGAGACAAGAAAAGAATAATGAGAAATATGTTTAAACACTTAATTTCATTTGGGTCTCTTTTACAATAGTCCAAGGTATCGAGATTGAGAGTCGAGTGCTTATCCTAGTGGGGGTTTTAGAAACCTAATTTCATTCGAGTTCACTTTCTAAGTCATAAATATTCGAGAATGAGAACTTAATAGCCACCATGGTAGAGGGTGACCTTTTTTAGGCAAGTTGTGCATTTTCAAGATTGATTTAGTCACACCAAAATGGTCACATGTGCATGTGATGGCAAGTGTCATTTTGAGGGTCAATCTCAAATAAAAAGGACAAACGTTCAAAAGAAAAATTAATTTTAAATATTTTCTTGATAAATTTTGAAAACTAATTTTGCAGATGATAGCTAAGTCAAACTTCCTATTTTTAAGAATTTTTTGAGATATTTTTATAAAATTTGAGAAGTTGGCTATTGTATATTGTTACTAATAACTGTATAGTATTTATGTCGATATGCCCTCTGAAAAATCAAAAATATTTAAGAAAAAGTATGTATTGGCATTTTATATCATAAGGTGTCAAAATTTTCAATTTTGTCAATTAATTTTGAATTTTGAATTGTACCATAAGTGTTATGCTCGTGAATTTTTTTGGGAAAATTTGTTTTGGATTTCAAGTTTTCATTATTATTATTTTTGTAAATTAAAGTTGTAAGCAAGGTATTAAATTCAACTTATTTTTCTTAAGTTGGAATTATTTTTGGAACTTATTTTATTTTCAAAATACAAAGTTTTCTATTTTGTAAAATTTTCGGTGGTATTTTTCTAAGTTTAAAATTTTTAAAATTCATCAAATATTTTTATTAAATTCATGTTAAATTAGTTTTTGCAACTTTAATTTATTTTATGAGTTTTGAATATATCAATTGTCCTCTATAAAGATTTTTCCTATATAATTTTATAAGTTTTGGATTTCTAATCAAGATTTTTTCATTATTTCATTTCTAAAGTTTTGTTTATGATTATTATTTTAATTTTGGATTTTTTAAACTAGTTTCATGAAAACTAGTCTCATTGGATTCCAACTATTTCCCTAACCAATTTAGTTTGGTTTTAACCATGCCATAAAATGATCTTATCTTGATCATCATTAAAAAGGATGAGTCATAACTAATAGTCGACTTTAATTTAATGCACTCTTATATCTAATTACAAATATCCATAAAAATAAAAACACTAAAATCATTAAAAAAATCATTTAGAGTTTTCGACCAAGGGGATTTTTCCCCTTTGGCTGAACCTCCCCCTTATGGGGAGGATTTTTCATTTTAAGGCTAATTGACTATCGTAAGAAAAAAATACTATAAACACTAAATTTTTTCAAAATTCTAAAGCTTTTAAGGTATATTTTCTTCTAAAATCTATAGTTTTTTGTTCATTTTATCCATTTTTCTTCCTTTTAGTGAGCCAAAATCATGTTTTAGCTCATGGATTTGAATCCATGTTAAAAGACTAAGCTTGATGGCTATGAACTATTTTTTGATTTGTTGATTATGGTTTTTTTTTTAACAATAGCTTAATTTTTCTCATGAAATTTGTTTATGTTGATCTTTGTGCTATGATGTTTAATTTGTCATATATATATATATAATCATATATATACTATTTTCCTTGTTATTTTCTTGTTAATCTATTGGAACATGTTTATACGTTTATTTTTTATGATTTCTTGTAGATGATCTTGATTTGTGCTTGATAAAGCTAGGATATATGATTATTAAGTTCGAAAACTTTGTTTAATGGATTATTTGTGTTGGCCAAACTTAATTGTATGTGTAAATGATAATTTTTTTTCTTTTTTGAGCCATATGATTTTATAAAAAAATGAAAAAAATAATTTTTAGCCATTCTATGCTTGGCTGAAACCTTGATATACATTTGGGAACATATTTTATGCATTTTAGCATGTGAAAGTACATTTTTGGATTTTGAGGTCTTTTTGTACTTTTAAAAAGTTTAGGGGTTATTTGTAAATATTGAAAAATTTGTTCCAAGGCCATAAGGTAATTAGGCAAACCTTTCTTATAATTTTTAGATGTGATTTTTGTGTTGATTTTGATATATTTGATGTTTAGTTTTGTGTTTGAATTATGTAGAGACCAATTTAAAATTTACAAAAGTTTAGGGACCGTTACTAAAACTTAGTATTTTAGGTCTAAATGGTCATTTCTAACATTAATTTTCTCATTTAGGGAAATTTGATTGTTTTTAGCATTTTTTCAATTCTCTGAGGGTTCTATAGTAAAAAAAACTTTTGTATTCTTCAAGTTCTCTAGGAGGGTACGAAATGCAATTTTGAAAAAATTTAGGGGTTTTATTGTAATTTTTACATTTTAGGTCACCTTAATATCCAAATTACCTATTTAGGGTAAAAAAAGTCATTTCTTACCATTTCTATGCCCTTAAGGGTCATTGGGATACATTCAAGACGAAGATAATCTCTGAAGGCATTTTAGTAATTTGCCTTAGAACCATGTTTGATGTAGTCATAGAGATGCTTTTATGCTAAAGGTGTGTATTTAGGATAGTTACATCCTTCTATAATCATTTTTAAGTTTTTTAGGGTTACCAAGATACTTTTATGTTAAAGGTATACCCTAAGGGTGCTTTAATAAATTTGAATTGAAACCGAGTCTTATGTGATTATTGGGATATTTTCATGTTGAAGGTACACTTTAGGGATAGATTCATTATTTTAAAATGTTTTTGAGTCTTTTAGGGTTATCTAGTTACTTTCATGTTGAAGGTACACCCTAGGAGCATTTTAGTAAGTTAGCTTAAAACCAAGTTCTTAGAGTTACTAGGATACTTCCAAGTCAAAGGTACTTTAGAGGACCTTTTGGTTTTATCAACCAAATTTGAGTTCTAATAATTGAGTTTTAGAACTTTTAGTCTAAACTGGGTCTTAGGATAGTTTTGTTGTTATTGTTCTTAATAAAATTGGAATTTCTAAAACATTAAGGTAATGTCTCTAAGTTAAAATAACAAGTGAGATTTCTCATGGAATATGATATGGATTTTATAGATTATTTTAATAACAAGATATCTTTTAAAAAATAAAAATTAAGATTTTTAAAATTTCATGAAACAAAACCTCTCGTATTCCTCTAGTCCTCTGGTGAGATACATAAGATATTTTAATTTTTAAATAAAACCTTTCATATTCCTCCAATCCTTTAGTAGGGTGTAAAAGACATTTTGACATTTTGTATTCCTCTGACCCTCCGATGGGGTACAAAAAATAATTTTATTTTTAAAAATATTAAAAACCCAATTTTCTTAAACAAAGTAATAAATTTAGAATATTATTTTAATACATGGGAATTATAATTAAATATCGGATAATGGAACCAAATAAAAATAAAAATTTAAGTTAAAATATAATTAATAAGGTGCCGATTTTTGGGCATCATAAGAGGGATCAATCCTTACTCATGATTATAACTGACTCCCAGACCTTTTTTTCAATCTCTGGTATTATTGCAGATCTCAAAATTCATTTTTGGGTTTCAAACCCTTGAAATACTAATTCCGACAGGTGACCAATCTTACTTAGCCAGAATAAATTGATGGTGACTCTAAGATAAATGCTCGTTACACAATAACTTTTTAGGGTTAAGTCGAGTAAGCAATTCTTCTTGACAACTCTATCCCAAAAATAAGAAAAGAAATAATAATATAACCCCTAAAATAAAATATAATGGCGTATATATATATAGGAACGAGGGGTACACCCGCCTTTTTAGTTAAGCTGGTCAAGATTTGTACTCGGCCATGTTGCGATAGCTTAACGACTCCACTAGGGATAGGTTAAAAAGTCAAGCCTAAAATTAATAACATGTTAACTAAATTTTGAATAATTTGGTTTCAACAGGTATTTAATTATAATTCCAAGTATTTTTGAAGAAAATTTTCTTTTTATTTTAAATTCTATTAATTTTGTTAATTTTGCTCTAATCCATTTTTGTGTTTTTATGCCTTTTTGGGGTTTAAGATAGTTTTTTTTAATACTGCATCACAAAAAAGTTTATTTATCCCTTCACACATTATGCATGTGCAGTTCTACATCTACGAAAGGGATATAAATAACTCATTTTTTAGGAAAAAGTGAAGTAGCTCTGCCTTCTGAGTTGTTAGCCTCTGTTTGGGCTAGTGAAAGGACTACTAGGTTTAAACTCCTATGCTTGCTCGAGGTGTTAGCCTCGTTATGAGCATATAAGATACTCATACTCAAATTGAACCTTTTTTGACATAAATGTACGATAGGTAAGGATGAGGTACCGTGTTAGTCCATTATGGGCTTAAGGAGCAATTCGAGAACCAACTTAGTGATCTAATCTCAAACTTCATATAGTATGCTGTACAAACTTCCTAGTTAAAACCATGTTTAAATTTAGATGTCAACAAATATTCCCATAATAATTTGAATAATTATGTTTTCCATTTATAATTGCATTATTTTATTTTTGCCTCAATTTAATGCTTTTCTAGAAAGTGACCTTTTTTTCTTTTCTTTTTTTTTTTTGGTGCATTTTTCTCATATGCATATAAGAATGTTTGCTTTGAAATAAAATTTTGAGTTAGATCAATTTTTGTTTAACTTTATTGTTAAATAAGTGCATGCAGTGATTATTTCCAAGGACTTTGAGGAAATTTGTTCTAAGTCAGAATTAAATTAGAAAAAGTATTAGGAATGCATATCAAAGAGTTAGGTGTTAGAATTGTTGAAAGTTACACATCTGGACTTTCATCAGAATAATTTGAAAGAATTGGTAGAGATATGGGATCAATGGGGAGATGGTAACCAGACCTAGTTTATTGAAAAATATACGTAGATTGCATTCCTCTTTAAGATATAGTTTAATGAGTAGTTAGTTTAGGTTATGATCGAGTTTTAGGATCTATCATTTCGATTTTTATCATTTAATCAGTATGACATGACTTCGACTATAGAGGAGATCTTAGCTCTGCTAAGATTCAAACTTTTGGAATAGAGGCCTATTAAGGAATGAAATCTGGCTAGCTTTCACAATAAATTGGGGAAAGTATTTAACATAGACTTTGAGGCAGGTCACTATTTATTGAACAAAAGGGGGAATGCTTGTGTTACTTAATGGTAGTTTTTGCTGTAATACATTCCAGTACGCTTTAACACTGAGAAGGCCCTTGATGCATTTGCCTTAGCCATACATGGGTTGTTTTTTTCCCAAAGTTATTGGGGCATGCAGAAGCAGTAGTGATGAGTGCTCTGTTGTTGTATATTTGGGCCTAGAGCCATTTTTAGGGTGAAGGTACTAAGAAGGTCGAACCTTATTTCTCCCATTGTGTCCATTTTCAAGAGTTTATTAAGAAACAGTGGCTTGAATTAGGAACCAAGAACCAATGGGGTTGAAATGCTTAAGAATTTGTATCCTGATGATATAACTTGGAGAGCATATGGGCTCTCACCGAAACCCTTTGTTTATCGATGTAGCGAGTTACTTTTTGCCTGTACCTAGTATCTAAGTACCTAGTATCTAAGGCATTGTAGGGTATGCACCTTTATTAGTTCGAAGACAATATTACTTGCAGTAGTTCATTCACATTACTTCAGATACAGCTAAGATGGATTTGATATATCATGGGGAGAATTACAGAGAATCATTTCAGGCAGTTACTTTGCATTGAAGGGAAAGACATGAGTCAGGGTTATGCATATATATGGATTAGAACACCCTAGGCTATGATGTTTGGAGAAAAATCTATGGATATGACTTGATTATTCCCCGCACAAATAGGGCCACTCCTTGAGTATATATTCGATGGGAGCCTGTCATACCTTTTGAGGTTGATTTGATTAAGGAGGAAGCTATAAAGAACAGAAAAGAATGAGTGATGAGAATAAGGTACTTCAAAAAAAAGTTGCGTATCTAACAATCAAGATGAAGCAAAAGGAAAGAAAGTAGAGAGAATGGAAGAAAAATATAATTTAATGAAGAATGATTGGATCAAATAGAACAAGAAACTAAAGCTTGTCGGGATATCTAAGGGCTTTAGTGGGACTTTTAAAAGAATGATGGTGGAAATGTATAAGCTTCATAAGGAGTTGGAAGTTTGGAAAGCCAAAGCACTGGAAGAAAAAGTCAGAGGGATGGTTTTCGATAAGGAAAAAAAAAAACAAGAATGTAAAGACTCATCTCCAACCAAACAGGTCCATTGAGAAGAATAAGTGAGTTTAATCTGCTCTGGGACAAGAACGGGAAAGGGTACCTTGATTGTTTAAAGAAAGGGAAGTCCTTATGATCTTTATTATAGAGATGGGATTAGAACTGCAACAAAGAGGAGATAATATTTGCTTTTTGGTGTGAGCCTACTAGGATAGGGAAGTATATTGGATGATAAATTATGGTGGGCCGAAAATGAGCATAAAAGATGGAAAGATAGGTGTAAAGGTCAATAGATGTACCTCGACTATCTCATAGAGCAGATTTACTTAGCTATCATTCAAGCAAGAAAAATGGTAAAAAAAATTTGATGTCCTACGAAGCAACCTCATACGAGAACATAAGTAAACTATACTTCAATTTTTAGAAAAGGCCCAAAAATATGATCAAGTTAGGACTTTCTTTAGATGTAATCCTTATATGATCATTGATATGAATATGTAGCTCACCACAAAGTTAATGGAAAATTTCTGTGTTTGGAGTCTTTTAATAAAGCAAGGTCACTACAAATGTATTCATACATTCATAGCATACATACATACATACTCTACATAATTATTAATTTCACTAATTCATAAATAAAATTTAACTTAAGGAAGTTTGGAATTTTTAAGTTTCAATATTGCAAATTCAAAAAGACCAAACTACCACCCACTCATTGATCTATGCTTACTACAAAATAAGAAGAATAACTGAAGACCACTTGGCTATACTCGAATAATTGGAAGCAAGTTATTAGAAGGCCTAAGAGGCCATGATGAAGAGACAAGAAGAACTATAGCTACAGATCACTAAAATGATGGAATTGCTCATGGCTGAGGAACCAACTTGCCAATAGCTAAAAATTATTACTGACACTTTTGTTAGAGAATTTGGGGGTATAAAGCAAAAGACAACTCATTAATATTTAGGATACAACAGGCCCGTAAAATATACCTCATTTACCTGCTATCCGCATTAATCTTAACACTTCTGCATAAAGGGTGGATACAAGAATCGTGGTTGTGCAAAAAGAGTCAGCGGGTCCTAATACTGATGAGGAAGAAAGGCACAAATAGAAAGGCAATGAGCAAGTTAAAATAGAGAGTAAGAAAGAAAAATGATAACTCGTTGGAAGAAGACTAAAAGCTACATAAGGGGCTGAATTGTACAACGATGTTGATGTTGAAGATCTTAGCTTGGTAGCAAATTTGATCATTCTATAAAAATTTAAAATGCCTGGATTTGAGAAGCACAAGGGCGCTACAACCTTTTAGGCATATATTAGGATGTTTATGCAAAAAATGGCCACACATGCTCAAAATGACAAGCTTTTTATTCATTGTTTTCAGGAAAGTTTATTAGGATCAGTGCTTAGATGGTAATCATCTGAACCATACCCAGATCCAATGTTAAATCAATTTGGCAAATGAATTTCTGCAACAGTATAAACACATGGCTGAATGGGTACTAGATAGGCTAACTTTGTAGAACATGGAAAAGAAATCTACATAATCTTTCAAGCAATGAGCACATAGGTGAAGACATATGGTCTTTCAAGTTCAACCTTCATTGACAGAGAAGAAAACTACAATACTTGTCATAAATACTCTATGCCCTCCTTGTTATGATAAACTACTAACCAAGAACTTTGTCAACCTTATTATATCAGGGGAAATGATTAAAATGGCTGTGAAGGCTGGAAAAATCATAATTGGTGAATCTTCCCCTAGAAAGAAGGTAGGACCTAGCCAAAATAAAGAAGAAACTCTATTTGTTAATTTTACTAGTCAACCTTAACGCCAAGAACCTTGCACTTATTACTAAAACCAAGGTCGCCAGTCTTAGAATACTTATTCTCTTAATGCACCCCCAACTCCTGCTCCACTAACCCCACAGGCCACCATACTAAATTTGTCTCTTCAAAATCAAACCATGCCCAATACCAATCAACCAATCCAAAGGACCAAGCAGCCTAAACCCCATTATGAGCCTCTTCCTTATTTTTATAAAGAAATATTTGATAAACTTTTGGAGCTTGATTAGTGGCCTTTACTTTCTCTAAGCCATACGAAGGTAATTTTCCCAGCTAGTGTAATCTAAATGCCCACTGTGAGTATCATGCGATGGTTGGTCACTCAATCAAGAATTGTCTAGCTTTCAAGAAAAAAAGTCTAGAGTCTTCTCAAAGTAGGTGCTTTTAAATTCAATAATACTTCAGGACCTAGTGTTGCAACAAATCTTTTATTTGATCATCTTGAGCCTAAGATTAATGCTTTAATTGCTAAAGAAGAGCATCTAGTGAAGATGAATGTCTAAAAAGTTAAAACCCTAATGGAAAAAGTTTGGACAATCTTAATTGAAGGCAAAATCCTTGGTTTAAATCATAAAAGCATCTGAAGCCAATTTGATCTTGGGGCTAGCTTTTGCAAGTTTTAAATAACTTTAAGACACACTTTGCAAGAATGTTCAAAATTTTTAGCCATAATCCAAAGGATGATGGATAGTGGCAAAATTGAGTTTTATGATGAAATTGATCAAGAGGAAGAATTAGTCAAGTGGCCTTTGTAGGAGAAAATAGTGAGGAATTGAATGATGATCATGGAATCCGCCCATGTCTTTTTGAAAATATATATGGAAAAATTAGACTATTATTAAGAAAACTATAGTGTTTAGGCCATTTTTAGAGTAATTCTGGGAACTCATCTAAAGATCGTTTCTGTTAAACAATTTAAAATGTTAAATTATCATTTTTAAAAAATAAAATACATATAACCTTTTGTTTATCTCTAATTTCTTTCATATCAATATTCTTTTTTCGTTTTAACTTACATATACACAAATTATGCCATTTTTTCCGTTTTTAACCTTTATATATCTCCCAATCAAAGAAAAGTGGATGATTTTAATCAAGATTTAGAGGTTGATTTTGAATGGGCTATTTGCTTGAATGAT
>JBBYHM010000025.1:4476964-4493608 GCA_038381775.1 Adansonia rubrostipa
CTCCCAATCAAAGAAAAGTGGATGATTTTAATCAAGATTTAGAGGTTGATTTTGAATGGGCTATTTGCTTGAATGATGTCAGTTTCAAAAAAGATGTTGAAAATCATACTTTGCCTCCCTTGAAAGTGATTAACTAAGAAGATGAATGAATAATGCCTAGTGAAGAGCCCACACAAGTGATAAATTTAGGGTATAATGAAAATGATAGAAAAAAAGTCAGCGTAAGGACTATTTTCATGCTTACTACCAGAAAATAATTGATTAGTTTGCTTCAAAAGTTTTTATATGTATTTGCATAGTCTTATCAAGAGATGCTGGGCCTAGATGTAAGGCTTATGTCCATAAATTAACTCTAAAACTAGAATACAAGCCGGTTCAGCAAAAGTTAATAAGAATGAAACTGAAAATGCTTCTAAAGATTAAAGAAGAGGTAAAAAAGCAATTTGAAGTTGGATTTTTCAAGGTGACAAAATAATCGAAGTGGGTTACAAATATCATTTCAATTCTTGAAAAAGATAAGAGTGTTAGAATGCATGTATATTATCAGGATTTGAATTGAGCAAGTCTAAAGGACAATTTTTCTCTTCCTCATATTGATACCCTAGCTGACAACACCATAAAGAATTGTTTATTTTCTTTCATGGATGGATTCTCGAGGTATAACCAGTTCAAAATAGTATCAAAAGACATGGAAAAGACCACAGTGTAATGGGAACCTTTTGTTACAAGGTGATGTAAGTTAGATTAAAAAATGCTGAGGTAACTTATCATAAGGACATTTGATGATATGATGCATAAAGAAATTAAAGTATACGTGGATGATATGATTACCAAGTTACCCCAAAAGGAGTGGCATGTTATAAATTTACAAATATTGTTTAAAAGGTTAAAGAAGTACCAATTGGAGTTGAATTTGGTGAAATATACTTTTAGTGCAAGATTAGGGAAGTTATTGGGCTTCATTGTAAGCAAAAAGGGAATTAAGGTTGGCACTAATAAGATCAAAGCCATTTAAGAATTGCTACCTTCGTACATGCAAAAAAAGTAAGAAGTTTCCTTAAGAGATTGAATTACACTACCCGTTTTATTTCCCAGCTTATGGACAAATGTGATCCAATTTTCAAGCTCCTTCAAAAACACGATTCGGCTGAATGAGATGAACATTGCCAAATGGCATTCAAAAAAGTGAAATATTATTTATCAAATTTGATTGTTGTTATACCACTAATTCTAAGGCAACCCTTAATATTTACCTCATGGTGTTCAAGAGGGTAATGGGATGCATGTTGAGGCAACATGATGAAATAAAAAAAAAAGGGTTATTTGTTACGTAGTAAAAAGTTTCTAAAATACAAAGCAAATTATTCCCAAGTAGAAAAGATATGTTATGCCCTAGTTTGGACTACAAAAGCGTTTAACAATACATTCTGTATCATATTATGTGGCTGATCATTAGAATGGATCCAATCAAATCCCTCTTCGAAGCATCAACATTATCAAGACGGATAGCTAGGTGACAGATCTTGTTATTAAAAAATGATATAGTTTACATGAGCCAGAAAAGGCATAAAAAGAAGTGTCATTGCTAAATTTCTAGCAAGTTAGGTGCTTGATGATTATCAGCCTTTAGACTTTGACTTCTTTGATGAAGAATTGATGAATATCTCAGTAGAAAAGGAAGGAGAACAACCTAAAAAGTCAATGTGGAAGATGTATTTTGATAGGGCTTCAAATGCTTTGGATCATAAAATTGAGGCAATCTTGATATCCTTAAAAGAAAATTACTATCCTTTCACTGCCAAACTAGATTTCAATTACACAAATAATATGGTGAAATATAAGGTACATCTCATGGGACTCCAACCAGCCTTAAAAAGAAAAACTCGACCATTGAAAGTTTATGGAGATCAGCTTTGGTAATTTATTAGCTATGTAGAGAATGTGAAACTCGAGATTCGAGGCTGTTGAGTACAGAAACTTGATTCTAGAACTTCTAAAATATTTAGAAACGTGGAATTTATTCATTTGACTCAGGATGTTAATCAAATGGCAGATGCTTTAGCCATCCTTGCCTTAATGTTCAAAGTAAATAAAGGGTAAAAAATGATCCTAGTACAGATGAGTACATATGAGTCCCTTACTCTTTGTCATAATGTTGAAGCAAAAGCTAACGGCCGCCTATGGTATTATGATATCAAGAGATATTTTAAGGATAGAGTATATCCAGACAATGTTTCCAAAAATGATAAAAGAACTTTAAGAAGGCTAGCAATGAACTTAGTTTTGGATGGTGAGATTCACTATAAAAGTCATGATCAGATATTGTTAAGATGCGTTCATGCTGTTGAGGCATAAAGAATCCTAGAAAAGTACATTAAGGGGTTTGCAAAATCCATGTTGATGGACATAAAATGGCAAGGCAAATCATGAGACTAGGCCATTTTGGATGACTATGGAAGGTGATTGTACCAAGTATGCCCAGAAATGTTATAAATGCCAAGTCTATGTTGACAAGATTCATGTACCACCTTCACTATTGCACGTCATAACTACA
The DNA here is from genome assembly GCA_038381775.1 of Adansonia rubrostipa. Classification (NCBI taxonomy): domain Eukaryota; kingdom Viridiplantae; phylum Streptophyta; class Magnoliopsida; order Malvales; family Malvaceae; genus Adansonia; species Adansonia rubrostipa. Next base: position 4,479,519 of record JBBYHM010000025.1, read on the forward strand.
CCGTAACATTTCTCCATATGAGGCTTGGATGTTATTGGACCAATTACCCTTATAGCATTTCTCCATATGGGGCATGGATATTATTGGACCAATTATCCCTATAGCTTTGAATAGTCATTGGTTTATCTTATTAGTTATAGATTACTTCAACAAATAGGTTGAAACATCCTCCTATACAAATGTGACAAGGTCAATGGTGATGAAATTCTTGAGGACCAATATCATTTGTCGATTTGGGATCCCTGAAAGATGAATAGAGTCATGGACAGCTAATAAGAACATCAAAAAGAGTATAGGGAAAATGGTGAATGCATATAAGGATTGGCATGAAAAGTTCCCCTTCGTACTCCTGGCTTACCGAACTTCAGTTTAGACTTTAATAGGGGCAACATTTTACTCATTGGTCTATCTTATGGAAGCTATTCTACGAATTAAAGTTGAAATCCCTTCACTTCGGGTACTGATGGAGACCAAGTTAGAGAAAGTTTTTAGTTTACCTCTTAAATACATGGATTTCTTCCATTTGATTTTTAATTAGAGCTAATTGTACATAATTTTTTTCAACTCAAATTTTCTTTATGGTCTCTTAATTAAAATTTTAGATGATTAAATTCTTTGTTTAATTTCATCATATTCAAAATTCTAACTGACAACTTGTGTCTATTGGTTTTAAATGAATTTTCATTTTTTTTACACTTTTAGTCCTTTTGGTTAAATTCTTTCATGAGATTTTTTAGTTTAAGGATTCCAACACATAAATTCCTTTTATTTGAATATTTAATACATATGAATTTTAATTGTGATTCCATATGTAGATTTTTATAACCTTTTTTTAATATAGTTTTGTAATTACAATTTTCATTTATTTCCCATGAAAATTTCATTTCATCATTTCAGAATTGCCATAAAATTATTTTAATTTGCTTGTTACTCACTTTAATTTTATGAATATTTTTTTGTTAACCATTATTCTTCAAATTTAGACATAGAATTCAAAACTCTAGTTTTGATATGGGAATTCTTTTACTTAGGTGCTTTAACAAGTGGTAATTTTTTATCCAAATAGAATCCATGTGGCTTATCCAACATTTTGTTTAACCAATCAAGAGCAAGGCGGAATTTTCTAACACATTACCAACCATTAGATCAATTTTGACTAAGTCAAATGTGTTGATAACCATTGGATCAAGTGTTATTTATTTTTAACTAATAAAATATACATGTGGCATTTTTTATTGAAATTTTCACTTATAAATCTTTTTTCAACCAATCAAAATTAAGGTTGAATTTGTCAACACATTCCTAGCCATTTGATTGATTTTTGACTAGTCAAATTAATTTAGTACCATTATATCAAATTTTGTCTTTTTGTGTGGAGATTTTTTTAATTAAAATAAAATTAAATACATATAAAATTTTAATCTGTCAATTCGGGGTGAGAAGGTTAGTAGATCTATAACACCCAGCATGGGATGGATATGACATAAATTAATGAAATTTCACCAAATTGGTAATAAAAAAAAGTTAATAAATGAATAAAAATATGAAATTCGACCAAGAGGGTTTCATTACCCCTTGGCTGAATTCATTCCCTTATTTATAGGGGGAGTATATTTTCATTTAAGGCTCTAAGTTTTTCTAGTGAATTTCAAGCAAATTTTCCTTTAAAAAAATTTATTTTAGAGCTTCAAGTCTTGAAATCTTTTATTTGGAGAAAGCATATTTCTTTGAGTTTTTTCTAAAATCATTTTTATCTCATTATTTCATTTTCATCATTTTCACCTTTTGATGGTAGCTTCATGATCCTTATTTATTAAGGTGATGAAGCTTAAGCCATAGCATGATTTATGCTTTACAGTAAGGACGGCAAAACTTGAATTGTTCGATTGATTCCAAACCAATGTACTCTAAGTGGGGAAGGTTTTTTTTGGGAATAGTGAAGGTGAGGGTACAGTAAGGTTTTTTTTTTGTTTGAAAGGCAACTATGGAGTAGTTGCGGCATTTACCTGCTCCACCCCCCAGCCTACCCACCTTGCCTCGCAAATTGAATTTATTATTTTGCCTTTAAATATTTAGTTTTTTAAGAGTAATTATATTGTAAAATTTCATGTAATGCGTGCTTTATGTTTTATTGCTTCGTCTTTAGACATGTTTTAAAATATCTTTTCTCTTGAAATATATAATTTATTATTCGAAAAAATATAAATAAGTAAGAAATATTAGATGGGGCAGAGGGGGGGAAGGTGGTAATGGATGTATCCAACATCCATGGAAAACGATAGAGATATTAAAAATTCAATATCCAAGGTAGAGCAAAGCAGGCCACCAGTGGAGTGGAGGTGGATTTTATGGTATTTGCCTATGCCTACTCCATTGCCATCCTTACTCTAAAGGCTAAGCTTGGAGCCATTAAATTTTGTTAAAACCATATTTTCAAAGTTTAAATGCTCTAAACTATGTTCATATATGCTAATATAAATTCTAATAGTGATGGATTTCATGGCTTATGCATGGTTGTATTTAGCACTTTTTATTTTTTTTCTTTTTACGTCTAGCTTGATTTTTCTTAGATATTGATACTTTGAGAATTTTTGTTGTGTGTTAAGCTTGGTAGTATTCTAGGATGATATTAATATTCATTTCAATCTAATTTCATGAAAAGTAATTTTCTAGAGATTATTTTGTAAATAGTTAAAACTTTGGGACTAAAATGTTTTTTCTTTTAATTTTTGGACTATTTCAGAATGGTTTTGGTTCATGGTAGCACTTGTAGGTGTTATTTCATAATTTTTCCAATTGTTTCAAATTCACTTAGGTGTGTCCCTTAGCTTAGTCAAAACCTATAAGGATCAAAATGCAATTTTCATTTTTAGGCTATTTTAGGGTATATCTTAGCTTAGTCAAATCTTCAGGGACTATTTTATGTTTTTTCCTAAAATGTTTCAAACCACCTAAGGTATTTACATGCCTAAGTTGAATAGGTAGTGGCTAGAAAATAGATTTTTTCATTTTTTAAGCATTTTAGGGCCATTAATAATTTTAGGAAACCTTAAGGACCAAGTTGCAAAATAATAAAAAATTTTTCAAAGCATCTTATGCTTGGCTGAATACTTTATAGCACATTAGAAATGTTTTCCATGCATTTTAATTTTACTTCAGGGCCATGCCATGCATTTTGAATGGTTTAGGGATTATTTTGTGAATTTGGAAAAAACTTAGGGACTATTTGATAGAGTCTCTCATTTTAGTGCTATTTTGGTCATTCCTTACATTAACTTATACATTTAGGATATTTTGAATACTTTATGAACATCTCAAGCATTCTGAAGTATTTGAGGCTAAAGTGTAATTTTGAGAAATTTAGAGACCTATTAGCAATTTTTGCACTTTAGGTCATATTTGTCATTTAAGTTACCCATTTATTCTTCATTTCATCGTTACTCTAAATGGTGAAGATGTTGATGACTACGAACTAATATTAGGTTTTTTACATAAAAGAATGGAAAAAAATGCAGAAAAACTGAAAGGAATTCTTCTTATTGGATAAAATGAGAAAAGAATACCCACAAACACATCTAAAAAAACTTCGTATAGGAATCCATAACGAAATGATCTAATTGATCAAGATGCACAATAAGGATCATACCTAATCAAAAAGCCTTCAATTCTTATAAGAGAATAGAAGAAAACATGCTTTCATGCAATATCTTAATTGAATTATATGTAATGATCGATAAATTTGGTTTAATTTTCTAGCCATACATTCCAAAATCTTAGCAAAAATCTAATCTATTCCATAACTATTTGGAACTAGAATTGATGATCAACGAATACCCATTTTAGTGTTTAGTAGTTTCAAAAAAAATATAAATGGGGCATGGCTAAGTGGAACAGCAATAGGTTTTGGTCCCACTATTCGGAGGTTTAAATCTTTTCATCCTAAATCATACTCTTTTTATATATTAGAAGAATGATATCTGAATCTAAATTGCTCTTTCATATCATTATTGAATCATTTAAGGTTATCAAGACACTTTCATATTGAATGTATACTTTAGGGGCATTTTAGTAATTTATCTGAGAACTAAGTCTTTTAGGGTCATGGGGATACTTTCATCTCAATGGTGCACTTTAGGGATAGGTTAGACATCTCGTGTCATTATCAAGTCCTCTAGGCTTACCGAGATACTTTCATGTTAAAGGTGTATCTTGGAAGGCATTTTAGTATTTTTTTTTTTTAGAACCAAGTTTATTAAAGCTATCGGGATACTTTCATGTTGAAGGTATGTTTTACGGCACATTTGGGTATCTACGACCAAATTTAAGTATTTTAAATCTAGTTTTATACTTTTCATTAAGATTGGGTCTTAGGTCACATTTTTATTCTTTTAATAAAAATTGAAATTTTTAAAAATTAAGGCAATCTCTTCGAATTAGAGTAGTACATGGGATGTCTCCTAACATATCGGAAGGGTTCCATGGATTATTTCAATATTGAGATATTGTTTTCAAAATGAGTAAAATTGAGATTTTTGAGTTTCATAGAATAAAACTTCATGTTTCTAGTTTCATCCAATAGGCTACGAATGGCATTTTGACTTTGAAAAATATTAAAACCCTAATTTATCAAACGGATTATCAAATTTTTGAAATACAAGAGTTATACTTAAATACCGAATACTGAAACCAAATAAAAGTCAAGATTTAATTAACATGTAATTAAGAGGTATCTATTTTTGGACATCATGGGAGGGATTAATACTTAACTGTGATTGTAACCAACTCTCGAACTCTTTCATGTGATCTCTGGTGTTAACATGGATGTTGAAGTTTGTTTTTAAAGGTTCCATAACCCTCAAAATGTGAACTTTGGTAGGTGACCAATTTCACCTAGCCCTATTAGAAAGTGGCAACTCCAAGAGAAATGGTCGCTTCGTAATTATTATTCAGGGTTAAGTAAAATAAGCGATTTACCTCGACAACTTAATCTCCAAACATGAAAAATACAAAATATATAGGAACGAGGGATTCACCCACCTTTGGATTTGGCGAGTTGGGCATCTTGGCCATGTTCTGACAATATGGAAAAGGCAAAATTTCACAAAAGAAGCTTTCAAAAAATACTGGAAGTGATTATTATAGATAGCGCATGAAAGGTCATTGGTCATGTACCTTCATTCTAAACATTTTATTGATCTTTATTAGGTCTCTTTGAAAGAAAATGGACAAAGTTTAAATATGGAAATAAATTTTGGTAAACAAGATACTCACTAGAGTGTTTTAATTTTTTAACTTTTGATTAATTAATAATAAGAGTCAATTTTAAATTAAAATTTAGTAAGTTATAATAATTTATTTAAATTTTTTTATTTTTAAATGTAATACTATTGATATAATTTTATGAAAAGTACTTATTTGATTAAATAATTTTTTTATTGAGTTAATTAGGTACGAAATTAAAATCGACTCGCAAGTTAATGTACGGATCAATCCTGTTAAATATCCTATTTAAAAATAAAAAAATCAATAAAATTAGTTTAAATCTTAAACTTTTTTTCTTACGCTAGTAAGATACAGATCCTAAATTGACTGGTTATGTAACGTGCAAACTAACCTTTATAAATGCATCATTAAATTGAAATTGAAATTCAAATAATTAATAAAATAAATTTGTTATTTAAAGATTTTTCCAGTGGATCTTGAATTGATCCATGAGTTAATGTATAGACCAATCGTTTAAATACATTAATTTAACAATAAAATTAAATTATTTTTCAACTTTTTTCAATACAATTTAGGTATAGATCTTAAATCGACCCACAAGTCAATCTATAGATCAATCTATTTAATACATTATTTAAGAATAAAATAAAATTAATTAATAAAATAAAATTTTTAACTCTTTTGTATAGCTCAGATACATATTCGAAATTGATCGATGATTCAATATACGAACCAAAACTTTTAAATATATTGCTTAAAAATAAATAAAAAACTTAAATATAAAAAAACTAAAAAATAATTTTTAAAAAAGTTTTCTTATGCGGGTAGGGTATGGATTCTAAAATGACCTAAGAACCGTGTGAACTAATCTCTTTAAATAGATCACTTAAAAATAAAATAAAAAACTTAAAATAATTAATACAATAAATTTTTTGTTTTTCTTAAATAGGTAAGATTCAAATACTAAATCAATCCATGAGTTGTCATGCAAACCAAACCATTTAAAAGGCATCACTAAAAAATAAAGCAAAAAAAAAAAATTTAAAACTAAAATTTAAAGTTAAAAGAAATAAAAAAAGCTTCCTATGTGTTGAGTAGAAGAACTCGATAGGTGTCCAATAGATAACTCTTAGAGTGTTTTTTAGTTTATTGGTATAGATAACTTCCCAATGGATTTATGTTGGAAAATGGTTTCTTATGATGGATGTGATTTCTATTTTATAACAACTTTAACTTGTACATAATGGATATAATTCTATTTTATAAAGATTCTAAGAAAATAAGTTGTATAGCCAGCATTTTTCTTGTGTCAAGAGCTCATTGCTATATAATTATTAGATATATATATATATATATATAAAACAAATCAAAAGTTTAAGTATAATACACATGCAATACCCTAAATTCATTTTATCACTTTTCAAGTTTCCTATGATTTATCTTAGTGATATAATAAATTTTTGTAACAATTGTGCTTACCATATAAAATACAATTGGTTGACTAGTAAATGCAACCGAATGTGACACTAAATTAATCTTCCATTTTTCCTTAAATCCTCTATTCCAATTTTGCTATGCTTTATATATGTCCCTTTAAATCAAATCATTTATGATAATTAACATTGAATTAAATTTTAAGAAACAATCAAACTAATAAAGATCCCTTGTTGATCTCATGGGTCTCACAAAATTTATGAACAAAGATAATTTCTTCTATTACCCATATTGATTTAGCAAAAGTGATGAAAAATTGGACAAAACTAGTCGGTTGAATCGATTCATGTTAGTATATGCCCCAGAGCCAATCGGATTGGATGAGGTAAATAATAGTTAATAAGGCAAACCAATTACTTATGTTAGTGATTCAAGGTTTGCCTTCATGTTGGTGGCATGATTGATAATCATGCAAACACTAATTGGATGAAGCCCATGAAACATAATGGCCTTGCAAAGTTAGTAATGAGTTACAATGATAAGATCCTTATGCATCAGAGCCAAGTTTCTAAAAATATTCCTAGTCATCATATTATCAAGACAGTGCATTGAAAATGAATGATGCATAAAGACTAGCATATGTTAAGCTTTCATGCATTTGATGCATGCAACTCTTTGATTTTATAGAAGTTGAAGTACAGAGACACTTGTGGATAGCATATGGGTGCTCGTTTTGTAAAAACAAGTTCACTAAACATGGCCTGCATGAGAACTTTATTTGGTATAAGTTGAAAGAAATGCTTTCACGGTGAAGCCTGACCTAATGCAAGTTTTGGATTTCAAAAATCATTAATATATAAAGATAAACGCAGTGGAAATAATAAACATAGAAATATTTGAACTTCTGTATGGATCTTTAAGGAGGGATCTATGTGTAGTAAACTATAAAATTTTAAATCAAGATTTAATTGTCTATATGATTAAGTTACCTTAAGTTTAGATGTCAAAATCTAAACGACAAAACACCAAGAAACTGGTCTCTTGAAAGATTCTTGAAGACCATAATTAGCACAGAGTCCTGCTCTAATGGTTATCCATACATACGATTGCTGAAACCTTATTGAGGCCAGTGGTTCTGCAGTGCTAGCTAAGTTGATAATCCAAAGGTTACACTGAATCTTGAATCAAACTAGAACCCTCAAAAGAGAATGGAGAAAGTTTGCGCCAAGCACAAAACCTCTAAAAAAGATGGCGCAAACTATGGTTTATGTTTAGATTAGAATATTTTGGAGAAAAACTAAATTTTATCTTTTAAAATATTCTCTAAAGATATTTAGCAGCCTCTTATCTTAAATTTTTAGGTTAAATTCTCTTATAAAGCCTTTAGGCCATCATGTCTACCTATATGAGCTTAATCCTACTCCTAGTCGAATTTAGAATGGAATAGTTTTAACCTGATTAAAACTCCCTAAACAAGTTGGACTTATTCTCCTTGTTTTAGGTTAATTAAATGTCAGCTATTCTTCTCTTTTCCTTGGCTGAATTCCTCTATCTTATTGGATCAATCAAATCGGCCTAACAAGCTTAGGCTAGAAGCATGGATAATGGCGCAACATAAGGGTTTTTGGGCCAAACTTGTGCTTCCATTAATTTAATCCAATTAATTCAATTTCATTTATTCTAAATAAATAATGTTTACTTAATAAATATAATTATCAAATAATAAAATATTAAATAAATAATTTGGAAACACAAATTAGCTAGGACATACACATCTCTATGGATTTTATCACTATAAAATCCTTAATATAGTTAAAACTATTTTTAACTTAATTTTAATATTATTTAATATTAAATATCAAATAATTAATATTATAATAATATTCAAAGGATTATAAACAAATTACTGAGATGGAAAATTTGATTCTTAATCAAATCCTAAGGGGAGGTGAAATCCTATTTCAACTAGAACTTGTGTTTATCCACCTTTGCATTTTATGTCTCAATTTATAAATTATTTTAATAAGACAATGTTATTATTAAAGTCTTAATTAGGCAACAAAATCTTGATTTCATAAATATGATTTTTCTCAAATATTTGAACTCATTCAATTATGTCCTTCATTCAAATTACCTTTTATTTAATTAAGTCATATTTAATTAAATCCCAAATTTAATTCAATAGTTCAACCTTATTGTGCGTGACCCATTAGGTTCCCAACATGTTGGCAATGAACATAAATAATCTTATTAATCATGTTCATGATTAAGAGCAGGATCTAGCAACCCATTATGACTACCAAAATGTTGAAAAGTTAGTGTGACCTTGCAAAAAGCTTTCAGTAACTAGCCTATTAGAGTAGTATAGTTCTTTCACCATATATCATAGATTGAGGATGAGCATGGTACAGTGTCTACCCAAACCTCTATCCATATTAGTTTTTACAACTCATGGTTAACATGGATCTATGAGGAACTATTCCTTCTAATCCAAATATATGCTTTGGTGAAAGACTTTAATCTAATTAACCATAGTTAAGAACACTCAAGATATGTCTCTAATGTCACTCAAAATGGTGTTTCCTCTCTGAATCACTCATTCATCTACCATATCATTCATACTAACCCAAAACCACCCCCTATAACATCCATCTTTTGTGGACCCATTTTTGATTGAATCAAAGCATAATACTCCTAATACGAGATGACCAGGTATCATAAGTCTGAAACTAGTATACATGACTGGCACATGAGAACAGATTCTATAGACACTTGAGTAACTTAAACCAAATAGAGTTATCAATTAGGCCATGTTTAGTGAACTTGTTTCTATAAAACAAACACCCATATGCTATTCCCAAGTATCTCGTATACTTCAACCTTTATAAGATCAAAGGATTGCATGCATTTCAGGCATGAAGGTTAGTATATACTAGTCTTTGTGCGTGTCAATGCCTTGTCTTGACAATATAATGACTAGGAACATTTTTAGAAACACGACTTTGATGCACAAGTATCTCATTGTCGTAATTGATTTACTAACTTTGCAAGGTCATTGTGTTTCATGGGCTTAACACTCGTTATACATCATAAATTTGAGGACTATTATACACGACTAGTACATGGAAATATATTCTATAAATACTTGAATGACTTATACCAAATGTAGTTCTCAATCAGCCTAGTTTAGTGAACTTGTTTCTACAAAACAAGCACCCATATGCTATTCCCAAGTACCTTGTATACTTCAATCTCTATGAGATCAAAAGATTGCATGCATCCCATGCATGGAGACTTAGCATATACTAGTCTTTGTGCATTGTTAATGCCCCGTCTTGACAATACAATGACTAGGAACACTTTTAGAAACATGACTTTGATGCACCAGGATTTCATCATCATAACTCATTTACTAAAATTGTAAGGCCATTGTATTTTAAGGGCTTTATCCAATTAGTGTAAAACGTTAACCATATTGCCTAAAGTTTGATTTTTAAATCTGAAGAGTTTTAGAAGTCAGATTCCAAAATTGCTTACACCAACATGAAATTGAATATGGACTTTAGGTCAAAAGAGTTTAATCGAGGTTAGGTCATGAAAAGACCTTTGTAATTAAGGTGTTAGGATTCTTGATAGCTGAATCAAAGAGGTTTAGGATAGGAAATTTTGAATTTTTTTAGGGAAAGATGTTAGGGATTATTTTTACTACGGAAAGGAACATTTAATTAAATTTTAGTAAGTACATTTTGTGATAATTTGAATGTCATAAAATTATATAAGATTAGTAAATTTATGTGCCTTGGCCAAAATTTAATGTGTGCTTTATGTGGTGATTAGCTCATTATTTAAGTAGGGGTATAATAGTTATTCTTACCTAGGTAGCTAAGGGAGAAGGGTAGGTTAGTAGTTAATCTTAATATTATCTAAGGGTGATTTATGATTAGCTCAGCCACTTAAGACCTGTATATAAAGATGGTTGCTATTAACTCACAACATTTAGGAACTCTACATTTTAATCATTTGCTTAGCAAAATATCTAGAATTTTCTCTCCAATTCTCTTATCTTTTTAGAAGAAGAAGCTTGAAAAAGGTAATTTTTACTTTGTCATTTATTTTTCAACTCAGTAGCATGATCATATGATTGAATGTTGCTTGATCTTAATCTATAAAGAATCAACAATCTTGTTTTGTTTTTGTTTTTGATGATTCATTTTGCTTAATTCTTGATGAAATGATGATGTGATTTTGAAATTAGTTAGGTTGAGCTTGATTTTGTTGATATTTAAGCATAATTTATTGATTAATTGATGAATTGAACTTGAAATTATGATGATCTTGCTTGATCTTTTATTTGGATATGATAATCTCCTTGATCTTGAATTCAATCCTTAATTATTGCTAGGTCTCAATGTTTTGGTCTAACTTAAGCTAGGGTCCATGCATATAAAGATTAAAGTGATTGTTATAGAAGTGAAATTACATTATCTTGATCTTAAATCACGATCGACCAACTAGAAGTGCATGATCTAGGTCTCGGCCAACTTGAATTCTTTTAAGTTATGTTTCAATCATGATGCATAATGATAATATATTTTGATTTTGATGATTCAAGGTTGGATTTACCTTAGGTGAGCTAAAATTGGTGCTTAATTTGATGAAATCATGAACTCACATGCTAGATTTAATCTTGATAAGTTGAAATCTAGATTTAAAATGACTAGCATGTTGTTGAGTCGAAAGTAAGCTTGATTCCTATGTTTTGATTGTGAATTGATGAGGATTTTAGTTGATACGCATGTTAAAAGAGCATGTTTTTGGTCTTTAGGATTCAGCTAAGGAATTGTTTGCAGGGATTAATCTTGTTTTTTATTCTTGTTATGAGTTTTTGTTATTTAGCTTATAATGTGTTTGTGAAAATACATGTGTTGTGTGCTAAACCTTGTTTTTATTAAAAAGAACCTTCAAGCTTAAGCTTTAGCTTTAGCTTATTCAATCAATATTGAGTTGAGGCTTAGTTTGGCTAAAGAAGTTCCTTTAAGAATAACTTGGAAAGATTGAATAAAACACTTGAATTTAGAGCTGATTTGAAGCTTTAAAAAATATTTTCTAAGTGCTTTTAACTTGTTAAAGCTCAAACTTATGGAGCATTGATAAGAGCCATTAATGATAGTTTATATGTGTGCAATATTAATGCTTAGTGTTATTCAGTTGTTGGTTACAGCACTCAAATGAGTGGCATTGGAGTGCCTCTCATTTACTTAGATTCGCTAAGTGTAGAGAAAAGCAATAAAAACGAGTCCTTCGTATGACTCTCAACCACAATGAGTAGTCATACCTTGAGTTCTAGATAAAATTTTAGTGTGATTTTTGCTGTTTTTGCAGCAATGAATTTCAAGTAACTAGCCAATGGATATTTGAATGTTCGAAGGTTAGTTAAAAAAATTCATAGTAAATGTTAATGCACAAATGCTGTTTTTGAGTTATTACAATTTTTTAGCATAGTAGTTTTAAGAAAATAAGTATTTATGCCTATGTTACTAGTGGTATTAAATTTTTTAGTATTTTTACTAAAATCCCTAATGACTGAACTTTGAAATAGGCTTTTAAAACATCTAATTTGTAATCGAATGAGCCTAAAAGAAATTCCACAACATAAGCTATTGGCATAGGTCTATTTCAGTGCTTAGATGCTAAAGCAAGCTAATTTCGGTGGGTTAAACTATTTCTTTTATTTTTCAAATATTTTTAGATTAAAATAGATTTAAGAAGATTTCCAGACATATATGGCTTGTCTAGTGCAAGTTTCGGATGAACCATAAGAAAACCAATAAGTAAGCTATTCAGACATACTATATGATGCAGTAATGTCCAAGTAAAAAAATCATTTGATGCCTAAAATGAATTTTTTTGCATTTTTGAGTATATTGTGTGAATTATATTGAATCATCTTTCATGAAAATTTTAATTGGTAATTTTTGGTGGTAGGGATAGCTCAAAATAAATCCAAAAAGCCTTGAACATTAAAACTATCATTTGTTACCGAGCTTTTTCGAATTTTTATGCTAGCCATTTCGAGGTATTCGAAAGCTTTGAGATTTATTTCAAAAGTATTGTTTTGAGAGTCTATAGGTTTAGAAAGGTTAAATACTAGGTTCGTGATGGCTTACTTGAAGGCTTTCCATCTAATAAAAATTTAATAAAAAATTGATTTGTGGCCTTGTTTTCAAAGTCCTACTTTTTTTCAATTTAGTGTTATATCGGATTTCATACTATTATTTGAATGGAGTCCACTTTTTAAAATAATTTCAATTTAATACCAGATTTGGAAATAATTTTGGAGTTATTGCACTTTTATAAAACATTTTGCTTTAAATCATGCTACATATTCGAGCTAGTCCCAAACCAATATTTGGTTGCTCTCATGGGTACTAGATATGAGTCCCATGGTACATACTTTTTTTGTTGATATATATGTGTTTTATTAATGAAAGAGGGATTATGGTTGAATATATGAAAATCTAAAGCTGAGTAAAAATGTAATTCAAATATATGTGACTATTTGGTGCCAATTTCTAAGAATCACAAAAGGAATCGATCCTTACTTTTGATATAACTAACTTCCAAGCCCGATTTTATAGATCTCTGGATTGCACAAGTCCTAAAATGGTTCCTTTTGAGTTTTATAACTTTTAAGTGAATGGTTTTAATAGACTTTTGATCACACCTAGCCTAAAAAAATCGATGGCGGCTTTTTAACTCAACCATCTTATATTTTGATATGAGAAACTTAGATGAGTGATTTTTTTTATAGCTAGTGCTTTATGATGATTAAAATGTTGTCTGCTCTGATATGTTAGGATTCATATCTTGATATGTTTGATAGTTTTTCTAGTAACTCTACTAGGGAAAATAGAGTGTCAGGCCTCAAGTCAATTGCACATTATCTGGTTTTATTTTTTATTAATTTTTATTGGTATTCAACCATAATCCCCTCGATATTTATTGTTGAACTTCTTGATTGATTATTATGATATCGCTATGCACAGTAACCATGTTGCAGTGCTGAAATAAAAATAAAAATTTGTTGCTATGTTAGCTATAAAAAAGTAAGCAAATATTGCTATTTATGAATCTTAGATGGTAAAGTAAGACCCAAGTGTAGGGCTTGTCCTAGCACATTATGCACTTGTATATACATTTGACTCTTTACTAAGAACTAAGTAGAGACAATGGGACTTATTTGTAGAACGGGGTTATTAATTAACTCTATGACTAATAATCTATATGGTTGGCAAAAGCCTTTAAGGTTTATTACTTTTGTTTCTGTAAGTACCATCATTATAAACATGAGCAATTTATTCACCTGGATTGAACCTGTTTCCTCAAGACTGTGATAGGCTAGGATTGGGGTGCCTCAGTTGTCTTTACTGGGC
>JBBYHM010000025.1:4495969-4520797 GCA_038381775.1 Adansonia rubrostipa
TTATGGTGATGAAAATGCAAATGAGCATGCTTAGTTAACCAAACAACATGAAGTCACCAAGAAAACATCAAGATCCTAAACTACCACAACCAAAGCCACAAAAAATGCATGGAAGTCCTAAAGTGGCCAAAAAAAGCATAAAAAAGGGTTTACAAAGATGATGTTAATGACAAAATAGAAACTACAAAGATCAAGGTAGAGGGGATATACCAAAAAAAACTTGAACTTCCCTTTTTCTTGAAGGAGTGGCTGTAGGCTTAATTTTTTTCCTTTTCCTTGCAATTATTTAGCAAGAAAATGATAAAAAGAAGTAGTTTTTGGTGGTATGGTTGATGGTAAGGCTCTTTAAGGATCAAAATATGTTGAAAGTTAGGTTCTTGAAGATTTTCCAATAGTGGTTTGGGGTAGCTACAGGAATGGAGGTTGGTTATGAGTGAAAGATAATGGAATAGTGCTTTAGGTGAGTTTTTGGAGCTAAAATTGCTCGAGAATTTATGGGAATGGATGATGATTTTTTTTAGATTGTTGAGAGTCTTTTTTTGGCTCTTCTCCCCTCTTTTTTTTTGGCTGATCATTGCTCTTTTAAAGAGACAATGCAAGGGCACTTTTGATTTTTCACTTCTGCCCCAGGGGACATCTCTAGCTACCATGCTCAGCTGACTCTTTTTTTATTGGTTCTGCAATGTTGAGCAAAGAGGCAGAAAGGCTGCAGCAGCCTCCCAGTAGAGATATGCCTGCAACCCTCTTACAATCATATATGTTGTGAAAGTGACCTTTGTTAATGGTTGTTTGGGCTCTAAAATTTGTTTAAAATCTGTTAGTGAGCCCATAGTTGAGGTTTGCTATGTTATATAATAGTTCCTTGGTGCAAAAACATGTTTAGATCGAGTTCTCGAAGGCTGAAAAATGGCTTGAACTAGGCAAAAATGCGTTGGTGTATCGATATACAAGGTATATTTTACTTCTGAGTATCGAAACAATTAACTGTGTATCGATACTAAGAGCAAAAAATGTTTCCAGTCTCGAGACTTAGAGGCCAATATCGATACTCTATGGATTTGTATTGAAACTCATGCTTGTGTATCGATACATTTTGCCAAAAATCTCAACTTTAGCTACTGCCAAGGTCTGTATCGATACAACATGCCAGGTATTGATACCACATCTTGGGAATCGATACCAAACCCTCTTGTATCGATACTACATGTGAAAATTCAAGTTTTTCGCATTGTAAAGGCTTCGTATCAATACTTGCACCCCAATATAACTTTTACGAACGTACGACTTTTCGATTACCTCAACTTGGTCATAAATAATGGGAAATTTTATTTGTTTATAACCTTGGTGACACCATGAAAAGTGACCTTTGATGCCTCTTTTTTACATTTTCTTTAATACGGCCCATAGGCATTTTAGAACTTCCCAAAAACTTTTTCACCGAGCGATGTACCCTAGCTTTATTCTTATTTTTGATTTCATCACTCTTTGATTATGTCTTGGGTTTCTAAAGATTGGCCTAGATAAAATGAGGTGTCTACATAAAGCATTAGTTCTTATGAGTTCTTTGCATCCAAGAGTTATGCAAATAGTAGATGTACTTGAATCTATCTACAAGGTATTCTAACTTATTATTTATCGTTCATGTTTCATATTTTGTCTTACCCTTACACAGCATGCTCTACTTTAACCTTACATTTACAATTTTGGTTTCGGCGCCCTCATTATGCAAAACTATTTTGAAACTTTCATGACTACAAATATATTATTCATACTTACTATTTATAGATTTCCTACTATTGACCACAACAACATGGCCCTAAACACAGAATGAACATTTATAACTTATTTTTACAAAATCTTAAACCCAATACACATAAACATATATACCATCTTCAATTATATCCTTTTTTTTTTCCAATTTTTCTTAACATAATACACATAAAAGTATATTTTGACATTTTTATCAACATAATCTTGCAAAACATCTATCTAACTCCTACAATAAATTCCTTTTGAAACTAACCCTAAACAGATTATACTTAACAAGAGAACATAAATTTTTTTCCTGATAATTCAATTTAACATTGAAAGGTACCAGCATCATAACTTAACTTCCTTGAGATATGGCTTTCTTTGAAATTATGGAATGGGAAACACCAAAATCCACACCAACAAAGAAAATCAAGATTAATTGACAAATAAGGGAAAACGAAAAGGAAAACTTTATTACATATATTAGGTCACAAACATAAAATTGATTTTAACAACAGGAAATGAACTAGATGAAAAGAGCATGTTCTTTCAAGCTAGGGTTAAAACAAGGTCGGTGATGAAAAATTATGAGAAATCAACAACAATTTATTCTTCAAGCTAGAGTTGAAACAAGGTAAGGAAAGGAAATTATCATAGGAGCTGATTCTTGCCAAATTTGAAAAGAAACTCTATCGAAAAAGGAAAAATTTGGAGATGAAAAATGGGTTTTTATTAAAGGTAAAATAGTAATTTTTATTTTTTTATTAATATTTTTAACAATTGATATTTTTTTATTTAATAATTTTTCTTCATCTCACTTTTTTTTTTTTTTAATTTTCAATCAATTGGGCTTTTTAGAAATTGTCATTTTATTTTTTAAACTTTTTGCTCTTATATCATTACGTCATGGAAGGCCCGAGAGAAACCGCAGGCTAAAAACCAAGAGTACAATAACAAAAAAATGAAAAAACCCAAGCTGAAGAGAGAAAAACGAAAAACGAAAAACGAAAAACGCAAAAAAAAATTTTTTTTAAAAAAAGGCAGAGCGGACTAGAAGAAGGAAAAACCTCTTCTATTTTTTTTGTTCCAATGTTTTGGCATTTGTAGTTTTAAAGTGGAGTACAGCCATGGAATCCAAAGCCAACAACAGATATTGGCATGACTGCTCTTCTTCTTCGTCGATCTGTAAGTTTTTTTCTTAATCTCTTTTCCAGTTTTAGCCTGAGTCATTAGAATTTGAATATCGGTTTTTAAGGTTGTCTGGGCAATTTTTAGGGTTTTTATTTGGAGCTCTGGATCTTGTCATCCTTCGATGTGATTCAGGAGGTTGGGAATTTCTCTAGGGTCTGGGAAAATGTGCCAATTTTATGGATTGTGCTTTCGAAATTAGGGAGATTTTTAGAGAAGGAAAATGGAAAAAAATTACTCTTCAGTACCAAGAAAAGGAGGACTGAGAAATCTCGGATTCAGATTTATTCTTTCTTAGTAATTGAAGTTGAAACAAGTAGGTAATGACAGTTAAGAAAACAATCACCATTACCCTTATTTTCAAGTTTTCTAACAGTCGCAGTTTTTAAATTGTTATTGACCTTGATTCAGTTATTATTTTTAGGAAATAAATTAGTGCTATGAAAGGAAAATAAAAAGATATCAAATTTCTCCTGGCAAAAGAAAAAAAAAACTAGTTTTAGGTAAGCTTCATTATATTTGAATTTGCAGGAAAGAGAAAAACTAAATGTTTCTGAATTTCATTAATTATTTTCTCCGAAGAGTCTTTCCTTAAAGTGAAAACTGCATTTGAAGCTGACATTCATTCAACTTGTTTCTTGACTTAAAATAAATAAACCATTTGTCTCTTTTGTTTGGATATTTCAGGTTTGGTAATTTATTGCTTCTAGTTCCAATTTCTAGATCTGTAGCACTTCAAAATGACAGAACCAAACTCGGTAGACGTGATTTTGGACTTTCTGAGGAGAAATCGGTTTACAAGAGCTGAGGCAGCTCTGCGTAGCGAACTTGGTAACCACCCTGATTTGAATGGATTCCTTCAAAAAGTTACCCTTGAAAAAAAGGGCTCTGGCAACATTCTAGAGGAAGAAAAAGGAAAACAAACGGTCGGTGAAAGTCATGGTTCAGGTTCTCGAAACAGTGGTGATGTTTCTAAGGAACTGATAGTAAAAGAGATAGAGTCTGGGGCTGGCCGAAATGGGTCTGAAAGCAAATGGAGAAATGCTGCTTCCATTGGGGAGCATAATAAAAAACCTAATGAAGCAAAAGTGACATGTGATAAGAGTTTCACTTTCTCTAAAAGTTCGGAGGATACTGTACTCAATATGCAGTCGTGGAACTTCAATACTATCAGTGGTCCTGATCTATCCAAAAATGGTGGACTTGTTAGTAGTACTAGTGTTTTGGAGCTAGAGAAACCAGATCAGGCAAGATATCGTACAGTTCAAGCTCCTGACACAGATAAAGGTAATGCTAAATCTGCAGAAGAGATTGCCTTTTTGGGTGAAATCAAAACTTCATGGTTTGGAAATACTAGCAAAGCTAATTTAGATTCCAAGTTTGACAAGTTTCATACCAGTGAAACTAAGGAGCTTGATCAGCAATTTAAGACTAACATTGCATATTTGAGGGAAAGCTTTGCTGTTAACAGCAGATGGTCCAGAACTGCTGAACCCCCTAGTTCCTCTTCAGAGATATGGAAAGATTGTTCTGTCAAGACTGTTTTTCCATTCCCTGAGGGGGATGTATCTATCAGTTATGATGTTGCTGGTACGTCAGATAAGAGAGACGGAAAGAAGAAAGCAGATGCACTTGATGTTAGGGCAGCAATTAAAGAACAGGTGGATGAGGTTGGAAGGGCTCTATTCTTTGGGAAGTCTCAGGACATTGTTGACCAAAAAGGTATAAACGGGTTGGCCTTCCCTCTTGCATCTGATAATCCAAAGGAAGAGTTACCTAGGCTGCCACCTGTTAAACTTAAGTCGGAGGAGAAGTCACTGAACGTCAATTGGGAGGAAAAATATGAGCGTGATGGCCCAGGTGCAAAGCTCACTGGTGCTGACAATACCTTCCTTATAGGGTCCTATCTGGATGTTCCCATCGGGCAAGAGATAAACTCCTCAGGTTGGTTCACATAAACGATGTGGTTATTTGATGATTGTGCTTACGGGGATATTTGATTTCATTTAAATTAATGATTGCACTTGGCTAATTTTCTGAACTTGCTTTACTTTTCTACTATTTCCTTTTCCGTTTATCATAGGTGCTGGTAAGATATATATGTATTTTGTATGTCTGTGTGTATATACATTCTTTCTCTAAATCTTACCAACATGTCTAATTTTTTTTGGTGAAAATCTTTGTTAACATGAAAAGATGCCGTCTAGCCATAGATGGCAAAGCCTCATGCATGAGCAATGTCATTTTTGTTTTTGATATGATAAAACACTCACCATGTTAATTTAATTGATTTTAGATATTTACACTTTTGAGGGTAGCTGTCTTCGTGCTATTTATTTCTTTTCCTTTTACTTCTCTAGTTATGCCTGGCTTCACATCAACTTAGTGGGATTTGATATTGAAACCAGAAAAACAATGATAATTTGATACTGAACAAAAAACATAGAAACTTTTCTCATTTGAGTTTCTCAAAAGAGGCGCTTAGAAGGTGTTCTGTCCAACTGTTAATTTATTATTATGACTTGTGTCACCTTGAGCAAAGTTCAACCCATCTTCCCAGCTTCTAAAAATGATTTTTTAGGGAACCTCTAAAGTACTTGCGGACAGAAAAATGACAAACTCTGGAGAATTTTCTGACCTTATAGAAATGAAGTATCAATTCGTATTATAGGATATATTGTTTGACATTTGAGAATAGTTTAAGAGTAGCTGTATTTGGAGTCTCGCATTAATGCTGAAATTGTTGAGTTACTAAGATTCTTTGCTGGAGAAGGTAAACCAAAATTTGATGTCAAGTACTCTTCCTAATGTCGTGTGAACATATATGGTGAATGAAAATGGGGTTAATCTTTTTCCTTGCTCTTTAAAACTTCTAACTTGAATATAGTTAATTGCTGTAGGACAATAAAGGAACAATAACTCTTGCAGGCCTAATTTCTTGTTAGGAAAGGGCAGAGGTAATAGAATTATTTTGTGGGTTAGTGTTGTTTTATGGGAAGTTTTGGATTGTAGCCAACTTCTAAATTCTAGTTTTAGGAATTATCGGTGCATTTGGTTGTGGATACTTAGAACTTCCGATCTGAACAGTAACTCAGGTGGAACTTTGATAGCTAATTGATATTCGGTATAGGTAGCACATTTGTGGGTTCGGGTCAAATATTTCAGGTACAGGCCTCTTTTTGGTTTGGGTTCTGGGGTTAGGGCTAGTTTTAGGCTATTAGAGTTTATACAACCATTTTAACATGATTTTCAGATTTGGCTTATCTTGGGTTCTGGGTTTTCACTTTCTTGGTTATCTCTGATTGGATTCAGGTTTGGGTGTTCCAGGGTTTGGGT
Organism: Adansonia rubrostipa; assembly: GCA_038381775.1. Taxonomy (NCBI): domain Eukaryota; kingdom Viridiplantae; phylum Streptophyta; class Magnoliopsida; order Malvales; family Malvaceae; genus Adansonia; species Adansonia rubrostipa. The sequence continues at coordinate 4,502,246 of JBBYHM010000025.1, forward strand.
TTTTTGTCAGCTCTAATATTATGATTGCTGAGAAGATTTCTAAGCAGATTGTGGGTTTCAAATTAGTGCTAAACTTGTGAAGGGAAAGGAATAAAAACTTATGCCTCTCACTTAATATCTTCGTTTTTGCACCTAGGTAGTTAAGTTACGTAACATGATCCTAGATGAAGCGTGGTAGTTTTAAAATATTTGTTAAAACTTTTTTTAATTGATTGGAAGAATTTTGATTGCCATGGGAAATTTGGGGGAAGGGGATAGGAGATGTGGGAAACCTAAGCACATGGGCCAGAAACCAGTAGGCTGAGGAGTGCTGGCTATTAATTTAAAGGAGCAATGAATGCATATAGGCTTCTAATGATATTAGTTCTATAATAACTTGATACATGAGAAAAGAAAAAGTGTAAAGTTGGCTGATGAATAACTCTCGATCTTGGGCCTTAAATAATAGCCCAATTGCCGGATAGAAGATCTTAAATAGACTTATGCCTCTAGATGCAGCAATAACTGGCAGCTTCAGTAATTGTCAGGATACTTGTGTAGTTAAAATGGGAAATAAAAATACTTAAACCGGAAAAAAAAATGAAAAAGAAGATTTGGTAATACCTGTTTTAACTTATGTAGGTTCCTAATTAGCCTACCAACTGATAAGTGGTTACAAATCAAAATTTTCTTGATATTTAACTAGTGTTCTTTGTTGTGATTATAAGGAAGCCAAGCTGAGCTGATACAGTAAGGCTTGAGCTTGGCTCAGTTGAAAAACTTGAGGGTTAAGCTTTATTTTTCTTATGCTTGTTGACCTCCTTGAGCTCAATAAATTAGGCTTGATTATCATCAACTCATATAAGAAGCTGGAAACTCATTTGAGGCTTGAGCTTTGTGTAACTTTTAAATATATAAGGAATTAGAAAATATTTAAAAGTTGAAAAGTTTGGTTAGGCTCCCAAGATTAAAAGTTCAGTATTAAAGCTTGAGCTCAGCTTGACAATTGAATGGAGATGAGCTTGAGTATTCCTCGAGTGAAGGCCAGGTAGCTAACAAGTAGCTTGACTGGACTACCCTCCTAGTTTTGCATTGTAAAACAATTTTATACCTTTTAGCAATGCTGTACATTAATAACTACCCCTTGTTTCTTAGGTTTTTGTGATGCTGTTTATTTGGTGCTCCTGTACATTAGTAACTACCCGTTATATTCACAAAAGGGATTCAATTTTTAGCATTCTGTGGTTCCCTAGGATTTGATGCTAAGCTTTCTTTGTCTTGTACTGAATCTATTAAGTTCACAACTATGGATCTTGCTTTTGTTAGAGCAGTTGGTTATTTCTTTGATAGCTGTGAGTAGAGCTTGTAAATCTTGTTTATGATGATCCAGGTGGAAAAAGGAATGCTGGAGGTAGTTGGCTTTCTGTGAGTCAGGGCATTGCTGAAGATGCATCTGATCTGGTTTCTGGTTTTGCTACTATTGGTGATGGATTAAGTGAATCTGTTGATTACCCAAATGAGTATTGGGACTCTGATGAATATGATGATGATGATGATGTTGGATACATGAGGCAACCTATCGAGGATGAAGCCTGGTTTCTAGCTCATGAAATTGATTATCCTAGTGACAATGAAAAGGGAACTGGGCATGTGAGTGTTCCTGATCCACAAGAAAGAGGTCAAACCAAGGATGAAGATGATGATCAATCATTCGCGGAGAAGGATTCTTACTTTTCTGGTGAACAATATATCCAGGCAAAGAATGTTGAATCTGTTGCAGCTTCAGATGACCCTATAGGGCTGTCTGTAACCGAAATGTATGGCAGGACTCGCGAGAATGATTTAATTGCCCAATATGATGGACAATTAATGGATGAAGAGGAGCTTAATTTGATGCGTGCTGAACCTGTTTGGCAGGGCTTTGTCACACAGACAAATGAACTTATCATGCTAGGGGATGGAAAAGTTCTTAATGAATGTGGGAGATCTCAGCTGGATGATATTTGTATAGATGATGAGCAGCATGGTTCCGTTAGGTCTATTGGTGTGGGAATCAACAGTGATACTGCTGATATTGGCAGTGAAGTACGTGAAAGTTTAGTTGGAGGTAGTAGTGAAGGGGATATTGAATATTTTTATGATCACGATGTAGCTATTGGAGGGTCTAGACAAATTCATCATGAGACAGGCAGGAAATATATTGATAAATCAATTAGGGATAAAAGGAAAACAGGAAAAAATGATTCCAGTAAGTATTTTATTGGAAATGATAAAGGTCCGACCCTACAGCAGAAGAATCTTGCTGATAGGGGATTTTCTTTTGCTCCACCTCTAAGAGATGGGCAGTTGGTGCAGGCAGGCTCTCTATGGTCAAGTAACTGCAATCCTACTGGCGATGAACAAGATGACTCTTTCAGTGCTTTGATGGGGTCTGATGATATGCTTGCTACGTGGAGACGGAAAAGTAGTGATTCTTCAACCACCAAAAGTTCTAGGGATGAAAACAATGCCAATGCTTTAAGATCTGCAAATTCTAGTCCTTCTACTTTATCTAATTATGTTTATGGCGAACAAGAGCAGACCCAGAAAAAAGAGGATGGGAAAATTAGTGGTGTGAGAGAAGAGGATCCTGCAGTGTCACTTGAGGATGAAGAGGTTGCTGCTGTCCAAGAGCAAGTGAGACAAATTAAAGCACAGGAGGAGGAATTTGAGACCTTTGACCTCAAGATTGTGCATAGGAAAAACAGGCATGTCTTATCTTAGAAACGAATTGTAATTGTATTATATGCTTGTCCTAACAAATTTCAAAACTGTGCTGATACATAAATGGTGTGATGTACCTTCTCTCTCTCTCTCTCTCTCTCTCTCTCTCTCTTTGCATCCTTGACCTCTAGGTGGTGTCTCCATGAACTCTGCTTGAGGTTGGAGAGCCAAAGCTGGTTGCAAGCTTCCTCTTTTAGCTTTCTAATTGACAAGTTCTACAACAAATATGTTTTATGCACTGTAGTGCTTACTGTTAATCAGAAGGGACGTGGAGCTTCATTTAACTAATTAGATGATCCATTCTCATTGTTTACTACTTCTTCTTTATAGACTATTTAGCAAAGCTTATATTTTAATTTTTTGCTTATAGTTTACTTAATTCACTATTTGGAAGTTGAAAATATTTTTCTTTCAATCTTTTTTACTATTTTTAATATTTTAGACAATATTTGACTCATAAGACCATTGACTTTTAACTTGATCCTAATGGTTGATAGCAATCATCAGTGGGCCAGAAAGAAAATTAAAGAAAAGAAAGCTTGTTGAATATTTATAAATGCAGCATTTTGTTATTGATGACACTGACATATTTCTGGAGCTAAATTTCTGCTGCTTTTACAACCCACGGCATTGTTCTTGAATTTTTTACTTGCCTGAAACATTTCTTTAGTATAATTTATACTGAATGGTTTTAACTTTGCTATCAGTTCTACAGTATCTTGCAAACAGATTTCCTTACATAAGTCTTCCTTTTGCTTTTCAGAACTGGATTTGAGGAGGATAAGAATTTCCATGTTGTTTTAAATTCTGTTATAGCTGGGCGCTATCATGTTACTGAGTATCTTGGATCGGCTGCTTTTAGTAAAGCTATACAAGCACATGACCTGCACACAGGCATGGATGTCTGCGTGAAAATTATAAAGAACAACAAGGATTTTTTTGATCAAAGCCTTGATGAGATTAAGCTTCTCAAATATGTTAACAAACATGATCCAGCGGATAAGCATCACATTCTCCGATTGTATGATTACTTTTACTACCGAGTAAGTGAATGCAGGCCAATAACTGTCTTATTCCTTGTTGATGCTTTCAGTGTTCCTATTACGTTTTCACTTTACTAGCAGATACTGGATATTTCCTTTTCTTGTTATTTTACGGTTGCCATTGGTTTGATGTCTGCAAGTTTGTTGTATTAAATGCTCTAGTCCTAGTTCTTCCATGGTTCCATTGATACATACATTTATTGGGACTTTGTTCTCAACATATCTGGCTTCCGGAGGTAAATGGTTATATTTGTTGAAGTTAAAGTTGGCATTTTCAATGTAAATGGCTTTCTCTGCTGGTGAATTTTGAAGTTTTATCTTTGGGCTAATGCATCATAGTGTCCTGTACATGAGCGAGAAATGCATGTGGAATTGAGTAGCAGCTGACTCTTGTTTATTTTCCAGGAGCATTTGCTAATAGTCTGTGAACTTCTCAAGGCAAACTTGTATGAGTTTCATAAATTTAATAGGGAATCAGGTGGAGAGGTTTACTTCACAATGCCAAGATTGCAGGTTTTTGGAAAGCTGTTTCCTTCAGAAGAGCATTTAATCTATGTTGTGCTATTATTTAATCTTCTCTTTAATTCTTCTGTGCAGTCAATTACCATTCAGTGTTTGGAGGCTCTCCAGTTTTTGCATGGCCTTGGCCTAATACATTGTGATCTGAAGCCAGAAAATATATTAGTAAAAAGCTATAGTAGATGTGAGGTGAAGGTCATTGATCTTGGGAGCAGTTGTTTTGAGACAGATCATTTATGCTCCTATGTTCAATCCAGGTCCTATCGTGCACCAGAGGTTATCTTAGGACTTCCATATGATAAGAAGATAGATATTTGGTCACTTGGCTGCATCTTGGCAGAACTCTGTACTGGCAATGTAAGTCTTGGCCTTCTTTAGGCATTAATCAGTAGTTATTTGCTTCTTCGGAATAATGGCTATGATATGTTGAAAGTTTTCTTTCTTTGGAGAATAAGTATTATAAACAAAAAACTTGGAAATATCATGCATTTGAACAAATCATTAAATTCAATGGAAAAAGAACTTGACTGAATATTATTTGTTTTTGAAACAACTGCTTCTAGAACTTAAAAAGAAAAAAAAAAAAAAATCTTGTACGACTGTATGACCTCTTTGTAATTGCATTTGGTGATGTCCTCATCCGTAAATGCTGAATGGATTAAATTTTGGGACTGTCCACTTTGTAAGTCTCTCTGGTTCCAAATATCGGGAGATTAGATGATTGAGTTGTTAAAGTCACGACATGTAAATTTCCTGGCATAAGTTGGCTCAAACTTGATCAAAAGAAAATGTTTCTTATGTTAAGGTAGAAGATTTAGATTTTATGCATTCATTCTGCTATAAGTTAGGTAGTTTGTGTACCAACACCTCTGATTAATTTCTTTAGTTGATGTTACTGGAAAAGCATATTCTTTCACTGTAATACTTTTTTATATACATTCGGATACATTTTCTTGGAGAAATAAATGTTTTTTCTCCTTTTATCTATTTTATTTTTTTTCTATAGTCTCATAATGCTGGATGTTTTTCCTCCTTTTATCCATTTTATTTTTTTCTATAGTGTCAAAGTGCTGGATATATTGATTGTTGCCATTATTAGTTTACTGATTTTATTGTAACACCTGTCTATCAATGATTTGGTTTCAATATGGTGGTGTAGGTCCTGTTCCAAAATGATTCACCTGCGACGTTACTTGCAAGGGTAATTGGAATCATAGGTCCCATTGAACAAGATATGCTTGCAGAAGGACGGGATACCTACAAATATTTTACCAAGAATCACATGCTTTATGAACGTAATCAGGTCTGTATTTTCTTATTATTTACATATTGGAACAAATTACTTATTGTAAACCTTATTTTGCCGTGCTCCGCTGGTGTGTCGGGGTCCCTGCCCCTATCTCCTTACACAATTTGAATTATGTTTCAATGTTTGATGCATTTGTGTTTAAAGTGGTGCGTATTTACTGGTGTCTCAGGAGACCAACAGATTAGAATACCTGATACCCAAGAAGACATCCTTGAGGCATAGATTGCCTATGGGGGACCAGGGTTTCATTGATTTTGTTGCTCATTTGCTTGAAGTAAACCCAAAGAAGCGCCCCTCTGCCTCAGAGGCTCTGAAGCACCCCTGGCTATCATACCCATATGAACCCATATCAGCATGAGTTGCATGTAGATTTGCTTAATGAGACTTGCGGGAATTGCTTGCCTCAGTCATTTCGGCTCCATTATTGACTGTGGAAGGAGCTGTATTTTATTACTGACTCGGAGTTGGTTTTATCTAATTGATCTCCTTCAAAGATTTTTCTTCCTTCACATGCCTGCAAATTGCATTCAAAAGCGTGTTTGGTTTTGTTTGGTTATAAATATATATATATATATATATATATATGTATATTTCCTTCCCCCATGTTGTCAAAGTAGTACTTGAATTTCACCATATTATGATTTATGATGTAATTTTGAAAGTGTATCCTTAGGGTTTCTTTTCTTCATCACAGCAATTAATGAGGTGGAAGGGGAATCTGATCTTGTTGTACATGGTATGTTGTGTGGATTATTCTTTTAGCTTATTTAGTAATAGCTTGTGAAATAGGTGGTAACCAAATTTTGGTATTGGCTTGCATTAAATCAAGTCCATGTAGCATGGCTGCAACCCCGCACGGAGTTTTTAGACCTCGTGATTTGATGATATAAGTGCATTCCATGTCCGCTTTTGTACTTTTACATGACGCTTCTGCGCTTGCCGCTGTTATGGTTTTCAATGAGTTTTCTTTCTCGTTTATTATTTATTTATTTATTTTGTCTTTTAACTGTTTTCCCTTAGCAAGAGGGTGAAATGTGGGGTAGCGTCTTGCAAGGGTTTAAAAACTAGTTTACCCTTTCGGACGCATATTTTTATATTATATAAATAGGTGATCTTCGTTTGTAGTAATATATACTATATCAGACAGACACAGAAAAGCACAGAGGAAGATCCAAGTTATCTCTGTATAAAAGTAATTAGCTTTATATTCTTTGTTGACTTAATGTATTATATATACAGTATTTTCTCGCTTTGGTCTTAGAAATTAGATTGAAGTTTTGAACGCGATATTTATATTAATATAATAGATATAATAATTCAATTTTTAAGTAAATAAATTTAAAATTAAAAAATAAATTATTATTATAAATTATGTAAGATATTAGATTAATTAAGATATAATATGAAAAATAATTAAAATTCACTCGGCATGAAACTAGTGTGAACATGACTTGAAAATTCAAATTTTATATAAATTATCAGTATGTAAAAATTTATAATATTTTGAACATGAAAAACTTGCGGACATTTGAATACTATTATAAATTATACAAAATATGTGATTCATTATGATACAACATGATTATGACATTAAATATATATATATATATTTTTAAAATTGAACTATTATAACGAACAATATAAAATTTGAGATGGATGAAGATATGATATGAATATAATACAAGAAAAATATAACATGAATATGATATAAATATAAAAAAAATTATATAAAACGAATTATTAATATGTAAACATTTATATAAACTTATAATGCTTTGAATATACAAAAAAAATAACACGAATATGAATATACATTTTTCCTTCTCTTTTAATTACTTCTTTCATTTCTTTAGCTTTCCATTTTTTTTCTATCCTTCTCCATTAATAAAAAAAAAGAAAACTTGAAAACACCCAAAATAACCCTTCGAACTCCCTTAACACCATTGCTTAGCTGTTCCCCAGCAAAAACACTCAAAAATTGAAAATGTGTTTTCATGAGTTGGAGACAACTTCTAATTATTTCAACAAATAAATTGTTAAAATTTAGGTTGTACATGTAAAATTCCAAATGAATTTGATGTTCTTAACGACTGAATTGTTACATACATATATATATATATATATATATATATATATAACAATTGAAATTTTATTTTATCAAACAAATAATTATATACTTGAAATTATTATGCATGATTTAAGTTGTATATGTAAAATTCCAAATGAATTTGATATTCATACAGACCGAATTGTGATATATATATATATATATATACACTAAACAATTGAAATTTTATTTTATCAGACAAATAATTATGCATGATTTAAGTGAATACATAGACAAAGCATGAAATCTATTAAATTGAACAAATATAAAACATAAGAAAAATTATGGAAAAAGTGTAAAATCAGATTAGTTTAGTGGATTTTTCTTAGCGTGCATATGCAAATGATAATAGCTTAAAATATCTTTTACATTTTCTAAAAAGAATTTAAATATTCTATGAGCAATTTTAAAGAAAAAAAATCAATAGGTCGAGATAAAAACTTGGATCCATTAAAAGTTGTTTCATTATTCAATGTCTTTTGGTTTTGTAAGAATATCAATGTACCTTTTATATTTATTCAAATCAATTAAAAATAGGTTAATTTTACACGTTAGAATTATAAGAATAACTCAATTCCATGTACATTTTTTGGTGGAATTTCAAAAATATCATAATACATCTGATTTATATCCAATGTTTAAAGTTTTTACATGAACTCTTCTGGTTTTTGAAAGGAAGAATTCAAAGAAGAAAATTCAGTTTATTATTACACATATTTGATCATAAATTTGCAAATATTCTATTTTCAGTATTTCTTAAGTTCATTTTTAAAATTTTATAATACATTAAGATCCAGAAATGCAAGTTAATTTAGATGAGCTGCCTGTCTCCCTCTTGTGTTTGCTTAGTAGAAATGATGAGTTGATGATCAAATTTTGAAGTGGGAATATTAATTAATATTTCTAAGGTTTTTTCTTATGACGGCTAATAATTGTAACAATATTCATATATGTACTGGCATGCATATCTTGGGTAATTTAATCAGGCATTCAAAACCAACTGTTTTTTCCCTTTCCCTCATCGTTCTTCACCATTTCATGCCCATGTTCTCAATTTTTTATATAGCATGAAATTAACGTATTAATATATTTATTCCATTTTCTTATTACAATTTCAAGTTTATTTTCCCTTAATAATGATAGTTTGATAATTACAGTATTTTTATTTGAATTTTAATTGATTAATATTTTCCCCATTATTACCTGTATATACATTGTTTTTTCCATTGGTTATTTCAACTAGACTTGTTTAAGTACCGAGCTAGCTATTCGAATCACCTTGTCTTATGTCGAGCTTGGACAGAGTGTTTTGAAATTTGAGTAGACCTAGCTTGAATTATTGTTTATCAATTAAAATAATATTTTATTTAAATTTGATTATAGAAAACATATAAATATTAATATAAAATAATATTTTAATATTATTATGAACAGTAAAATTTGCTTTTACGTTGGCTTGACGTAGGTAAGGGAAATGCAAAAATTTTGAGTCATGGCCTAACTTGATCCATAGACAGGTCTAATATCAATTCATCAATTTTTTTTTTTAATATTATTTTGTTCAAAGTGGCTTAAAGAGAATTTGGTATTGTTTCTTCTACCTTTTTCACAGTGCATGATTTGATTGTGTTTTAATTTTTTTAGGCATGAAAAATTGAATTCCCATCAGGTTGTGAATGGCTAAATTTTCCTTGGTATTTTATTAGCTAGGGTCAGCATTCCCTATCTTTTATTTTCAATTCTATGTTTAAATTATTTTCTTACTTAACTCCCCTTCTATGTAACTCGAGGTTTCTTATAAAGATATGTAATTGTTATTTAGGCTTTGTTGATTTAGATTTAGTTTAGGATTAGAATTTGTGTAAATCCAAGGTGAAAGAAAATGGTGCCAAAATGGAAGGACCAAGGAGATCATCATCAAGACTTGCGAAGACTTTTATGATATCCTTAGGAATTTGACCGACACAAAGCTGTTGCCTTGATAAGGGTTGACCTTTGCTAGGTAGTTTACACACTTTTGTAACTTAGTCAGTCAGCATAGATGGCCGTATTAGCACGTGAGAAAAAGTGCCATTTAAAAATTGATCTCGAATGAAAAGGATGAATATTCAAGAGAAAAATTAGTTTCCAAATATTCTCTTATCAAATTTCAAAAATCATTTTTGCAGATAATATCACGACTCAATTTTCAACTTTTAGGAAATTTTTATTTTTATTTTTTGTAAAAATTAGGAAGTTGATCGTTGTAGATTTTTACCAATACCTATGTAGTAGTTACGTTGATATGGATTCCAAAAAATAAAAAATATTCAAGAAAAATTATATATTGGCATTTTATACCACAAGGTGTCAAGTTGTCAGTTTTGCCAACTATTTTTGAATTTCTCAAAATATTACGAGTATTTTGCTCATGAATTTTTTTGGTAAAGACTTGTTTCAGACTTTGGATTTTCATCTTTACCCTTTTTTAATTAATATTGTAGATAACTCTTTTTATAAGCTTCAATGTATTCTTTAAAATTTTTTTTAGTTCCAAAATACGAGCTTTCCTTTTTATGTAAAATCTTTGGTGGAATTTTCTCAAGTTTTGGACTTCAAAATTCTTTAAATATTCCCATTAAGTTACCATAAAATCAATTTTGAAAAATTTCAATCCATTTTATGGAGTTTTTTTTTTTATTTCCAAAATACAAAGTTTTCTACTCCATAATTTTTAAAATTCTCAAAATATTTTTACTAAATTCATACTAAATTTGTTTTTGAAAATTCAATTTATTTTATGAACTTTGAATTATATATATATATATATATATCAATTTTCTTTCGTAAGGATTTTTCTCGTATGATTTTACAAGTTTTGGATTTTCGATCAAGAATTTTTTCATTATTTCATTTTCAAAATTTTGTTTACGATTATTAATTTTAATTTTAATTCTTTTTATTTATTATTATTTTAATTTTATTATGAACTTTCACTAGTTTCAGGGAAACTAGTGTAATTGATTTCTAACTTTTCCCTTAACCAATTTAGTTGGTTTCTAATTATCCATTAGGTAATATTATCCAAATAATGATGATAAAATATTGTGAATGACATTTAATTGCTTGTCAATTTAATGCATCTCATCTTTTAATGCAAATAATGAATAAAACAAAATAAAAAATACAAAAATCAAATTGAATTTCAGCCAAAGGGATTTTTCATCCCCTTTGCTAAACCTCCCCCTTATAAATAGGGGGAGGATTTTCCATTTTGAACAATTTTTTGGCTTGGAAGTAAAAAAGAAAAAAAAAAACACATTACAAAACACTAAAGTTTTTAAGTTCTAAAGCTTGGATAAAGTAGATCTCTTCCTAAAGCTTTAGTTTTTCTTCATTTTATTCATTTTTTTCTGTTGTTGGTGAGCCAAAATCATGCTTCAGTTCATGGATTTTGATCCATGTTGAATGACTAAACATGATGGGCATGAGCCTTTTTCTTTGATCTAATTATTTTGTTTAATTTTTCTCGCTATTAAATTGTTTTTCTTTATAAATCATGTTTTTTGCTAACATGATGTTGATTTTTATGTCATATTTGTCATAAATATGATCATATGTATGCTATTTTTCTTAGTATTTTCTTGTTGGCATGTTGAGATAATGTGCTTATTTGTTTATTTTTTATGATTTTATTACGTGATGATGTTGATTTGTGTTTGATAACGCTTGGATATGAGATTTTTGAGTTAGAAAAAATTTGTTTGATGCGTTATATGGTGTTGGTCGACATGCATGCATGTGTATAATAATGATTTTTGATTTTTGTGGCCATTTGGTAAATATAAAAAATTTAAGGATTATTTTGTAAAAAGAAAAAAATTTTAGCCATTCCATGCTTGGCCAAAACCCACATACACATTTAGGAAGGTATTTTATGATTTTATCAAGTAGAAATGCATTTTTTGATTTTGGAGTCTTTTTATAATTTTAGAAAATTTAGGAACTTTCGTGTAAATATTGAAAAATTTATTCTAGGACCAAAAGAAAGTGGTCGAACTTGGTTGTCAAATTTGGATATTATTTTTATGGTTATTTTACTTTATTTGATGTTTAACTTTGTGTTTTAATTATGTATGGATTAATTTTGAGTTTTAATTTATTTGATGCTTGTGAACATTATGTTCTAGGACCAAAGGAAAGTAGTCTTTTTATAAGTTATTTGATGCAAAATTACTTAAATTTTTTACCCATGATCCAAAGAATGATCGACAATGGTGAAATTTGGTTCTTTAAAGAAGCCAGACTAGAAGAAGAAAATCAATCAACATGGTCGAGGAAGGATCATCATTTCCACCTTATGCCATCAGTTGCCTTCTTATCATTCATTGCAACTAGCCAAAAGCCATGCCTCTTAAGACCGAAGTTACTCCTAGACTCATTATCAGAGCAGCAACACCGTTTTTGTATTAGAATAACAAACAGGTACCGCAAAAATATGATGGTAGGGTGACAACTCCATGTGCTATTACGAGCCAATTAGCTACTGTCAACATTATTGGGATAAGCCATGTGATCAAAGTTGTCACATCTACGGTCCAAAAACCAGTGAAACTAGTGCCAAAGCAAAATCAAAAGGACAAAAATTTGGAAAAGTTACAGTTACTAAAGATATCCTAGTGAAGTGCAAGAATCAGTCAAAGAAAAAAGGCAACTGAATTCCTTAAGTGAATATATCATGGTAGAATAATGAAACAACAACCAGCAAAGATTCCTTTGCTAGCCCTGTTGCTTAGCTCAGAAGCACATTGGAATACTTTGTTGAAAGTGCTTAACCAAGTTTATGTTCCTCTAAACATCTCCATAAGTAAACTAGATCACTTGGTAAATAACATTGTTGTTGACAATTTCATTTCATTTAATGATGATAAAATCCCACTAGGGGGCAACACTTCAACAAAAGCTCTCCACATCATAACTTAATGTAAATGACTAGATTGCCTAAAGTCCTTATTGACAATGGATCTGCTTTGAATGTAATGTTGCTAATCACATTGTCTAGCTTACTAGTTGAAACAACAACCAGCAAAGATTGTCTAGAAAAATGACTAGATTGTCTAGAATAATGAAACAACAACCAGCAAAGATTCCTTTGCTAGCCCTGTTGCTTAGCTCAGAAGCACATTGGAATACTTTGTTGAAAGTGCTTAACCAAGTTTATGTTCCTCTAAACATCTCCATAAGTAAACTAGATCACTTGGTAAATAACATTGTTGTTGACAATTTCATTTCATTTAATGATGATAAAATCCCACTAGGGGGCAACACTTCAACAAAAGCTCTCCACATCATAACTTAATGTAAATGACTAGATTGCCTAAAGTCCTTATTGACAATGGATCTGCTTTGAATGTAATGTTGCTAATCACATTGTCTAGCTTACTAGTTGATGCCAGTCATATCAAGCATAGCCATACAGTCATTAAGGCTTTTGACAGGATAAAGAGAGAAATCAAGGGACTACACTTTAAGTTTTGGCCTATGCCCATTTGAGATCAAGCTTCATGTGATGGACATTGTCCAGGCATACAACTATTTGCTGGGATGACCATGGCTTCATTCTATAGGGCTATCCCATTATCTTTGCATTAATAAGTTAAATTTGTAGTTAGTGAAAAGCTTGTTAGCCTATCCGAGGAAGAAAACATCGTGGCCATGGCTTCTACCAAAGCCCCTTATGTTAAAGCAAATGCTAAAGTTGAATAGTTTTTTTTTAGATCCTTCGAAATTGTTAATGCTAGCTTTGTTGCAAAAGGGTCTATAATCCCAAAACCCAGGCTTCGAAAAGCAGTCACATAGGTTGCAAGTTTACAATCGAGAAAAGAGCCTGAGCTAGAAGAAGGCTTGGGAAATATTTATAAGGGATTAGTTGGTCCGTCAATGTCATTGGTAAGAAAAAAAAGCACGGACTAGGCTTGAAGCTAGAGTTGAGTCAAAAGAAGAAATTTAAGAACAAATCTCTGTCACAACATGGCATGAATATGGATCCTGACTAGTTTAACCTAAAATGGTGAATGTATCCTTTTTTTTCCACATATATATATATATATCTATATATCATTATCTTTTTTTATTCTTGGGCCATATTATTATTATTTTTCTTTTTTTTTCATGTCTAGGGACTCAGTGGTTGAGGTGAATCGCTCACTTAGCTTCTCTAAATAGTCATTACGAAATGACCAATTTTCTGGAGTCACTACCAATTTTATTTTTCTCCAGGTAAGATTGGACACCTGCCAGAGTTTATATATAAGGATTACAAAACCCATAAAAATAAACTCCAAGGTATGTGCTTATTCTAAAGATAGCTTGAAAGGGTTTGAGAGTTAGTTATAATCACAAGTAAGGATTAACCTTCTCGTGATGCCTGATAATCGGTACCTTACTAATCTCAAATTAGCTTAAATTTTGATTTTTGTTTGGTTTCAATATTTGATATTTAATTATAATTCCCATATTCTAAAAATTAAATTTTACAAAACAAACTTATTATTCCTGATGGGAGAATCGGGTTTCTATTATTTTTGAAAATCAAAATATCTTTTGTATCCTCTCGAAAAATTAAGAGAACATAAAAATTTTTATCATTCTCTTTTGTACCCCATTGGAGTGCCAGTGGAATATGAAAGGTTTTAAAAATTAAAATACCTTTTGTACCTTGCTAGAGAACTTATGGAAGACAAAAGATTTTATTTTTTCAAAATTCAAAAAATCCTGATATTCATATTGAAAAGGGTTTTTCGTTATTAAAATAATCCATAAAACCCCTCGCATATTCAGCTAGGAATTTTATGTACTATTTTAAAGCCAGAGACATTGCCCTAATTTTAAAAAATTCTAATTTTATTATAAATATTAATAAAATAATGTAAAATTCAAAAATGGACTAAAATGACAAACCTAACCTTAATGTGAACTTTCGACATGAAAGTATCATAGTAATCACATAGGACTTGGTTTTAATGCAAAATTATGAAAATGCCCCTAAGGTATACCTTTGATGTAAAAGTATCCCAGTTATCTTAAGGACTCAAAAATGATACTAAAAGTGTGAGCCTAGCCTAAACATGCACCTTTGGCCTAAGTGCATCTCAGTGAATACCTAAGACTCAGCTTGAGGGAAAGTTACCAAAATGTAGTTAGGGTATATCTTCGACATAAAAGTATCTTGGTTATCCTAAAGGGTTGGATGGTGAATGAATGAACTACTTATACTGTATACCTTCGAGCTATAAGTATCCCAGTGATCACACAGGACTCGATTCTAGAAAAATTAGTAAAATGTCTCTAGGGTGTACCTTCAATGTATTTGTATCCTGTTAACCTAAAGGACTACAAAATGATATGAAATGACCATTATACCCTCCAAGGATAACTTAGATATTAAGATTGACCTAAAATACAAAAATTACAAATAGGACCTTAATCTTTTCAAAATTGTATTTCGTACCCTAATGGAAAATCGAGAGAATATGAAAGGTTTTAATAATTTCTACACCCTTACGGAAGACCATAAGAATGTTAGAAACATGTTTAAAATGTCAGAAATATCATATTAAACCTAAAATGCGAACGTTTCTAAATGATCCTAATATTTTCTTAATTTGCAATTTAGTCCATATGCAAGATAAAAAATCATAATTAAACACAAAATTGATCACAAAACAATTATGGAAATCATACAAAAAGTCATATAATGAATTTGGCCCAGTACCTATGGCCTTAGAACAAAAACTTTACAATTTTGCAAATAAATCCCTAAACTTTCTAAAATTACAAAATGGCCATAAAATGATGGAAAATGCATTTTCACAAGTATACACAAGCAATCAGTGAAGCATGGATGGCCTTGAAGCAAAATTTTCTATTATTACAATTTAGTCCCTACATAATAGATAATTATAAGTTAACACAAAAACACTATGAAAAATCATAAAAACCATACCATAAATCATGAAATGGCCACAAAACAATTTTTTCATATTTTGCAAATTAGTCCTCAAGCTTTTTAAAATTACAAAATGGCCAAAAATGGTATAAAATGAATAAAACACATTCCAATATATTATACTAGGCATAAAAACACTTTTAGGGTTGTTTACACTCAGCCATGCTTGAATGACCATAGAAAGAGTTTTGTAATTTTTTATGATTTAGTCCTTACATTTTCCATATTTACAAACTTACCCCAAAAAGATTGAAAATGCATAAAACACATTAATACACATCAAAAATAAAACATGAAAACACTTTCACAAGTTTACACAAGCAATCGGCTAAGTATAGATAGCCATAAAGAAAGTTTTGCAAGTTTTATAATTTAGTCCCTAATATTTTTATATTTACAAAATAAGCTAAATAAAATTAGAACATCACAAAATCAGCCCCTACCTGATTTCACTAGCATGATGTTTCAGTAGGAAGTAATTTTTTCATCACATATTTCATAAATATTAATATATATACATTTTAAAATTTTTACTTAGCATGACTAAGCGTAAAAATATAAAAATAATAAATAAATCAATATAAAATAACATAAAATATTAAAAAAATTATATAAACATATATTCATGAAAATAACAATATATACATCAACAAACACAAATAATCTTAAGGAAAATCAAACTATTTCTAATAAAAATCAACTAAAACAACCAAAACCAAAAACTTTACTCATAGCCATCATACTTAGCCTTTCAAAATGAATCCAAATTCATGAGCCCAAGTATTCATTTGGCTCATTAAAAAGAGGAATGAAACAAGAAATAGACAAAAATTAAGAAAGTTACAAGAGTTTTACCTTAATGTATTTTAAGGTTTTTTCTTTCTTTTTTATTCTTAAAGCCTAAAAATTCCCAATGAAGAAAGCCATCCCTTTTTTATATGGGATGAAGTCAGCCAAGGGCTGAAGAAAAAGCCCTTGGCTAAATCCTAGATGTTTCTAGGATTTATTTCCTTGTTTTTTTAATTTATTCTTAATTTATTTTACTTTTTTATTGATTTTTTAGATTGATTTGATTTAAATTAACTGAATTGGTCTTTTTGTGGTTGAAGTCATGCATGACATTATTAAAGTCTAGAGAATTTTCGAAGATATTTTATAATCTATAAAATTATACCGTAAAAAATAATTAAATATACTAAATTGTAAAAAATTAAAAATTATGTATTTAAAATAAAATTTTTTATGATCAATTTAATTTAATCTAATAATAAAAATAATGTTTATGTACAAAAAACAATAAAAATAGCAAACTCGTAAAATTTTACGAGAAAAACCATTATTAGAAAATTGTTATATGTAAAAAATGAAAAATTCATAAAATAAATTAAATTTTGAAAAAACTAATTTAATGTGAATTAAACAACAATATTTAAAAGAAGTTTAAAAATTATAAACTCAGAAAAATCCTACCAAAAAATTTACAAAGTAAACAACTCCATATCTTGGAAATAGGGAAAAATTCTAAAAGAAGATACAAAATTCATAAAATAAAATAAAATTTTAAAGTTATTTAATGATGGTTAAATTGAAATATTTAAAAAATTTTGAAGTTCAAAACTCGAGAAAATTCCATAAATATTTTGATATAAAGGGAAATTTGTATTTTAAAATCAAGAAAATTTCAAAAATATCTTCAAATTTTAAAAAAAATGAGTTTTATCCATCACATTAATCAAAATATTAATTTATAAAAATAATAAAGATAAAAATTTAAAATCCAAAACACTTTATACCGAAAAAAATTTACGAGTATAATATTCGTGGTACTACAAAAAATTCAAAATTAATCATAAAATAGACAACTTGACACCTTGTGGTATAAAATGCCAATATGAATTTTTCCTCAATTATTTTTGATTTTTCAGATTGCATATCGGCATAAATACCACACAAGTATCGATAAAATATATATGATAGTCAACTTCTCAATTGTAATGAAAATTCTAGAAAAATTTCTAAAAATGAGAAATTTGATCGTCGTAACATTCGCAGAAACATATTTCAAAATTTCATAAGTATAAAATTAAAAGTTAATTTTTACCTCGATTTTCATTTTTTTATTCAAGATTTACTCCTCACAACCCTTAAAATGACACTAATTTTGTCACGTGCACCTGCGATCATTTAAACACAACTAGATAGGCCTTGAAAATGTACATTCTCCCTGAGAAAAATTTACCTCCACTAGGACAAGTGCCTAATTTTCTATCTCGTATATTTTTGGATTGACAGGGAAGAGGCTCGGACATAATTAGGTATCCACAATCTTGGAAAAAAAAGTAGCCCAAGCTGTCAGTCAATAATCAAGCAAGAAATCGACCCTTTACCCCTTACTAGATGAAATTTTTTGTTATGAAGGGGTTGTTAATCTAGGAGCTAAAGAAAGAGAAACCAAAAGTATCATTATGATAATTAATGAAGCTTTCAAGAAGTGTTAAATGGCGACCATTGGAGAAGATAGTAAAGAACTAAATGTTGATCATGGGATCTTTCCTTGTTTTTTTGGATACATCTTGAGGAATTGGACTTATACTGAGAGAGCCATAGTGTTTAGGCCGATTTCAAAGTAATTCCAGAAACTTATTTTGTCATATAAAAATCTTTCTGTAAAAAGTTAAAATGTCAAAATTATCATTTACAGAAATGAAATACATATGACCTTTTTTCTATATCCAATTTCTTTTGTACCAGTATTACTTTTACTTTTTACATACACATACACATACACAAATTATGGCATATATTTGTTTGCTTATTTCTTTCCTTTTTTGACCTTTACAAATTC
>JBBYHM010000025.1:4542145-4585917 GCA_038381775.1 Adansonia rubrostipa
AGAGAGAGAGAGAGAGAGAGAGAGTGCACAGAGGGGCGATAGATGCGGTTGGATCGGGAGAGTGTGAGCTCTATTTTAGTTGACATCGCCTTCGCCTCTACGGAAGCACCACAAACTCCTGCACGGCAGAGGAAGGATTCGGGTTTAGGGTTAAATTCAAGTGTGTACTCTTTTTCATGATTGAATTTTATCATATTCGTTGTACAGTTTTTATGAATTTTATATTTTAAATTACATTATTATTATTATTTTTGATAATGTATTTTATGTATTTTATGTTTGAAATTAAAATAATATAAATAATGTAATACCATATATATTTTTTTAAAAAAGATAAATATAAGTATATATTGAAATACTACAATTAATTAATTGTCATACTTATTTAACTAAAATTTATTTAAAACTTCAAAATAAAAATTTATCTAGTCCTGAAAAACATGAAAACACGTTTAAAGTTTTATATTTTTTTAAATCAATCTCAATCGATTTTCTTCTATAGTAGTGGAAACATCTGGAACATATTACTGAAATAATTGACTTAAAGAGATGAGAGTCTTGGTTTCATATCTTCATTTTTGAATTTTGTAATTATAATGCTCTCTCATTCAAATTATCTCTTTTTATCCTTTTCTTATCATGTTTTGATAGTAAAAAACATACTCCTCATCACTTGATATCATTAATCTTGTTAGAAGATATTTATCCATCACAAATGAGACGTTTCAAACAATTGCTTTAGAGTGTATGTCTATGAAAAAAATATTGAAATGTTGATTATATATAGCATTCAAGGAGAATCTTTATTGTAGAGTTGTCATAATTCATGAATAGGAGAAAAGAGATGTATACATTTAATTTAATAGATTGATTTGATTTATATATGGAGAGAGGAGATGTGTAAATATATACTTTTAATTTAATATATTAATTTGGTTCACGTACGGAAAGAGGAGATGAATACATTTAATAAATTATTTTGGTCCATGTATGGAAAGAGGAAATGTATTCATTTAATAAATTATTTTAGTAATTATCACAATATAAAAATATTATAATTATAACTATACTAAAATCATAAGATGAAAGTTGAACTATCTAAGATATTATTCATAGTATTTATTAGTTCAAGTCAATTTTACTAAATAGATAAATAGATTACAATTTAATTTGAATTTGTCATTAAATTATTAATAATTTTTTTATTTTAAATGATTTTAAGAACAAAATTTTTATTAAAAAAAAACTCTTGAAAATAAAATTTTAATAATTAACAATTCTAAATAAATAATAAACAATAATTAAAAATAAAAAGTTGATATTAAATAAACTTTTTTATTTATTCTTTTATTCTTAAAAGCCACTAAATATCGATAATGGCATCAGTTGGAACGAAGCTCTTAGTTAAAATTTAACTACCAAACACCAAATCAGACATGTTTTTCTCTTCTTTTTTTTTTTTGGATAAATGATATTTCTTTCATCCAAAACAAAACAGAATAAGTTAGAGACAAAGAATTAACTTGATAGTATCTATGTACAAAAGCAAACAAAATTGATTAATTTATTCAAGGCCCCAAGAGTAATGAATGGTTGCATTGGCTAAAGTAGGCTTTTTTAAGTTGCCAATCTACAACTTCACAACTTTTTTTAAGGAGGCTATTGTTTCAATTGTACCATGAAAAGCACCTCCATGTATGTAATGGGTTTGGTTACTCCAAATGAAATAGATGCAATTTGTCCAAGCAAGCCTAAGGATAGTGAAAGTTAAAATACTTGCCTTTCATGTTGTGAAGAGCCTATTGTAGCCCAAGTTACCAATCTTTAACATTCCTAGTGATTCCAAAAGCTTGGAGGATGCTCCCCAAACTTGCTAAAAGAATGTACATAAGAAGAAAAGGCAATCCTTGCTATTAATGCTAGAGCCACACAATAAATAGTTGTAAACATCAAATTTTGTCAAGGCTCCTTCCAAGCAAATAGAGCACTATTCGAGCCCTAGGTGAAGTACATGATAATTTCTAACATTTCTGAACTTGATTGGAAGGCTAAAAAAATAATATATTAAAAATAAAATAATAAAGAGGGAGTATAGTCCAAGGAGAAAAAAGAAGGTTTGAAATGTCTAGGGATCAAATTGAACAATTGGAAACCTTTGGAGTGTAAAAAAAAATTGTCACTTTCATGGAATTCATGAAGATGTATCATCGAATTTTTGTCATTCTAGGCTTGGACGTACATTATTTCGAATTAACGTCATATTGTATTGATGATACAATGTCTTGTTTTTCATGGGTTTTTTGGTTATGAAAGCACTTATATTGATACCAACACCAAATGTAGCGATATTGCATGATACTTTTCACCATGAACAAGCTTTTTCACCTAATTTTTCTTACATTTCACATTCCTAATGGCCTTCGATGACTTCATAACCGTGAAAAAAGTACTTCACCAATATTTTCATATCAAAACATGAGTATGAGAACCATCCACATAACTTAAAACATTAAAACATGAATGAGCTTAGAAATGAGATTAATGCTTTAATAATACTTTGGAACCAAATAGTATCTAATCTGATTGTTTTCTAACTATTGAGTTTAGTTTAGATGAAATTCAATGGGAAATATTTTGGGTTCGAATTAAAAGCCTTTTCTTGCATGAAACTTAAATATGGCCATTTTAAGCGAGGGTTTCTCTTTGGAGCAATGCATCTAAGTTTGTCCACCAAACTCAGTTGAAACCATGCCACATTTAGGAGGACATCAACCCTTGATTAGATCACCTACGGTTTAGAAGGTTGGGTGAGTTTTCAAGATTTTAATGAAAGTGCACAGGGATCATGGCTTATCAGCCAAGGAAGGTTTTAAACCTCTTGAGACGTCCAAAATAAGAGGGTTGGCTCCCAGCTAAGAAAAACTAGAAAAGAAAAAGGAGAAAAAAAAGAGCAAAAAAAAAAAAGAGTTTTTTCAAGTTCGATCCAAGGTGGTTTCTCTACTTGTTTTCTACTTTGTTTTCAATCATTTCTCTCTTCATCTTATGTGAGTTTAAGGATCCTGAACCATGCTTAGGTGATGATTTGAGCTAAAAGTGTATAAACCATGTTTATTGCCAAATCTAGAGTGATTTTCAAATGTTTTTTTTTCTGGTTTTCTTTGCTAATTTTTGCTAAAAGTTTCTTAAAAATCAACTTTCCATAAGAAAAACTTGTTTTCCTATATTTCAAAATAAGTTTGCATGATTTATAGTTGTTTCCACCATGTTATTATCCTTGTTCTTGCCTTTGTTAGATATCCCATGCCATGCATTTTTATGTTATACATGATTCATGCATTTTATGACATTATCATGCATTATAATCATGATTTACATATCCATGCATTTTCTATGAAAATATGGTGATTATGTTAACATCTCCATGCATAATGATGAATCCATGTATGTTCATATTAGTGAGATATTTTGAGAGAAAAAATCACATATGATACCATATTTGTAATTTTATTGGTGAAAAGTGATGTTTAAAGTGCATTTAGGAGTGTTAGAAACTTTTAGGGACCATTTTGTAATTCTCCCATGATGTTTCCATGTATCTTTAGGTTATTTAAATCATTTTCCACGACTTAAGGTATTTTATGTTATCTTAGTCATTTTCCATGACTTAGGTATTTTTATATCATTTTAGTCATTTTCCAAGACTTAGGTATATGTAATTTCTTGTATTTTTTGGCATTTAGGTAATTTTTTGTGCTATAGAGAGTTTTATGCAATTCTATGTTTTTTGGGGTCATTTTTCGTGATCCAAGGACTTTTATGTAATTTTATATATGTTGAGATCATTTAGGTCATTTTTCACGATCTAGGGACTTTCATGCAATTTGATGAATGCTAGCATCATTTAGGTCATTTTCCATGATCTAGGAACTTTTGTGCAATTTTATATATGTTAGGGTCAGTTAGGTCATTTTTCATGATGTAAGAATTTTTATGCAATTTCATATATTTTACAAATATATTTTTCATGGCTTGAGAATTATTATGCTAAATTGCATGCATTTAAATCATTTTCAATGATTTAATGTCATTTCATAATGTCAATGCATGTTAGTTCTAGTCAAATTATTTTCCATAATCAAAAGGTCATTTCATACTTTCATGTATATTTTTCTAGTAAACTTTATTTCATATTTCAAGTTTTCATTTTTATTATTTTTGTAAATTAATATTTTGAGTAACATGTTAAATTCAATTCATTTTTATAAATTTGAACGTATTCTTGAAATTTTCTTGTTCCAAAATACGAACTTTTTTAAATTTTTTTAGAGTTTAGAATTTTATATGTTTCCACATATTTCAATAAAATAACTTTGATATAGCTTTTTTAAATTCCAATTCATTCTTATTAAATATCAAATTTCTTTCGTAAGGAATTTTTTTGTAAAATTTTACGAGTTTAAAATTTTATGTTGCTCTTTTCTTGCATATAAAAATTTTCAAAATTTTCTTTTGGAATTTTTATATGAAAATTTTATTATTTTTTATGAGTGAAAATTTATTTTTTTCCATTTAATGGGCTTTAAAACCCATTAATGTTCCTAATGGGCCTAATAAGCCTATTAACTTTCCAACAAGCCCAATAAGCTCATTTTTGTTTTCTAACAAGCCCAACAGGCTTATTTTGGATTAAATTTTGGTTACAATTTTGAATCTGTTATTATATGTTTGCTCTAGTTTTTGTTGTTTTTGATGTAGAAACGATTTTCTTTATCCATGGGTAATGAGTTTTGATGTATTGGGGGTACCCATATTCATAGAACTTTAATTTTCGTGCTTATCCCTAATTATTAGTTCAGTTTATGCATGGCGAAAAGGAGCATTTGGAATGGTCTTAGTTCCTGAATATTCATATAATAAAAAGAAAGAAAAAAGTAAAACTAATAAAAACATTGAGTATGAATTCCATTGAATTTCCCTTACTTGATCAAACAACCCAAAATTCAGTTATTTCAACTACATTAAATGATATTTCAATTTGGTCAAGACTCTACAGTTTATGGCCGCTTCTTTATGGTACCAGTTGTTACTTTATTGAATTTGCTTCATTAATAAGCTCATGATTCGACTTTGATCGTTATAGGCTGGTACCAAGATCGAGTCCTAATCAAGCAAACCTAATTTTAACAGCTGGAACAATAACAATGAAAATGGCTCCCTCTTTAGTAAAATTTATTATGTAAAATTTTATTTCTTGAACATATAACTTTTAATTTGTTATACTTTAATCCATATAATTCATTTTTATCTAAATTGGATTTTTTTTCCTATATCATTATAAAGCCCAATATTAGGCTACATGACCCAACATGGTGAGTAACACAAAATGACAAAAATCTTTAGTTAAGCTTTATCAAAAATGCTAAAAAAATCTTTGAAAGAAAAAAAAAAGAGAATGGGCTTCGGCCAAAAGACTTTCTTCAACCCTTGGTCGATCATTCCCCTTTATAAATAAGGGGAGGGAGCTTAGCTTATATGGCAAAAATGGGTATTTTTCCTTAAGAATTTTCAAGTTTTTTTTTTTTCAAGTTTTCAAGCTTTAAAGCAGTTTTATGTGAAAAAAAAACTTTGATTTTTGTTCACTTCCATCATATTTCATCCTTTTAGTGAGCTTAATGATCACTTATGCTCATGGATTTTGATCCATATTGAAAGGCCAAGTGTTGAAAGCCATGAACAATTTCTTGATTTAGTTGTTAAATTTGATTTTTCTTAGCAAAAATTTGATTTTCATAAAAAAAAAACATGTTTTTGTTGATATGTTGTATATGTTATCATGTGAATATGTTCATGTTTATGTTTATTTTCTTTTGTATTTTCATGAGAATATCTCATGAAGTATGTTTATATGTTGATTTTTCATGCTTTTTAGATCTTGATGTTGATTTGAGCTCATAGAGATTACGATAGTGTTTATGTTGAGAAAGTAAATTTTTTCTTGGCTTTGATGAGTTTGGCAGAATACGATGATGGCCTTTGATTAGATTTGTTTCTTGTTTTTATGGTATTTTGCACTATTTTTTCAAGTTTGAAACTTGCAAGGGCCCAAAAAAAATTTCCCAAAATTTTTAAGGTCTTAGAAGAGCATATCCCAAGTTGGCCTAACTATGTGCTTATTTGTCAAATTGTGATTTTTAGGCTATTTTGCAATTATGGAAAATCTAGGGACTAAGTTGCAAAAATTGCAAAATTTTTCCATGTCCATCCAAGCTTGACCGAATCCATGTTAAGACTTTTAGGGGTGTTTGTCATGCATTTTAACATGTTTGAATGTATTTCATACATTTATAAGCTTCTAAGGTCATTTTGTAATTTTAAAAAGTTTAAAGGCTTGTTTATAAAAATTGAAAAAATTTGTTTAAAAGCCAAAGGTACTTGACTGAATGCTTCTTATGATTTTTGGTATGTTTTCCTTGTTGATTTTGATATGTTTAGTGTTTGATATGTATGGTATTTCATGTAGGGACTAAATTGTAAAGCTAGAAAAATTTAGAGTTCATTAGGGCTATACATTTTAGGGTTAAATGGTTATTTTTCTATCAAATTACTCATCTAGGGTTATTTTGGTCATTTAGAAACACTTATAGCGTTTTTAGCCATTTTGGGCTTAATATGCAATTTTGAAAAAAATGGGACCTAATAGTAATTTTGTATTTTAGGTTATATTTAATGTCAAAGCTACCTATTTAGGGTAAAATTATCATTTCATATCATTATCAGGTCCTTTAGGGTACTAAGATACTTATATGTCGAAGGCACACCCTAGAGGTGTTTTAATGATTTACCCTAGAATCAAGTCCAATCACTTAGATACTTTTATGTTAAAGGTGCATAATAAGGATAAGTTCATCTTTTTATGAAGTTATCGAGTCTTTTAGGTTACCAAGATACTTTCATATCAATGGTAGACTTTAGGGACATTTTAATAATTTACTCTAGAACCAAGTCTTTCATGATCACCCGGATACTTTTATGTTGAAGGAGCATAATAAGGATAGGATTGTTTATGATGTCATCAAGTACTTTAGGTTATCAAGATACTTTATGTCGAAGGTATACTTTAAAGACATTTTAGTAATTTTAGCGTATAATCAAGCCTTTAGAATTACTAGGATACTTTTATGTTGAAGGTATACTTTAAAAAACATTTTTGATATCTTGGACCAAATTAGAATACTTAGAGTCTAGTTTTGTACTCTTTGTCAAAACTAGGTCTTAAGACAAATTTTTATTATTTCTTGTAAAACTGCAAGTTTTAAAATTAAGGTATTTTGATTTTTAAGACCTTTTTTATTCCTTCGGCTCTCCAATAGGGTGTGAAAGATAATGATAAAACCTTTCATGTTCTTCCCGTACTTTAGTGGGGTACGAAAGATATTTTGATTTTCAAAAATATTGAGAAACACAATTTTCTCAAACGAAATAATAAATTTATTTTATAAAATTTTACCATGATATATGGGAATTAAAATTAAATGTTAGATATTGAAATATATAAGAATTTTAAATTTTAAGTTAAGGCTAACAAGCTACAGCTTATCGGGCGTCATGAGAGGGATCAATCTTTACTTATGATTGTAACTAACTATCGGACCTTTTCACGGGATATCTTGTATTATCGCAAATCTTATTTTAAAAGTTTCATAACCCTCAAAATTTGAACTCCGATAGGTGACCAATCTCACCTTGCCAAAATTGATTAGCGGTGACTCCAAAATAAATGGTTGTTTTGAAATGACTATTTAGGTTATGTCAAGTAAGCAATTCATTTTGATAACTCAGTCCCTAATGATATATATATATATATATATATATATATATATATATAAGAATAAGAGATACACCCACCTTTTAAGTCAGGCTGGTTAGGATACATATCCCGACGATGTTGCGATAGCTTGGCGACTCTACTAAGGGCAAGTTAAAGAGTTAGGCGCAAAACTAATCACGTGTTAATTAAATTCTGATTAATTTGGTTTCAACCGATATTTAATTATAATTCCTAGTTTATTCAAAACAAAAATTTTTTATATATTTTTTATTTATATGAAAATTCCCATAAATAGTATCCATATTTTTCACTAACTTTTTATTTCTTTTACAGCATTATTTTTATGGGAGCATTTAGGATAGGTTTTTATTATTTTTGAAAGTATCAAATCATAAAAGGTTTGTTTGTTCCCTTGTGCATACTTTACACATGCATATTGTTAGATTCTCATCTAAACATATAAATGGGGCATATGTTAACCAATTTAGGAGAAGGTAAAGTAGCTCTGTCTTCTGAGGTGCTAGCCTTTGTCTAAGTCAGTGGAAAACCTAACAGGTGCAAATTCCTAGACTTGCCCGGTGTGTTGCCTCATTACGAGCATGAAAGATACTCCCACTCGAATTAGACCCATTTCAACATAAACCCACAAAAGCAAAGATTAGGGTACCTCATCAATTCTTTCTAAGCTTAGGGGCAATTCAAGAACTTGTTCAGATATCTAACTCGAACCTCATGTAATGAACCACAAGGCTTCATTTAGCTAGAGCCATATCCAGTATTAGAAGTTACCGAATTAGGTACACAAAGAGGAACACTTCTTACCCTTTCCTTTTTATTTTATGTTTTAAACATGCAAATCAGGTGATGATAATCGAACATTATCATTTATGGTAAAATTTTTGTTTCACTTTAGAAGGTGCCATCATTGTTTTAATTCACATATCAAGTGATGATGAATGAACATTGTCACTTGTAATGCAATTACCTTTTTCTTTTTACCTTACAAGCTATTATGTGGCCCTTAACTACATGGTCTAGACGTGTAGGTCAGATGATGATGTTCTCATATCATTGTCGACTACAAGGCTTTTTCATTTGCCCTAGTAGGCATCGTAACACCTTGAAAGGTCTGTTTAGGGTAAAATTTTTTTTGCATTAATTCTTAGTTTTTGTGCTCTCCTTTTATCCTTTTTCTGTGAATACTATTTCACCATAATAACGAACATCGTGCCACCTATAATAAGATTGATCACTTTTCCTTAAGGCACCATGATGCCTTAATTTTATTTTGCGGCAATCTTTTTTGATGATAGGGCTTTTGTATAAATTTGTTCACACATTTTTGTTTACATTTGATTAATTTCATCCTTGTATCGATTTGTATGCGTGCATCCATACATGTATTTATGACATATACTTCATAAGAGCAAGGGGGCAAAATGAAGGTTTTCTCAAATTTAAGAGTTCCTTAAAAGAAGTTTCTCTGACAAAGCAGACATGTTAGGACTATCAAATGTCATTAACCATGGGAGATGAATACCCAATATAACTAGAAAGGATGGAGGTAAACTATTGTGACACATGGGAAAGATTGATAAAATAGTAAAAGGAGATACAAGCAACCCTTATTCTAAAAAGCTTAAAAATTAGGGGAATCACCCTAATATTGCTATTGGCTTATTCGGGGTAGAAAAGCAACCTTTATTTTGGAAACTCTTGTCTCTGAATTGACATCATTTTGTGAAACATGCATGTTAAGTGTTTTAATAACATAAGAATGTCTCATAGAGAAAAAACCACGACGATGAAAAGTCTCAAGAATACTAATGATCAATGTTGAAAATTAGCTTGTACCCTTGCATTCATTTCCTTGTGAATAAAACCCTAATCATTCAAAAGACCCAATACTTTAGGGCAATAACTTTAAAATTCCAAATCATGATTCCCTATATAAGGATAGATAGAATGAAACTTTCAAAAAATTATAAGTTTCTTTAAGAGTCAAACAAATGAAAAATCTTTTTAGGGAATGTAATTGAAGTAATTGAATGTGTGCTAAGATTGTGCCCAAAACCTTATTTCTTTTTCAAACACAAATTTTGTAACCATTTCTAAGCAGGCACTCATTACTTATGTTTTGAGGTATGAATACCAAATAAAATTGCCCCCATGTCCCTAACAGAACTCTTTTGAGCTTGCTATTTTTTATCATTTTAAATGTAGCCTATTACCCATCATTGCAAATTTTAAGGAATTGAGCATGGAATTTTCCTTGCAAACATGAACTGTTGCGTTATTTGATTTCCTATTGATGATAAACTAAAAAATGAAACATAACATGAAAATTTAAAAAAAAGAAGAAAAAAGGAAAAAAAAGGAAAAATTGAAAAATTGAGTGTAATATCATGCTGTTAAGCTAGTAAAAATGATTTAAAAAGAAAACCACCTTTTTTCCTAGCAAAAAGCTCAAAAATTTAAATGGCTTTGTTTGAAATGACAAATGACTATTAAATGGCTTTGTTTGAAATGACAAATGACTATCTTTCTCTATCCTTTCACAAAAGCAAAAAATATTTCCTTTGTAGTCCTCTTTATGCCTAATGATTTATTTTTTCATTAAACCTTAATCAAGAATCACCTTCCACACTAAGAGGCAAGTGAAGCAAAGCTTCAAGGGCCGAGGGATTAAATCCCATTCTAAAGTTACAAGAAGAATAAGTCGATTGTCACAACATAAGTTAAAAATTGATTCAAAGTTTAAATCTCAATTTCTTTCCAATTGAAGAATGAAAAAGACGAGAAAGAAAGAAGTAGAAAAAAGCAAAGAAAATAAAAAGCAAAAAAAAAAGATGAAAAAATGTGTTTTTGGTTTGAAAGATGTGTCAAATTTCTGTTGAAGAAAAATGGTCCTTGATTCAATTACCCTCAAACATGTGATTTGGGCCCATTTATCTTTTCTTTCTAAACAATGAACTGTGGCCTACATTACGTACCTGTCGATCAAACATATCTTTTTGAGTTATCAAGTCATTCTTAAGAAGTCCTTTTAAAATTCACATTTTTGGATTATTTTTGAGTCCTCAAGAACATGATGGGGCAATTAATTAAAGAAAGAAAAAATAATAAAAAAAATGATTATAACGAAGCTCTAAAATGAAAACCAAGAAATAGGTCTAGAATAAAAGAAGAAAAATAGTAAGTATCACCCATGGGAATTACCAAAAATTTTGCAAGGAGAAAAGCCATTTTTGAAGAAATCTAAGGAAATATAAAAATCTCTAAGTCAACCCATAGTTGAACATGCCTACTTCATAAATTAAATTCATCCTTTTTTCGACTTGACCTTTTGTTCCGAAATCTTTCACGGTCAGTTTCAATACTTATCGAGGTGCTAATACTCAGGGGGCTTAAAAGAACATCAAAGTTGTTTGATTTTCAAAGAAATTCATACTTCATATAACTTTATCCATTCATACCTAGGAAAATGGGGGTATGTACCCTATCCATCTTGAAATTTTTAGGCCAACCCAAGATTTTTTTAAGCTCTTCAACCCATTTTTAGAAAAAAATATATTGTCATTTAGAAAATTTTTCAACAAACGATATTAGTATTCAAAGGATTTGCACATCACATGCTTTTAACCCAGAGCTTTTTAACAAAATTCATCTTTTTCAATAAGATAATCATTTAAAAAACTTAAAAATGTGTCATGAAAAGAGTCAAGGGTTTTCCTGGTTAAAAGTATCAAATTGAGACAATACTTGACCTATGAAAAGGAAAAAATAAGATAAAAATTTGAATTCAATGAGGGTAAAATATTGCAAAAAGATTAAAAAAGAAGAAACATTTCATGATGCTTGAGAGGATTAAAGTATGTCCTAATATGCAACTAATGAAAGAAGTTAAGTTAAATCTGAAAGATGGCCAAACTGAGTTTTAATCTTTATATCATTCAAAACAGATGCTTCACCTGTTATTATGTTAAGTAAATCATTTCACATGCATCTGCACCATTCATACATTTGCATCATAGATAATGCTGGCTTTTACATCACTTGCATTTGCATTGTCTCACGAGCATTTGCATCATTCTCAACACTAGCAATTTGTGCATTTTCATCATTTAATTTATTCAAACAATGTCATAATCTTTGGCTGCAATTGCATTAATCATAGAATAATTACACAAATCCAAAGTCTTTAGTGGTGATATCCAAGCATTTTTAAAAGAATTTGTTTTAAATGCAAGTCTTTTATGGTGATATCTAAAGTGCTTTTAAAAGAATTTTTGTTTTCAGAACCAAGTATTTAGTTGTGATATTGGAAGCATTTTAAAAATAATTTGTTTTAAAAACAAGTTTTCGGTAGTGATGTTCAAAGCTTTTTTAAAGGAATTAGTTTTAAAAACAAGTTTTCAATGGTGATATTCGAAGCATTCAAGAGTTTTTATTTCGAAACAAGTCTTTGATGATGATATTTGAAGCATTCAAAATTTTTTATTTCAGAAACAAGTCTTCGATGGTAATATTTGAAGTATTCAAAAGTTTTTATTTAAAAAAAGTCATCGATGGTGAAATTTAAAGCATTCAAAAGTATATATTTCAAAAACAAGTCTTCGATGGTAATATTCAAAACATTTAAAAGTTTTTATTTCAAGAATAAGTCTTTGATGGTTATATTGAGAGCATTCAAAAGTTATTTCAAAAACAAGTCAAAAGTTTTTATTTAAAAATAAGTCTTTGATGGTAAAATTTGAAGCATTCAAAATTGTTATTTCAAAAATAAGTCTTCGATAGTGATATTTGAAGCATTCAAAAGTTTTTATTTCAAAAAAGTCTTCGATGGTGAAATTCAAAGCATTCAAAAGTTTTTATTTAATGACAAGTCTTAGATGATGGAATTCAAAGCATTTGAAAGCGTTTATTTAAAAACAAGTCTTTGATAGTGATATTTAAGGCATTCAAAAGTTTTTATTTCAAAAACAAGAATCCGATGGTGATATTTGAAGCATTCAAAAATTCTTATTTCAAAAACAAGTCTTTGATGGTGATATTCGAAGCATTCAAAAGAATTTTGTTAAAAAAAGTCTTTGATGGTCAACTCTTAAGTATTATTAAAATTTTAGGGTTTATCTTCGAAGGTGAAATTCGAAGCCTTTAAAAAAGAAAAGAAAAGAAATTGGCAATAATGGTACTCAGACTAATAAGGCTTCACTAACATACGAAAAGATCAAAAACAAAAGAAATTAGCAATAATAAGGCTCAGATTGATGAGGCATTGTCAGTATACAAGAGTATTAGAACGAAAAAAAATTGGCAACAATAAAGCTTAGATTAATAAGGCCTTGACAACATACGAAAAGATTATAAAGAAAAAAATTAGAAACAATAAGGCTCAAATTAATAAGGCTTTGCCAACATATAAGAAGATTAAAAAGAAAAAAAAATTGGCAATAATGAGGCTCAGATTAATAAAGCCTTGCCAACATATAAGAAGAATAGTATTCACGATATTTGAATCAAATGTCCTCTTCATCGGATCATGTGACATATAGGTGAAATAGATTTAAGTCAACTTTGTTCAATTAAGTAGAACAATCAACAAAGTTTCCCTTTGTTAGTTTCATGTGTTTAGGTTAAAAACTAGTGGAATCAGATGTTCTCTTCATCTAATGATGTGAATTGTAGGTGAAGAAAACTTTAAGTTAACTTCATTCGATTAAGCAAAAAAATCAACAGAGTTTGTCTATATTCTCTTCATTTGGTTAGGTAGATGACTAAAAAAGTTAGCTTGTATAGAGACGAAAGCTTAAGAGTAGTTAATGGCCTCGATCTAATCAAAATTAGTACCAAAATAAAAAATCTTTTAGACTTAGACATTGCTTTGGTTACCCTGTTGACTATTATGGTTTTGCCCCGATCAATCCTTTAGACTTAGGTATCACTCTAGTTATCTTGTTGACTATCATGGTTTTCCTTCGGTCAACCTTTAAACTTAGGTATTGCCCTGATCACCCCATTGCATATTATGGTTTCACCTTGGTTAATCCTTTTAGACTCAAGTATCGCCCTTGTCACTAGTTGACTATTATGGTTCTATCCTAGTTAATCTTTTTCAATACAAGTATCAGCCTGGCCACCCTATTAACTATTATGATTACACCTTAGTCAATCCTTTTAGACTTAGGTATCACCTTGGTCACACCATTGACTATTATGGTTCTGCCCTGGTTAATACTTTTCGACTTAGGTATTGCCTTGGTCACCCTATTGACTATTATGGTTCTACCGTGGTTAACCTTTTTTGACATATATTCCACCTTTGTCACCTATTTTAGCCTAGGTGTCGTTTTTAATTATTTTGTTTTGATGTTTATTTTAAATTTAGTTTAATTTATTTTTCAAAACTTTATAGCCCCAATGAAATTGTGTCTATTTGGTCTAGACTTGTTCCTGATTCTTAGCAACAGCCAAAGAGGGGTAGCTATAAACACTTAATTTTATCTAAGCCCTTTTTTTTGAAAATCCTAAAGACCCAAGATTGAGAATTTAATGGCTTCCCTAGTAGAAGTCGACCTCCTTAAGGAAAAATAGGCATTTTTAAGAGCTTTTAAATATGCCTAAATGATCTCATATGTATGTGATGGAAAAATGTAGTTTTGAAGGTCATAAAAAATAAATCTCTAATAAAAATACAAATATTCAAGAGAAAACTGGTTTTTAAATATTTTCTTATCAAATTTTGAGATTCATTTCTTCATAGATGTTACAGTTAAATTTCCCATTTTTAGGAATTGTTCGAGATTTTTCACAAAATTTTTGGAGTTACCATCGCATATGTTTACCATCCATATAGTATTATGCCAATACTCATCCTAAAAAATAAAAAATATTCAAGAAAAAATCTCTATTGGCATTTTATACTATGAGGTGTCAACTTGTCAGATTTATTTATTAAATTTGAATTTTTCACAATGCCACGAGTGTCATGCCCGTATAATTTTTCAGTAAAATTTGTTTTAGATTTAAGGTTTTTATCTTTATTATTTTTATAAATTAATATTTTTAGTAACTTTTTAAATTCAGTTTATTTTTATAAATTCGAACGTATTCTTGGAATTTTCTTGGTTGTAAAATGTAAACCTTTTTACTTATAAAATTTTTCTATAAAATTTTTTAGAGTTTGAATTTTAAATATTTTCATATATTTCAATAAAATAGCATGGATATAGCTTTTTGAAATTCTAATTCATTTTTATTAAATATTAATTTTCTTCTATAAAGATTTTTCTCATAAAATTTTATGAGTTTGAAAGTTTTAATTGCCTTTTTCTTACTCATAAAACTTCTTAAAAATTTCTTTTGGAATTTTTATATGGAAACTTTATTAATTTTATTTTTTTGATTGGCCAAATTTTTTTTCCATTTAATGGACTTTAAAACCATTAATTTTCCTAATAAGCTTAATAAGCACGTTAACTTTCCAACAAACCCAATGAATCCATTTTTGTTTTCTAACAAGCCCAACAAGCTTATTTTGATTAAATTTTTAATAGAATATATTATGTGAAATTTTATTTCTTAAACATAAAATTTTTAATTTATTACAATTTAATCTAAATAATTTGTTTTTATTTAAATTAATTTTTTTCTTAAATCATTAAAAAGCCTAATATTAGGCTAGATGACTCAACATGGTGAGTCACGCAAGATGACAAAAATCTTTAATGAAATTTTACCAAAAAAGCTAAAAAGAATCTTCAAAAGAAAAAAGAAAGAGAATGAGATTCAGGTAAAGGACTTTTTTCAACCTTTGGCTTATCCTTCCCCTTTATAAATAATGGGAGGGAGCTTTCATAGGAGGAGAATGGCTTCTATGGCAAAAATGGGTATCTTTCTTAAGAACTTTCAATTTTTTTTTAAAGTTTTCAAGCTTTAAAGGTAGTTTCACTTCGAAAAACTTTGATTTTTGTTCATTTCCATCATATTTCATCCATGTTGAAACGTCAAGTGTTGAAAACAATGAACAATTTCTTCATTTAGCTGTTAAATTTGATTTTTCATAGCAAAAATTTGATTTAATAAAAAAACATGTTTTTGTTGATATGTTGTATATGTTATCATGTGAATATGTTCATGTTTATATTATTTTCCTTTGTATTTTCATGTGAATGTTTCATAAAGTATGTTTATATGTAGATTTTTCGAGCTTTTATATATGTTAATGTTGATTCGAGCTTGGTGGAGATTAGGATAGGTGTTTATGTTGGAAAGCAATGTTAAGTTTGGCCAAATATTATGATGGCCTTTGATAGGATTTATTTCTTGTTTTGTGATATTTTAGACTATTTTTGTAAAGTTTGAAACTTGCAAGGCCATAAAAATAGTTTTTTCCAAAATTTTTAAGTCTTTGAAGATTATTTCCCTAGTTGGCTGAACCATGTATGTGTTTATTTGTGAAATTGTTATTTTTAGGCTATTTTGCCATTATGGAAAACTTAGGGACTAAGTTGCAAAAATTGCAAAATTTTTTCCATGTTCATCCAAGCTTGGTCAAATTGATGTTGAGACATTTAAAGGTGTTTTTCATGGATTTTAACATGTTTGAATGTGTTTCATACATTTTTAACCCTTTTAGGGCCTTTTTATAATTTTAGAAAGTTTAAAGGCTTGTTTGTAAAAATTGAAAAACATCGTTCCAAGGCCAAAGTTATTTGGCCGAATGCTTCTTATGATTTTTGGTACATTTTCCTTGTTGATTTTGGTATGTTTAGTGTTCGATATTTATGGTATTTTATGTAAGGATTAGAAAATTTTAGAGTTCATTAGGTAAAGCGATACATTTTAGGGTTAAAATGGTCATTTTTATATTAATTTTTTTCATTTTACGTCATATTTGATCTCAAAGCTACACATTTAGGGTAAACTTGTCATTTCATATCATTATCAAGTTTTTTAGAGTACTGGGATACTTATATGTCAAAGGTATACCCTGTCGCAACATGGTCAAGATACGAATCCTAACCAGCTTAACTTAAAAGGCGGGTGTACCCCTTGTTCCTATGCATATCATTATTTTTTATTTTAGGGACCACATTATTATTATCTTTTTCTTTTATTCTTAGGGACTAAGTTGTCAACATAAATAGCTTATTCGACTTAACCTCAAATAGTCATTACGAAATGACTATTTATTTTTCTTGGAGTCGCCACCAATTTATTTTGGCTAGGTAAGATTGATCACCTATCGGAGTTCATATTTCAAGGGTTACGAAATGCTAAACAACAAACTCTGAGGTATTACTTTAAAATAATTCGTGAAACACCTTCCATACATTGGGAGACATTCAACGTATTACTTTAAATTAGAGACATTGTTTTAGTTTTAAAAATTCTGGTTTTAGTAAAACTAATAACATTTGTCCTAAGACTTGGTTTTGACTACACGTACGAAACTAGGCTTCAAGGACGTGAATATAGTCGATAAGACCAAAATGTCCATTAAAGTACCTTCAGCATGAAAGTAGCTTAGTAACTTTAAAGGACTTGGCTTTAATACAAAATTACTAAAATATCCTTGGGGTATACCTTCGATATAAAAATATCCCATTAACCGAAAGGACTCAAAAATTATCATAAAAGATGAACCTTTCCTTAATGCACTCTTTTGTCATGAAGGAATCCTAATGGTTATATAGGACTCGATTCTAAGATAAATTACAAAAAAGCCCCTAAGTGCTACTTTTATCTTGAAAGTATCTTAGTAAACTGAAAGGATTTGGTATGATTATAAAAAGATGAACCTATCTCTATTATGCACCTTCGACATAGAAATATGCACCTTCGATAATAAAAGACTTGGTTCTAAGGCAAATTACCAAAATACCTCTAAGGTTTACCTTCATCATGAAATCATCTTAGTGATCCTAAGAACCTAAAAGTAATAAGAAATGACCCTAAATGGGTAATTTGGCTATCAAAAGTGACCTAAAATTCAAAAATTGCTAATACGCCCTTAAATTTCTCAAAATTACAATTTAAGTAAAAAATGACTAAAAATGCAAGAAATATTCCTAAACAACAAAAATACCCCATATGTCTAATTTGATATGAGAAATAATACCTTTTGACCCTAAAATGCAAAGTTTTACGTAATGAACTTTAAACTATTCCAACTTTGTAATTTAGTTCCTACATGATTCAAACTTAAAATTAAACATCAAACATATCATAAACAGCATAGAAAATTCATCAAAAGTCAGAAGCCACTTTCGACTAAACCATAAAATAAAATTTTCCTAATTTTGCAAAAAGTAACTTTTTAAATTTGCAAAAAGACTCCTAAAGGCTAAAAATGAATTTGATGTATGCAAATATGTTAAAATGCAACAAATACACCCCTAAAGGCACATGAAACTTTCGACCAAGCATGAAAGGACTTGAAACATGATTTTCATTTTTGCTATTTAGTCTTTAAAACTTTCATAATTACAAAATAGCCTAAAAACATCAAAAAACTTCATAAATAAACACATGTATGATTCAACCAACATGGAAAATACCTTTTGGGGCCTTGAAATTTTTTGTTAAATTTATTTTTAGGTCATTACAATATTCAAAAATTACAAAATAGTTCAAAACAACATAAAATCAAGCATAAAAAAATATTTCAAGCATACCATCAAATTCAGCCAACATGTGTTACAATCGAAAATAATTTTTTTCTCAACACAACATCATGAATATCGCCATAAATATGTATCACAAAGCTTTGATATGCAAAAAAATATAAAGAACATATAAGCATATTTCATAAAAAAAATCAACATGAAAATAACAAGGAAAATAGCATAAAATTATACACACAATATCACAACATTACTTCCACAACAAGCATATATTTTCATTTATGAAAATTACATTATTACTAAAAAAAAAATCAAATTTAACAACAATGTCAAGAAACTATAATCATAGCCTTCATACTTGGCCTGTAAACATGGATCAAAGTCCATGAGCACAAGTATTCAATAGACACACTAAAAGGAAGAATCAAACATGAAATGAACAAAAATTAAAGATTTTACAAGAAGAACTACTTTAAATATATCTTTTTTTAATTAAAAATTAAAGATTTTATAAGAATCAATAGGTTCTAGCATTGTTTTTATTTTTTAATTTTTATTAAATATATCTTTTTAGATTTTTTCGTTTTGATAAGATTTAATTAATGGTTTTTGTCTTTTTATAAGCTTAGTCAAAAGTCTAAATAGATGAGTCATGTTAGCTAAGCTTAGATTTCATGATTATTAGGTTGATATTAACCTTAATGGCAAAATTCAATCCCAATTAAAATAATTCTTGTATAATTAACCTATCAAATTCTAAAATTAAAATAAATATACATAAAATTTTGAAAATGTATGAATAAATAAGATCATAATTAGGAATTTCATGAGAAAAATTAAAGTGGAAGGATAAAGTTGTACGATATTAAAATAAAATTCTACATAATAAATTTAATTATGAATTTAATCACGTGAGAGGCCCAATTAAATATTTATATTAAAATTTTTGGATCAAAAAATTAATAGAAATTTTAGATAGAAAAAAAATTATTGAGCTTTGTTGTAAAATCAAAATAGGCCTAATTGGGCCTTGTTGAAAAATAAATGAGCTTGTTGGAATAATCACAAATGGGCTTATTGGACTTGTAGAGAATGAAATGGGCTTGGTAAAAAATAAAAAATATGCTTAGTAAGCTTTATTGGGCTTGTTGGGAAATTTACAGACTTATTCGGCCAATTAAGAAAAATTAAAAGTTTTAAGCCCATTAAAGAATTTTGGCCCAAAAATTAATAAATTTTGATCATAAAAATTTCTAAGTGTTGAATACTAAAAGAAATTTTTAAGAAATTTTATTGTGTGTGAATAAGGCAATTGAAACTTCTAAACTCGTAAAAATTTACAAGCAAAAACACTTTTAGAAGGAAATTATATTTAATAAAAATGAATTAGAATTGTAGAAACTAAATTCAAGCTATTCTATTAAATATATGAAAATATTTAAAATTCTAAAATCTGAAAAATTTTATAGAAAAAATTTACACATAAAAAGTTTATATTTTGGAACCAAGAAAATTCCAAAAATACATTCAAATAAAGTAAATTCAACATATTACTCAAAATATTAATTAATAAAAATAATAAAGATAAAAATCTAAAATCTAAAGCAATTTTACTAGAAAAATTTTGTGAGTAAAAGGGTCATAGTGTTGTGAAAAATTCAAGTTTAATGAATAAATCTAATAACTTGGTAGCTCATAATATAAAATGATAATATAGATTTTTCTCTTGAATTTTTTTTGGGATGAGTACTGGCATAATACTACATAGGCATCAATAAAAATATATGACAATCAACTTCTAAAATTTTATGAAAAAATCTTGAAAAATCCTTAAAAATAGAAAATCTAACTGTGATATCTTTTACAAAAATGATTTTTAAAAATTTGATAAGAAAATATTTAAAAACTAATTTTTCTCTTGAATATTCATTTTTTTTATTTGAGATATGTTTTTTATGACCCTCAAAACTGTAATTTTTCCATCATGTGCATATGTGATCATTTATTTATGACTAAAAAGGTCTTCAAAATGCATATTTTTCTTAGAAGTCAACCCCCTGAGATGGTTACCTAATTATTAGTCTTAGATATTTTAGGGTTACTCAAAAAAAGGCTCAAACAAAATTAAATGCCTACAGATGCCCCTCTTTTGCCGTTGCTAAGAATCAAGAATAGGGCAAAGCTTAAATAGGCACAATTTTGTTTGGGCCATGATAAACCCTTCAATAGAAAAGTTATATATATGTATATATAGACAAACTACATTGGTTCTTTACCTTACTAACTACATTAGGCTTTTATATTTTAATGCCAATTCTAACTAGGCTAAAGCCATTAGCTATTCATATGCTTTCAAATTTTGGTGCCAATTTTACTAGAATAGAATCATCAACTACTTTTGGGCTTTTTATTTCAGTGCTGATTTTGGTTAGGCCAAAGCCATTATTTACTTTTAGGATTTTAATATTTTGGAGCCAATTTTGACAGGGGTGACACCATTAACTACTTTTAGGCTTTTAGAATTTATGTACCAATTTCACTAGGATAGAACCATCAGCTACTCTTTGGCTTTTTAAATTTTGGTGCCAATTTTGATAAGGGCAGAACCATTAGCTACTCTTAGGCTTTTCATTTCAGTGCTAATTTTGACTAGGCTGAGGTCATCATCTACTTTTGGGCTTTCAATATTGGGTGCCAATTTCATAGGGATGAAACCATCCGCTACCCTTGGGCTTTTTTCATTTTAGTGCCAATTTCAACAAGGATGAAACTGTCAGTTACTTTTAGGCTTTTATCCAGGCCAACTTTATTAGTTTTCTACCAAATGAAGAGAGTCTAGATAAACTTTGCTGATCCTTCTGCTTAATCAAACGAAGTTAACTTAAAGCCTTTTTTACCTTTCTTTTGTAAGATCGAATGAAGACACTATTTTACTCCTTCGGTTCTTAACCAGCTGACAAATAACAACTTTACCGATCCTTTTGTTTAATCAGACGAAGTTGACTTAAAGCCTTTTTCACCTACCTTTCATAAGATTGAATAAAAAGCGTATCTTACTCCACTAGCTCCTAACCAAGTGAAGTTGACAAATAAAACTCTGCCAATCCTCCAGCTTAATCAGACAAAGTTGAGAGCCTTCTTTACCTACCTTTCATAGGATTAAATAAAGAGGCCATCTTAATCCACTAGTTCCTAACTAGGTGAAGTTGACAAATAAAAACTCTATGGATCCATCTGCTTAGATCAGATGAAGTTGACTTAAAGCCTTTTTCACCTACCTTTCACAAGATCGAATAAAGAGGCCATCTTACTCCATGGTTCTAACCAAGTGTAGTTAATAAATAAAACTTCGCTAATCCTTTTACTTAATCATATGAAGTTGACTTGAAGCCTATTTCACCTACACTATACATAATCGAATGAAGAGGCTATTTAATTCCACCAGTTTCCTAATTAACCAAGTGAAACTAACAAATAAAAACTCCACTGATCCTTCTACTTAACCAGATAGAGTTGACTTAAATCCTACTTCACCTAATTTCACATGAGCAGATGAAGAGGATATTTAATTTCATTGATTTTTAACTTAACTAAGTAAAATTGACAAAGAAAAACTCTGTCAATCCTTCACTTAATTGGATGAAGTTGATTCACATGATCAGATGAAGATGACATCTTGCTCCACTAGTTCCTAACTGAATAAGCTGACAAATAAAAACTCTATCAATTTTCTACTTAATCGAATAAAGTTGACTTTAAGCCTATTTCACCTGATCGAATAAAAAGGCCATAGATTTCAAATATCATAAGGATTCATATATGTTGGTGATGGCTCATCAATCTTAGTCTCATTCTTACCAATTTTTTTCTGACGGCTTATTGAAGGTTTGAATTGTTGAAAGGTGATTTCATGTCTGCCCCATGAAATCTTCCTTCCAATTTTAACTTTAAGAATCTAATAATTGTTTGATTTTTCTTGAAAAGTCAACAAATATCAAATTAATGTTTATTAATTCAAAAATACAATTTTATGCAGCTAACTAAGAGTCAAAATTTCATTGCTGAAGGCATATTTAGACACTCCTATTAGAACCATGAGAAGTATTAAAGTTTATCTAAATTTCAAGACTTACAAAATGAGATCACCTTCTCATTCCAACCTAGAAAAAAATCTACTTGATCAAAAAAAAATATGGAAATTAAAGAAAAATTTCAACTCTAAATTTTCTAATATCAAGGATAATGGACATGCTATCTTTATCATCTTTTGATGTTAAGGTTTTATTATGATAGAAGATTGGGATATCTTTGAATGAGATAAAAAAATAAATTTAGAGGCACAAATGGGGTGGCACTACCAGAATTTATCTTAAAAAAATTGATATAACAAGGTTAAGGTTTATCAAAACCAAGTTCATGTGAATATTTTTTTATCAAAATTTCTAATTAAGTTATGACATCCTTTTAATCTTGAAATACAATAGCTTGACAAGTGTTAAACTAATGCTAGTAAACACTAAGTCTCCAGGGGTTAATTCGAAAGGCCTTTGTTAAGCAGCAATTCTTGAGGTTGGACATAAGTTTTGAAAGGTTATTTTGAATTAAATCAATATTTAGGCATTTAACTAACCTTTCGCTGATTAATGTGGAAGAGTTTTTTTTCTTTAGTGGCTACCATTATCGGTAAGAGCAATTCCAAAGCCTTTAAGTTTGTTCTAGACTACCTTTTTAGGTTCTTACACTAGAATTTAATTTGTTTTTCCCTTTGTTTCTTCTTTTTCTTTCTTCTTTTTTTTGATTGGTTGATTGCCCTGTGAATTTTTGAAGAGTTTCCTAGGAATGGCTCAACAACTCAAAAGACCACATTTGATTGAAATAGACTTTTACAGGTACATAACATAGGCGATGGCTCATGGTTTAGAAAGAAAGGAAAGATAAGCCCAAATTAAATGTTTAAGGGTAATTGAATCAAAGATCATTTCACTTCAGAAGAATTCCTATTCAGCCTATTTTTCTTTGTTGACTTTTATATTTTCTTTTTTCTTCCCTTATCTTATTCTTTGTTTTTCTCATTTTTTTTCTTTTTTTTCTCTTTTTTACAAAGAAACTTGAAACCTGAACTTTAATTTACCTCTATTCTTGCCCTATTACAATAGGCACTTTCTTTGAAAAATGATATTTCTCTTTTTGATTTTGAAGCTTTACTTCAGTTGCCCCTAGTATGAAGGGTGATCTTTGGTTAGGGTTTAATGAAAAATAAAACATCAGGCTCAAAAGGGGCTGTAAAGGGAATAATTTTTTATATCTATGAAAGGATAGAGAAAGATAGCCATTTTTTTATTTCAGGCTGTAAAGGGAATAATTTTTTATATATATGAAAGGATAGAGAAAGATAGCCATTTTTCATTTCAAACATAGCTATTTGAATCGACAAGTATTTTGCTAGAAAAAAGTCTAATTTTTTGAATTATTTTAAATACCTCAACAAAACAATGTTGTACTTAATTTCTCAAAATCTTTTTCAACATTTAGGCTTAATGTATGCCCTTTGAAATTATCAATTCCGTAGCCACCAATGAATCTTGGTTCTAGTTGAGCCTTTGAGAAAAAAATCAAATTGGCATGGGAAAATTTCAAATCTTACTTCTTATTTATCATGCATTGAATTGAAAAGGTTTTATTCCAAAGAAAAATGTATTTTTGACTCATATTTACTCTTGTTCTTCCTAAATCAAGGATTTGCAAAAGTATAATGAAAGATGTGGCAAAAAGTTATCCAAATAAGGGAGATATACTATCATTATTCTAACACATGTTGAACTATTGATATCTAGATTTTTAGGAGCATAACCTGTTTGTTTGACCTTCAAGGAATCCAAAAAGGAGTATTTGGATATGAAATGTCTATATCTGAATATCTAGGATAATTATATAATTGGAAGTGAAGGACTTTTTTGAGAGAGTTCAACCTAATGGTGATTATCTGCCAAAGAAAATTTTTTAAATGTCCTCATTATCCTATATACTAGAAATCATTATTAACAAAATTCATGGTTCATTAC
The DNA here is from genome assembly GCA_038381775.1 of Adansonia rubrostipa. Taxonomy (NCBI): domain Eukaryota; kingdom Viridiplantae; phylum Streptophyta; class Magnoliopsida; order Malvales; family Malvaceae; genus Adansonia; species Adansonia rubrostipa. The sequence continues at coordinate 4,566,664 of JBBYHM010000025.1, forward strand.
AAAATGCACATTATTTATAAACTAAAATTTATTTCAAATTTCATAGTTTTTAAAAAAGAAAGATGCAGAATTTTAAAGTTAAGATAGAAATGCCCTTGATTGGTATACTTAGGATAGAGCCAATGGTCAGTTCGGTTGGTTTAGTTTATCCAAACTGATAATTGACTTCACTTATATAAAAAACTAAACCAATGGACCTTAAAGGTTAAAATCGAATTAATTGAACCAACAAAAGGTCAGATGGTTCGGTCGGTTTTGCGGGTAATGCTGATTGTATTTTCCTATTTTATTCAATTTGCATGTTATCAGTGCTACTAACTAACTTCAATACAGCCAATATAATCATAAGAACTACCACTTCAAAACAACTAAATAACATATATATAAAATGTTGAAAATAAAAAGTAAATATTAAAAACTCCTAAATCATATCCGAAACAAAGTATTATAACACAATAAAACATAACAGAAATTAAAAAGTTCAATAATTACAAAAAATTTAAACTTTTAGTATTCATGCTGAAAAAAGCTAAAGACTTGTACATAAAAGGAAGATAGTTTTAAGTGTCACCTAAATACAAACTTAAAAGGCCAACAAAATAAGTTTTAAGTGTCACTAAAGTACAAACTTAAAATGCAAATATGCATGGCTCAAAAATGATAATCCAAATTTCTAACAAAAGGTAATAGCTAATATTGCCTACAACATGGACCGCCAACCACCACCATAACCTACAACACCAGCAGATATGTTACAAGCATTAAACATAGTTACAAGCATAACCATAAGCATAATCACAAGTACAAACACAATAGAGAGCAGTGTGAAGTGATGAGCTTACCGCAGCTCCTCAAGTAATCTATATATCTCATTTTCTAATCAATGATGGGATCCAAAGAAATCTTTGACAATTCTATAAAAATATAAAAAATAATAGAAGCTTTAAAAAATAACAACAGTAAAGCTTTGAACACAAGTAACAAATTTGTCAAGCTTTAAAAAATAACAAAGTATTACCTAGATCAAATTTGTCAAGCTATCCAACATCTTTTTTAGGTTGAAACACATCAAGAACAGATGATCCACATAGCCAATCTTAAGAACAAATAAGGGCTTGCACCATCTTTGGAGTTAAAGAACTCCTATATGCGTCAAGGACATGACCACCAGTGCTAAAAGCAAATTTAGAAGCCATTGTAGATATGGGACTCGCCAACACATCATGAGCTATATTAGAAATGATAGGGAACCTATGGCTATTGAGTTTTCACCATAGTAGAATATCAAAATCTTCATCATCCTCATCCTCAGTATGTTCACTCAAATATTTAGTCAATTTTGATTTGTTCCCTTCTTTACCTTTTTTAACCTTTTACCTCTCAAACTTAGACTTAAGACTTCTTTTCCTTTATGGCACTTAAGTGATCGATTTTATAGCCTCACTCACTTGGCTACTCTTACCAACATCTTTAGAATTAGTTTACAACCTCATCTTATATTCTTTAAACAAATCCTCAAGTGTTTCTTGCACTCTCTTCATCATCATAGAAACTTCATCATTAAAATACATTTTCGTAAAGCAATATTCGAAGAAAACAAGTTTCTTTAATGGATTAAAAACAGAAGCAACATACACTAGCATATTCATTCCTCAATATTTCTCTAATACTTGTCATATTTATCCTTCATTCTCTTAGCCATGGCATTAAATTCAAGATTAGGATTGAATTACTACTGTCACGAAGTTGAATAAATTGCATAAATGTCATCAAAAAACATGTTAGAGGTGACATAAGTAGAACTCAAAACCTTAATTGTTAGGTAATAAAATTTTTTCAAGAAAAGAAAGAACCTTGTAAAAATTGTCGAATCATTTTGATCGGGCACCCCATCTCCCAAAACAAATTTACCTCTAATATAAGGATCAATTTCCTTTTATGCATAAAAGGCCCTTTCAAACTTTTAGGCTGCATTCAACATCAAGTATGTGGAATTCCAATGAGTGCTAACATCCATACGTAATAAACTTTTAGTTTAAATTTGTCCGTTCATAATGCAAATTTGGCCAACGTAGAGGGTGATTGTCTAATATATCTCACTGCCCTTTTAACACGAGCCACTGAATCATTCATTTCCCTTAAACCATCATACACAATAAGGTTCACTATATGTGCAATGCATCTCAAATGCATATATTTGCCTCCTAGTATACTAGTTCCTAAATCGTTAACTTTTTCTTCTAGTATGAGACTGCAACATCATTAGCACTAGTATTATCAATAGTAATAGTGAAAACCTTATCAATCCTTCAATTAAACAAGCATTTCTCAATTACCTTACCAATGGCTTTAGCTTTGTGAATAGATAGGGACAAAAGTTTAATTTTTTTTGTCTAAATTCCAATCTTTGTCTATAAAGTGAGTTGTAAGACACATACAATTTTGTCTTTATAATGAGGTCCATGTGTCTATTATAAGAGATACCCTTACAGAAGATGACTTCATGAATTACCTTAGGCTATTCTTTTCATTAGCATAAATTTCATAGCAATCCCTTGCAACAGTCCATTGAGATGGCATATGAAATCTAGGACAAGTAAGAAACATATAATGCCTAAACCCTTTTTTTTCCACAAACCTAAAATGTAGCTTATCTATGATTATCATCTCAGCTACACATTTTCTAATAACTTCATGGTTAAACTTCTAAGTGCTTAAAGACATTGACCCTTTAGCTTGTAACACTAACTCTACTAGAGTACTATTTCCACAACCATGAGGGACTACAAACACTCGTGTGATTCTTTAAAGAAGTTTTCCATTTTTTTCAGATGAGCATAAACTTCTCTTTTACAATAATTGCAACTAGCTTTCATATCACCTTATTCATTTATAAATTTGATAGAGAGATCTGATACCTTAGACCATGGCTGTGATGGCCTCCTCATCACTTTAAAACTTACAGCTTAAGTTTTGACTCTTGGTACTTCATCAACCTCAGAAGAAGGGCGTTGAGGGTTTGACTATGTAACAAGATTAGGGTCTGAAGTATTTTTGGTAGACATCAACACAAATAAAAAAGTATACAATCAAATTTAAAGGTAAAGGTTGAATACATATATATTTATTATAAATATAATTAATTTTTAAAATTTTTGTATATTTAAAAAGTTATACTTTTCCTACTAATATCCATATATAGGTTGGAGTATATATACTTAATAATGACATCATGTAGAAAAGTACTCCCAGCCCATTAGTCTAATGAATTCATAGCTACTGTAAATGGACAAACATTATTCTTCAGATGGTAAAAACTAAAAAATGTTAAGAATAAAGTTAGTCTGGGAAAAATGTTAGGATTTGGCTGGTTTAAATCTTAAATTTATGAATCAATTAAAGAGAGGAAAAAAAGAAATTGATTTGCATGTGATAAATAAGCATCAGTTTAAAATTAAATTATAGGTCAAATAGGCATCACTTTAATAGCAATCAACCTACCCTTATTTTAGAATTTAGCTAGAAAAATAAAACCAAATGGGTTACTAATAGTTCTATTAAACTACATTATTATTGTTGTTAAGTCTGTAAAGATAATAAAAATAAATAAAGAAACTTGGTGATCTTCAAGTAAGAAATGTGATTATTTTTGTTAAAAAAAACATAACAAAAATATAGATAAATATAGACACAAATGGAAAAGTTAAAGCTGAGAAACAAATCAAAGACAAAAAATAAATTACTTGAGAAAAAAAGATAAAGCCAGAAAGACTGCAAATTAAAGTGGTGACTTAGGCTAACATGGCGCAATTGTCGGTTGGGGAGAAATATTTTTTCAATTTGACTTAAGGTTTGTAAACTACTAAAAGTGAAACTATGAAAGTATGAGAGGCTGTCAATGCTTTTTTAGGTGGGTTTGGCCATTTAGGACTTTAGGTTTTATTAGATTCATTTAGTGTTTTTTTTAATTGGGTTTTATTAGATTTACGTTCTTCTTTTGGGCTTTTGTAATAGTTAATAAAATGGGCTAGGATATTTTAGGTTCTAATTGGATTTGGGTTATAATGTATTTTACTAATTATGTTTTTTATATTTTTTAAATATATAAATAATATATTAAATTATACTTCAGTTAATATAATTGGTTCAATTTTAGATTTTACTATCCAAAAATTGATCAAATTAACCATCGAAATCGAGACTCCAAACCGACCAAAATTGACACCATATTAATCGAACAAGTTAGACCAAATTGGGTCAGTTTTTTCAAGTAATTCGGTTATAACCGAATTCTGCTCACCCCTAGGCATACTACTGTAAGGTCGATGACCTTAGACCAGTCATCCTTGATAGGCATTAACCAAATTCTAGAATTTCATTGGGTCAGCATCCTTAAGAGCTTGTACTTTACTCTTAATACATTATAGTTTAAGAGCTTGTACTTTACTCTTAATACATTATAGTTTTTCATGGAATAGCCTACCAACTTTTGGTGATATTCACATCTGATGCTCTTATTGAACCATTTTGAGTAGGGAGGTATTCTAGACTTTGCTTGGACAATAGAGATTATTTAACTCTAAATTAGCAAATTTGGAAGAGCTCAGTGTAGGAAATCGGTGAGGCATGATACACCTTTGTCCTTTTTCTTTTTTGTTTATGAGATTGCTTGAACTATCATTTCGGTATCTTTGTTTTCTAGAATTTTGGGTCGAGAATGTTTATGTAAAAGGTCATGGGATATGAAGATAAACTTTTTAAGGTAGTTAGTGATAAAAGGTAAGGGTAAGGATGCAGTTCGAATAGATTTCCCTGTTTTCTTAATTTTCTTTGGTCCTAGCTCCAATTAGTTGTGACTTGTTGGCATTTATTGATAGGATCACTTTCTCATCCTATACATACCACTTGGCTAGAGTTTATGATCTGTGTAGTTTTTAAGCCATGTTTGATTCTCTCTAAAGTGAATAAAATGTCTACGAACTAAAAAAAAACATTTTTGACCAACTTATCATAGTAGAGAGGCGTAGAGTATCCATGAAGAGGCTACATCTTTCTATCTATAGATATATTCTTTGTAGCTCTCGTTAGAATTCTTTCTCATGCTTTGAAGGGTTCCTTGATCTAGAGTAATTTCCAACCTATGTTTATATTATCATAAAAATAATCAAGTTAAGTCACTCATGTGCTCACATGAACTCTTTTAAATTAAAAATACAATTCCAATGTTGTCCCAATCAAGCTTTCAAGAAAATCTAGATGAGCAATTTTTCATCGCTGGTATTCCTAGCCATTTTACAGCAATAGGTCATCAAATGTGCCGTGGAACATGTGAATCTGCCATATTTTTCAAATTTTAAAATTTAAAAACTTTGGTGGCATAATTAGATCTATCATTAGATTAAAACCATCTATATCAACACTGCTATAAAGTTTGTCCCTTTCTATGTCCTTTAGTTTTCTTTCAAGAAGCTGTAATTTTCTTTTTTCAACTTTTGATTTGACTTGTTTTTTAGCCCTTTGATTCAATTTTCCTCCTTATCAAGGTCAGGGATAGTTGAGTTTTCTTGCATAGCAGTTTTTACATCTACCTCTTATAAGAAAGCTCTAAGATTAATGTAGATGGCTGGTGTCGAAGTATGAATAGGCATATTTTGGGTGTTTACTGGTTGCATATTTTGAGAACCCACTGGCTATGTATCTTGAATGTTAGTAGGTTTTCCTTCTGTTTGTGCTTCCCCAGATTTCCTCACAGAAATGTTAGTAGTACTTTATGGGTGCTAGAAGATTGGCTCTTTTGTCATTTGTGCTTGCATTTCTTTCATTGTGTAGTATCTTCTATTTGGTGATTCTGTGTTATTCCACCTTAAATGGAAAAAAGAATTTAAGTTAATTCATGTGAATATGCATGTGTCTTGTCAACGTTAATCTTTATTATCATCCTTGTATGGACATTAGTGAATAGAAAATTGATATATAGACGAAAGAAAAAAAAGAAAGGAAAAAAGAAAGAAAGAAAGAAAGAAAGGAAAAAGGAAAGAAAGAATAAATGAATGGCAAATAATTTGATGGAATAGAATGTATGCTAAGCAATTAACTAAGTATCAGACATAGAGATTATTGTAGGGGCAATAATATAAGGAATTGGAGTCATGCTTTAGCACTATTATTTCATTAACCAAAAGTTTATGATTTATTCATTCATTGTTGGGTACAAAACCACATTTATAAGATTCAAAGGAAAAAGCAACAAAAGAAATGCTCTTGTAAACACTTTATTTTCCTAGCTATTATAATGTTTCTAAAGAATCTTTGCAAATATTGATCATTCTTTTTGCACCTTATACACATAAACCCAAGCAAGTAGCCAAAAAATTATCTTTACAATCCCTTTATTGCTCTTTAGCACTTTAATTTTTACAAAAAAATTTTTTTTACCATTTTCAGGTTTAGTCATCGAATTCTTGTAGGAACTTGGCCTTCTTTTCTTTGAAACTCAACATTCCTACTTGGATAAAGTCCCTAACGTTGACATCTTTTATTGAGTGACCTTGATTGCTAGAGTGAAATTCACACTGCTCATTAGCATTAGAATTGCTTTGATGCACAGGTTTTAGTTGCTTCATCTACAAAGGCACTAGAAAATGGTTTCGAATAAGTTGTGATAGCAATTCAACATAGGTGATGGGAATCAAATCGAATTAATTATTGTCTTAATTATTTTCCTACCTCCATGAGGTAAGTGGTTTAGAAATAATTTGCTAATGGGTTCCCTTTAATTTGATTTCTATTTGGAACCTTAATGCTTTAGATTCCATAAAGCTTTCTGCCTTGTTTTTAAAGTGAAAACCATCTTCAATAGAGTGCCTCTGGACTCCAGCAAGGTACTCATAGTAGGAATGAGGATTATATGCCTTTTTTATATGGAATTTCATGGGATTTAACATGAACAAGTGTGGCCAGTCAATTTTGGAGCAAATGAGGGTATACATCCCTATAAGTTAGTGGCATTAGATCAAATTAAAATTTTTTTCTGATTTTTCTGTGATTTCTTGCTCATACTAAAGCTTGAAGGTAATCGGGGAGTGATAAAATGTTGACGAGGGTTTGCTCTGATCTGTACTAATGGGAGATCATGCGTATTCTTAGTTATCTGAATAGGCCATGGATCAAAATCCTCCCTTAGCAATATGCTTGATTTTGTTTTTGAGTCATCGGGTGCATATGGTTGGATTAAGGGCAATGGTGATAATGACTCTTGAGGGCAATCCATTTTGCTTTGATTTCGGTTCCCTATATTTTCTATCCATTTTGAAAGTTGTCCCTTTATTTCTAGCATGTTCTTTCCAGATTGCTAACTCATGCTTTCAAGGTCATGCCTAATTGACCTAATATAGATGATGGCATTTCTTTCACAAACTCCCTATAGTAATTTCAAACAATTTTGCAAAGAGCCCTTTCTTTCCATGAACCTCGTGTTCGACTTCCTTTTGGATGGACTCTAACAAGTTGATTCTTGCTTTTAAATTGTTACCCATGTCTTAGCCCCTAAAATGCAATAAATGAAATGAATTTAGCACATCATGGAAATTATAAATGCATGAGCATATAAACTAATGAATATGTGAAAAACATGAATTTACAAGTTTTCATGGAATATGGATGTCACGCAAAAATTGAAAAGGAAAAATCCTAACAATATTTTCTTTCTTTTCTTCAGTGGACCCAAAGGTTTCAAAAATTTAATCAATTTGATTTTGATTTCTTTTTTTTCTTCTTTTTTTTCGTTCTTCTTTTTCTTTTTAATTTTTTTCTATTTTTTTGCTTTTTTGCTTTTTTTTTGAATAGAGAGATTCATGTTTCTTTTCTATTTCTTTCTTTTTTTATATCTTAAGAAAGAATCCATGAAGTCCATTTTTTTCGGTCGTAGAAAATTTTCATAATATTACAAATCAATATGAGATATAAGTAAAGTTTATATGGCAACACAATATACATTTTTGCTATCAAGAAAAGGTTAAAAGCGTTCCCCTATGTGTACCTAATTCGGTAACTTTCCAAATCCAATTATGAAAATAAAAGGTTAGAAGCGTTCCTACATATGTACCTAATTTAGTAACTTCTAAATCTGGGTATGGCTCTAACTAGGTAAGGCCATTGCAGTTCATTATATGAAGTTTAGGATGGACATCTAAATGGGTTCTTGAATTGCTGCTTGAACCCGAAAAGAACTAACAAGGTACCCTAATCTTTACCCATTATGGGTTTATGTTGGAAAGGGTTCAATTTGAGTAAGAGCATTTTCTATGCTTGGCTAACACCTTAGGCATGTGTAGAAATTTGCACTTGGTTGGTTTTTCATTGGCCCAAATAGAGGCTAACACTTCAAAAGGCAGAGCTACTTATCCCTTCCTAAACTATTGAGTATGCCCTTTCCATAGACCTAGAGAAGAGTCCAATGCATGTGTACAATGTGTGTGGCAAAACGAAGAAACCTTTTTATGACTTGACTCTTTCAAAAGTGATAGAAACCCTTCTCATAAATGCCCTATAAAAATAACTCTATAAAGGAAACAAAAGGGTTAGTGAAAAATATAAATAATATATACCAAAATTTCCATATAAATTAAAAAAGGAAAAAACTTTTTTTTTGTTTTGAAATTGCTGGGAATTATAGTTAAATACCAATTGAGATCAAATTAATCAAAATTTAATTAACATGTAATTAATTTTAGGCCTAACTCTCTACTTGTCCCCAGTGGAGTTGCCAAGATGTGACAACATGGTCAGGATACAAATCCTGACCAGCTAAGCTTAAAAGGTGGGTGCACCCATCATTTATATATATATATATATTTATTTATATATCATTATTTTTTACTTTTAAGGACCCTATCATTATCATATTTTCTTCTTACTCCCAGGGATTAAATTGTTGACATCATTATTTTTTTATTTTTATAGACCTTATCATTATTATCTTTGTTTCATATTTCTAGGGACTGAGTTGTCAACAAGAATTGCTCATTTGACTTAACCTAAACAATTATTACAAATGACTATTTATTTTTCTTGGAGTTGCCACCAATTTATTTCGAGTAAGGATCGATCTTTCTCATGACACTCGATAATTGAGATTTTATTAACCCTGCATTAACTAAATTTTGATTTTTATTCGATCTTAATATCCCGTATTTAATTATAATTCCCACATATCAAAATAAAAATTTTTATGAAACAATTTTATTATTTCATATGAGAAAATGGAGTTTTTGATATTTTTGAAAATCAAAATATATTTCATACCTCACTAGAGGATTGGAAGAATACGAAAAGTTTCATTTTTACAAAATTCAAAAAATCTCAATTTTTTCATTTTTAAATTAACATCTTGTTCTTAAAATAATTAGTGAAATACCTTCCATATGTTAGGAGACATTCCACATGTTATTTTAACTTGAAGACATTGCCTCAATTTTAAAAACTCTGGTTTTATTAAAAATATTAACATTTATCCTAAGACTTAGTTTTGACTACACATACGAAACTAAACTCAAAGGATCTGAATATGATCGATAAGACCATAATGTCCCTTAAACTACAGTCGACATAAAAGCATCCAAGTACCTCTAAAGGACTCGACTTTAATGCAAAATTACTAAAATATCCTTAAGGTATACATTCGACATGAAAGTATCCAATAACCCTAAATATGATCATAAAAGATGAACCTATCCTTAATGCACACCTTTGTCATGAAAGTGTTCCAATGATACTTAATGCATACGACTTGGTTCTAGGGTAAATTACAAAAATGTCCCTAGAAACTACCTTCATCATGAAAGCATCCGATAACCCTAAAAGATTTGGTATAATTTTAAAAAGATGAACCTATCCCTATTATGCATCTTCAACATAGAAATATCCTAGTGATCATAAAGGATTCGATTTTAGGATAAATTAAGAAAACACTTTTAAGGTCTACCTTCATCATGAAAGTATCTTAGTGATCCTAAAGGACCTACAAATATAAAAAAAAATGACAATTTTACCCTAAATAGGTAATTTGGCTATCAAAAGTGACTTAAAATGCAAAATTGTTAATAAGCCCTTAAATTTCTCAAAAATCCTATTTAAGTAAAAAATGATTAAAACTACAAGAAATATTTCTAAAATGATCAAAATACCCTAGATGTGTAATTTGGTATGAGAAATGACTTTTTTGACCTTAAAATGCATAGTTTTACCTAATAAACTTTAAACTATTCTAACTTTGCAATTTAGTCCTTACATGATGCAAATTAAAAAGTAAAGATCGAACATATCACAAATGACATGGAAAATTCATCAAAAGTCACAAACCACTTTTGGCTAAGTGAAGTAACATTGCCCAGCTACGAATCCTGACCAACCAGACTTAAAAAGATGCGTGTACCCCTCATTCCTCTATATATTTACATATCATTATTTTATTTTTTATTTATTTTCATGTTTGGGGATCGATTTGTCAAGATGAATCGCTCACTCGACTTAACCTTAAATAGTTATTATGAAATGATCCCTTATTTTGGAGTTGTCACCAATCTATTTTTGCTAGGTGAGATTGGTTACCTATTGGAGTTCATATTTCGAGGGCTACAAAACCCTTAAAATAAACGATAAGGTTTGCACTCATACCAGAGATAGCTTGAAAGGGTCCGAGAGTCGATTGCAATCACAAGTAAGGATCGACCTTATCATGCTTGGCATTCAATACCTATTAATCATGTGTTAACATAAATTTTAATTTTTATTCAATTTTAATATTCTAGATTTAATAATTATTCCTACATGTCAAAATTTTCATAAAATAAGTTTATTATTTCGCATAAGAAAATTAAGTTTTTAATATTTTTTTAAAATTAAAATATCTTTTGCACCCTTTTGGAGAGCAAGAAGAACACGAAAGTTTTCATCGTTCTCTTTCATACCCTATAAAAGAGCCAGAGGAATTCAAAAAGTTTCAAAAATCAAAATATCCTTTGTACCCCACCAAAAAACCAGAGGAATACAAATGGTTTTATTTTTCTAAAATTCAAAAAATCATAATTTTTATTTTTTAAAAGGATATTTCATTATTAGAATAATCTGCATAACCTCTCTCATAAGCCGAGAGAAATTTTATGTACTATTTTAACATTAGAGGCATTGCCTTGATTAAAATAAATAAAACATTTATCCTCAGGCTTGGTTTTGACTACATGTACGAAACTAGACCCAAAAGACATAAACATGATTAATAAGACTAAAATGCCCCTTAAAGTATAGCTTCGACATAGAAGTATCCCAGTGACCCTAAAGGATTCTATAATTTCATAGATGAATAAATCTATTCCTACTATATACCTTTGACCTACAAGTATCCTAGTGATCACATAGGACTTAGTTTTAACATAAATTACTAAAATATCCCTAAAGTCTACCTCTGACATAGAAATATCTAATAACCTAAAGGACTCGATATCTTTATAAACAAAACAACCTATTCCTACTATACACTTTTGACATACAAGTATTTTGGTGATCACATATGACTCAATTCTAGGGAAAATTACCAAAATACTCCTAAGGTGTACATTCAACCTATAAGTATCTCAGTCACCTAGAGGACTTGATGATATCTAAAACAGTGAACCTATTCTGACTGTATACCTTCAACATATAAGTATCCTAGTGATCACGTAGGACTCGGTTCCAAGAAGATTACTAAAATACCCTTAGGGTGTACCTTCAATCTATAAGTATCCTAGTAACTTAGAGGACTCAATAGCGGTATGAAATGATAATTATACCCTCTATGGGTAACTTGGACATTAAAGGTGACCTAAAATGCAAAAATTGTGAGTAGGTTCATACACTTTTCAAAATTGCATTTCGTATTCCCATCAAACAATCAAAGGCATATGAAACGTTTTAATAATTTCTACATTCCTCTGCAGGACTGAAAGAATGCTAGAAATGTTTTTTAAAATGCCAAAAATATCATATTAATCCTACACAAAATACATCACAGAAAATCATGGAAATCATGTCTAAAATCATAAAAAGCATTTGGCCAACCATTCTGGCCTTACAGTAATTTTTTCAAGTTTTGCAAATTAGTCCCTAAACTTTTTAAAATTATGAAAAACCCCTAAAATGGTTAAAAAAATATAAAAACAAATTCAAACATGTTAAATACCGTTGAAGGTCTACAAGTGGTTCGACCAAGTATGATAGACCTTAAAAGAAAACTTTTTCATTTTTACAATTTTAGTTCTTATATAAAATAAAACACCAAATCAAATTTTAAACACATCCGAATCAACATAAAACATAAACAAAAAATTATATAATCAATTCAGCTAAGCATCAATGGCTTAGGAACAAAAATTTTACAATTTTGCAAATAAGTCCATAAATGTTTTAAAATTACAAAATGACCATAAAATGATAAAGAATATATAAAAATATTGCATATTAGAATAAGCATGAAAGCACCTCAAAAGGTCACAAGACATGTTTGGCCAAGCTTATACGGCTTAGAAAAAATTTTATAATTTTTTGTAATTTAGCCTCTATATTTTTTATAGTTACAAATAACCTAAAAAATGAAAACATCATAAAATAATCAACTCTAGATTCAGCCAAGCTTGGAATCACCTTTCCAAGGTCTTAAAAAAATTGAGAAAACTACTTTTAGACCCTTACAAGTTTGAAACTTTACAAAATAGTACTAAATCTCATAAAAACATAAAATAATATTTCACCAAAGGTCATAAACACATTAAGCCAGCATATATATCAGCTAAAACAGTTTTATTCAACATACATATTGTCATAATTTTTACCGAGTATAACTAGGCATAAGAAAACATAAAATAAATTTTCATGAATATCAACATACATATATGTCATAATTTTTACCAATCATAAATAGGCATAAGAAAACATCCAAGTATTAAGAAAAATAAAAATAAAATATATACATGAAAATAACATCATTTATATAAACAAACATGAATTAATTTGATGAAATCAAACTATTTCTAGCAAAAATCAAATTTAACAATAAAATTAAGAAACTTTGATCATAGCTTTCAACTTGGCCTTTCAACATGGATTAAAGTCCATGAGCTTAAATATTCACAAAGCTCACAAAAAGAATGAAATATAATAGAAATGAACCAAAATCAAGAGTTTTCCAAGTGAATTTACCTTAAAAGCTTGAAAAACTTAAGAAATTTTGAGTTGTTCTTAGTGTTCTTGCTATGGATGGTGTCGCCACGTGCCTGCCTTTAAAACTTCAAATGATTTGAAAGGCATGATGCAACCAACTTAAAAATAAATGATGGTTGGTTGTGGTTGAGCCTTTGAGCTATCCCATGATTAGGATTTTGATTAAGCATAATAATGGGAAGGAGAGGGAAAAGTTGTCAGGCGAATCACTCATCCAACTAGTCTCGGATGGCCACCACGAAGTGGCCATAAACTTGGAGTCGCCATCGATCATTTTAGGCTAGGCAGAATCAGATGCCTATTGAAAATAATATTCTAAGTTACGAAACTCAAAACATCGATTTCAAGGTCTACAAAGCTTAGAGATTTATTGGTTGGGCTCAAGAGTTGGTTACGTGTGGGGAAGGATTAGCATCCTCACGATGCCCAAAATCGATATCTACTAACTATGTCTTACTTTGGTTTTGTCTAAATCAATTCTTTTTAGTCTTTATTTAGATATAATCCTCTTAAATAAATGAAGTTTTGGTGAAAATACAAATTTGGGTTTTTAAAGAAAATTAGATCACCAATATGTCTCGGAGATGTGAGGAACATAACATAGGGCTTTTTGCGAAAATAATGTCTGGATTGGTTTTAAAAAAATTGAATGTTTCGTATTAGGCACTGAAGAGCTACCAACACAGATCATTTCCTTGTAAATTTTATTAAAAAATAAATTTTAAACATGAATGCATGATAATCATTACAAAAGGAAACATGTTAGTAAGATGAAAAAAAGAGAAATATAATAATATCATAAACAAGCAATCACAAAAAAAAAGTGAAAAAAGGGACAATCAAAATGTATCTCATAATTGCCTTCAATTATTAAAGAATAATTAGGGTGATGATTTTAAAGACGAGTCTGGATTCGATGGTAATTTAAAAGTCAAAGATGATTTCAAATAGAGCAGTCCAAGGCATCCAAAAGAGAGAAAATTTTGGATTTTTAAAGGTCAAGCAGCGTCAGAGTATCCCCTCAGAGAGGTGGGGTTAGAGTATCCCTAAAGACAGAGTTAAGAAAATATTTAGGAATAAAGAGAAAATTTTAATCGTTAATTAAAAATAAGGTTTGAGTATCTCTTTGGAGTAGTGGGGTTAGAGTATCCCCAAAGATAAAGTTAGGAAAATATTTAGCAATAAAGAGAAAATTTAGATTTTTAATTAAAAACAAGGTTAGAATGTCCCTTCAGAGCAATGAAGTTAGAGTATCTCCACTAGCGAAAATTTTAATATGAAATCTTTTTTATATTTTTCTATTTTAGCCTTAATCTGAGTAAAAAAGGACTAACGTTATGGGGGAACCAACCAAATGTATGTTGAGACATTCGAATGTTTTGATAAAAGGAGATTTAGAAATTAAGTTAAAAATAGGAGACAACATTATTGTCATCTTCATTCTCAAATTTTTTTCGGGTGCACCCAAAGGCTTTAGAGGGTAAATGAGATACCATTGCAAGGGTAACTCGATAAAGCTTAATATAAAAAATTCTAAAACCCTATAAAGTCACTTTCTAGGTAGAATTAATTTTTGAAGTTAAGTTTGTCTCGACACTGGTAGTATGTATAAAGAAAAGGGCATGATGTATTTTGGAAAATCATTTCGAGCTTATCTAGGATCATTAGATCATGAGCAATACCTTTCCAAAAAGAGAATTCTATGAACTTTTTAGGAAAAATATTTAAAAATTTTGTAAAAACCATCTGACGGGCTAAAATGGCCCAAACAAAATGTTGTATACTGGTTCCAGGGGTTCTAGATAGCGAAGGTTCAAAAAATCATAACACCCTCATCCAAAGCGATCTAAAGGCAAATAAGGCACTATTTGAAAGGTAATTCGATGCCCTTTAAGGGAAAAATATTAGAAAAATTAGAGGAAATATTTCATGGTTTGAAAATGATTTTATAAATTCAGACCATAATGCTACCAGAGCAAAAACAAAGGGATTATTCGATATTTTGGGTTTTTTAGGGTGAAATTCGATTTATGGACATCTGAACATCCATAACACAGTGAAAGAATGACACGAGCATCACGAGTTCATTCCATAATTTCAGAGTAATATAGGATGATAAAACAACTTGTTAACCATGCCATGAAGGTGTTAAACTCAAGACCAAGGCTTAGTATTTTCTGATTGAAAAGGTGTATGTTTACTTGAAAATAACATCTTTAAACTTGTGTTATCATGAATCCAGAGCTAAATGTTTCCTTTGTCCCTAAGATTAGAAGATCAATTTTATGAAAACATTAAGTCTATACTATTCTTTATCTATTGGAGGCAGCATGAACTTAACTTGAGGATTCTTCTAAAAATCAGGTTTTAAACAACAAGTAAGCATTACAGCACATACAAAGATAAACATGGAAACATAAGAAGATGACATTTTGAAATGAAAATGGGTGATAGAAATGCAAGAAGATGACAAATAGGGTGCATAAAGATGATATGAACATGTTTAAATAAAGGAATGGACGCTGAAGTTGTCAAGATAGCATTTTTATTTCATGAGATTTTGTAAAACACAAGAAAATGTATGAACATACCTAAAACATGTTAAGGTGACCATTTAAATATGAAATAGATACGTGAATATGGAAGAAACATGGCAAAAGATGCATGAACAGAGACTGTGCAATGATAAAAATGAAGTATGGCATGTTTATATATCCAAACAATATTAAGGCATCAAGAGGGTTATCAAGATCCTAAGACTACCACAACCAAGGCAACAATAATGCATAAGAGTCTTGCGAGGGTCATGGCAGCATGAAGGGCTCACTAAAATGAAGTGGATGATAACAAAAAATGTACGAAATAAGGTAAAAATATACCAGCAAAAGCTTGTTCCTTATTTCTTAAAGTAGTGACTTTGAGCTTATTTCCTTCCCTTTTTTCACTATTATTTAGCAAGAAAAAGGTAAAAGAAAGAAGTTTTTTGTAATATGGTTGCCAGCAAGGTGTTTTAAGGATGAAAGTATGCGAAAAGTTGAGTTTTTGAAGGTGTTCTGGTGATGGTTTTAGAGAGTTACAGGAATGGAGATTGGTTAAGGGTAAAAGGAAATATGATAGTGCTTTTGGTGAGTTTTTGGAACTAGAGTTGCCAGAGGATTTTTGGGAATGGATGGAGTCTTTTGAGATTGCTAGAGAGCTTTTTTTTTTAAAAAAAATTGCTGGAAATCTTTTTTCTCTGAGATAGCTGGGAATCCTTTATTCAATGCTCAGCCCTTGTTTTTAGAAGACAATGCAATGTTATTTTTTATCTTTCCCTCCTGCACTAGGGGACATCTCTAGCTACCATGCTCAGCTGACTCTTTTTTTATTGGTTCTGCCATGTTGAGCAATGAGGCAAAAAGACTATGATAGCTTACAACTAGATATATGCCTGACATACCCTCTTACAACCATATATCTTATGAAAGTTTCCTTTATCATTGATTGTTTGGGCTCTAAATATTTGGTTAAATCTGTTCATAAGCCTATGGTTGAGGTTTGCGATGATTTATGATAGTTTCTTTGTGCAAAAACATGTTTAAGTTGGGTTTTCGAAGGCTAAAAAATGGCTCGAATTTGGCAAAAATGCCTTGATGTGTTGATACAAAACATGTTGTATCAATACATAAGGTAGTTTTTACCCATAACTATCTATACAATGAGCTGTGTATCGATACTAAAAGAAAAAATGTTTCCAGCTTTAAGACTTAGAGGCTTGTATCAATACTCCATGGATTTGTATCGATACTTATGCTAGTATATCAATACATTTTGCCAAAAATCATAACTCTACCTACTAACAAGGTCTGTATTGATATAAATATGATAGGTATCGATACCACATCTTAGATATTGATACTAAACCCTCTTGTATCGATACTACATGTGAAAATTCAAGTTTTTTGCAACGTGAATCCTTGTATCAATACTTGTGCAGTAATATAACTTGCATGTACCTCTGGCTTCCCAAGTTTCTTTAACATGGTCACAAACAGTGGGAAATTAATTCATGTACTCATCTAAATGACTTTGATGACATCATGGAAAGCAACCTTTGATGCCTTATTTTACATTTTTCTTTAATTTGACCCATAGGCATTTCAGACCTTCCCAAAAAAAATTTTCACCTAAAGCCATGTTGCTTAATAGTGGCTAACAACATGACAACCAATAGTCATCGCCTAGTTTTATTTTTTATTTTCTAATTTTATCATCTTTCACTTAAGTCCTAGGATGCCAGAAGCTAGCCCGAATGAAATGAGATGTCTACAGCTGCCCTTTTTTTATTATTGCTAAGTATTAGGAACAGGGCAAAGACAAATAAACACCATTTTGTTTGGGTGGGCTAATAAATTTGTGTGCTTGTAGAGAAGTAGAAAGCTATTTAGTATCATGTTGAGAGGGTTGAACAACTTGCAGAAAAGAAATTTTGATGAGTTCCAAAGGGTCTGACTTTCCTACTAGGTTATTTTATAGGTTTAACCTCAAACAAGCGCCATCAGCTTATATGGGCTTTAAGATAGGTAAAAAAATATGTCTAGCTCTTTATGGACTAAGGTAGACAGGAGCATGTGTGGGCTTTAATAAGTGTCCTGCTCTTTGAGGACTGAGATAGTAGGTGCCATCAACTTATGTGGGCTTTGATAAGCATCCTCTTTTTTAGGACTAAGGTAGATAGATGCCACCAGCTTGTGTGGGCTTTGATAAGTGTTCTGCTCTTTAAAGACTGCGGTAACTAGGTGGCACTAGCTTGTGTGAGCTTTGCTAATCTCCTACTCTTTGAGGACTGAGGTAGGTAGGTGCCACCAGCTTATGTGGGCTTTGATCAACATCCAGGTTGGAGGTAAGTCAAGAAGGCCATTCTGCTCTTTGAAGACTAGAAAAAAATGAGTTTAGATTCTCCTTTTGGACGATCTTCGATGAGCACGTAGGGTCAAAGGTACTTACTTGAGGCCTTTCGAGGTTTTTTGAAATTAAAAAATTGTATCTTAGGTTTCCTATAAATTTAACCTTTGTACATGAGAGCTAGTACTTGTAGAATGTTAAATGCTGCATAATGCATGGGGATGCAAGTGCCTATCTAAATAATGCAAGTGTAATAACTTTAAAAGCCTAACCTCATGGTTAGTTTTGGCCTTTTCGACTTTGATAAGGTGGCTTTTTGCATAGGGTTTGTCACTCTTGCTTTAGATTTCAAGAGGCTTTGAATGTTAAGGTTATCCCTTCTTCAAAGGTATGGGAGGTCCATGATCACTTACTGAGAGAAGGTTTTGAGCACATTTTCAAGATGTAAGATCCTAGGGCAAAACCAGTTGTGGCCCCAAGAGTTCATTCCTAGTCTTTAGACATAAAACAAAACTCCTGCAAAATTCTATCTTTCCAAGTAATGCTAGGAAATCTTGTTATCGGTTTTGTTTATTTATTAAGCATTACTAATTAAATGATAAACATGATGTGACATGGAATGCAAGGTTACAAATAGATTTTATGAGAAATCAAGTAATTGTATTTTTATTCAAAAGAAGAGGGTACAAGTTTTGATAAACTTATAAGATCGTGAAAGATTTTAAAATACAAAAGAGATAAGAGAAGTCTTCCTGGTTGATTGGCTATAATGCTGATGACATGAATTCTCCACTAAATGCTTTTGGAGATTTCTTTCGAGCAATTAATCGAGCAATTAATCCCTTTGGTGTTAACCGACTCATAAAAAGATTCTTTAGATTGCCTCATGGTAGGATGGGGGCCTGAAAACTAGGTGGTTCCCATTTTTTTTGAGTGCAAGTATGGATGGGTTTGGTGAGGTTTGGTCAGCACAGAACAAATAGGTTAGGTTATGACTTAGTGTTTTGATTAGAGTTGTGAATATAGGGTAAAAGGGTCTAGTTGCTTAAGCCATCCTCTGAGGTTTTATTTTTTTTTCTCTTTTTGTTTTTATTATTTTTTTTGTTGTTTTTTGTT
>JBBYHM010000025.1:4586017-4660591 GCA_038381775.1 Adansonia rubrostipa
AGTTGCTTAAGCCATCCTCTGAGGTTTTATTTTTTTTTCTCTTTTTGTTTTTATTATTTTTTTTGTTGTTTTTTGTTTGGTTTTTTTAGAGAGTGGTAGGCAAAGGACTAGTAGGATGCATTTTCAGGTTTTCCTCCTAAAGTCCTTTTAGGCTTTCATCTTAAAGTCTTTTCAGGCATAGTATTTCTTAATAAAGTCAGAATTCATAGGGTTGGGTAGGTCACTACTATCCATCTCGATTAAGATTAGGGCTCTTCTAGAGAATACATGTTTCACCATATATGGCCTTTCTTAATTTAGGGTCTATTTTCTGCTAGCATTTTTAGGGATTGAGATAATTTGTTTGAGTACTAAGTCACCTTCTCAGAACTAGCAGGGATAGACCTTTTTGTTATGGGCCTTTATCATCCGTTTTTGATACAATTGCCCATGAACAAATGGTTTTAATTCTTTTCTTTTTAATGAGATTGAGTTGCTCATATCGATTCTTAACCCATTCAACTTTTTCAAGTTAGGATTCCATCAAGACCCTAAATGAAGGGATTTCAATCTCGATTGGTAAGATTGCCTCTATGCCATAGACCAAAAAGAACGGGGTAGCACCATTGAAGTTTGTATTGCTATGCGATAAGCATGTAAAGCAAAATGAAACTTTTTATACCAATCTTTGTATGTCTCGACCATCTATTTAACTATCTTCTTGATATTCTTGTTGGTTGCTTCAACTGCTCCATTCATTTTTGGACGGTATGGGACAGAGTTTTGATGCTGAATCTTAAACTGAGAGCAGACTACTTGGATTATTTTGTTCTCCAGATTACGTGCATTATCCGTCATGATCTATTCGGAAAGATCATATCTACAAATGATATCCCACTTTACAAATTTGTACACAAAATATTTAGTGACTTTGGCATAAGAAGCTACCTCTACCCACTTGGTGAAATAATCAATTATGACCAAAATGAAGTAATGCTTGTTAGAAGCCTTAAGGGTAATCAGTGTAATCATGTCCATGCCCTATATAGAAAAAGGCTATGGAGCTATCATAACATCTAGAGGTGTCAATGGGACATGGATTTTATCGACATAGATTTGGCATTTGTGACACTTTCAAGCATAATTAATGTAATCTCTTTTAAGAGTCAACCAAAAGTATCTTGATCGCATGACTTGTCTTGCTATTTGGTGTCCATTGGCGTGTGTATCACAAATTCTTTTATGAACTTCTTTAAGTATTCTTTTGGCTTCGGAGGCATCCATGCATCAGAATAAAACCTGATCCCAGCCTTGTACAAAATCCCACCATCTAAAGTGAAGTTGCAGCTAATCATCTGATGGTTCTTTCATCACTTTTGGTGGCATCTTTTAGGTATCGTTGATCCTTAATGTACTGAAGGATGTCATGATACCATGGCAAACTGTCATTCTCTTTTTCAACATTCTGACAATTTTTTGAGGTTTTATAGATGCTCATTTGAATAGGAATGGCATTCGATTCTTGATTGACTTTGAACATGGTCGATAAAGTGGCCAAGGCATTAGCAATTTGGTTCTCTTCTTAAGGTAGATGTTGACAGCTGATATCATCAAACTCTTTCTTAAGCTCTACTATTAGATTCCTATAGTGGATAAGTTTAGCATCACGTGTTTACCTTTCTCCCTTCAGTTGGTAAATGACAAGGGTTAAATCTCCAAACACTTGCAGTGTTTGAATGTCCCATTCAATGGCTACTTGGAGTCCTATGATGCAGGCCTCATATTCAGCTATTTTGTTGGTGTAGTCAAAGTTTAATTTTGTTGTGAAAGGGAAATGGTTTCCCTCAAGCAAGATGAGAATTGCCCCCATTCCATGCCCCAGTGTGTTTAAAGCTCTATCAAAGTACATTTTCCATGACGACCCATACTTAGTAGTATTCTTTGCCTCAGATATGCACATTAAGTCTTTGTTAGGAAACTCGAAGTCTAAAGGCTGATAGTCATCTATTGCTCGACTTGCCAAAAAGTCTACTATTGACTACCTTGATGGCTTTCTGGTTTATATGCATGATATCGTACTCAAAAAACATAACTTGGGATCTGGCTAATCTCCTAATAAGGTGGGAGCTTCACAGAAATACTTTGATGGGATCAAACTTAGCGATTAGCCACGTAGTGTGGTACAACATGTATTACCTTAACCTCTAAGCTATCCAAGCTAAAGCACAACATAGCTTTTCTACAAATGAATAATTATTTTCATATTATGTAAACTTCTTGCTCAGGTAATAGATAGTTTGTTTATTCTTTCCTTATTCGTCATGTTGTCCTAATACACAGCCCATCGACTTATCTCGAATTTTTAGATATAGGATCAGCGATCGACTGAGTACTTATGGCATAAGTACTGGAGGGTTCGAAAGGTAATGTTTGACTTTAATCAAAAGCATATTGGCATTCTTGATTCCATTCTATGGGATTTTGTTTTTAAAGTAGTCGAAAGATTGGATCGCATTTGTTGGTACTAAGATATGAATTGGCTATGTAGTTCAGTCTTCTTAAGAAACTTCTCACTTTCTTTTGAGTTTGAGGTAGTGGCAAATTTTGTATGGCCTTAACCTTATCAAGATCAACCTCTGTTCCTTTCTTGCTCATAATAAAACCTAATAATTTATCGGATATGGCTCTGAATGTGTATTTGGTAAGATTTAGCTTAAGCTGGTATTTGTAAAGCCTTTTAAAGAGTTTTTGCAAATTGGCCACATGTTCACTCTCTTTTGACAACTTGGTGATCATATCATCCACATAGACCTTGATTTTCTTATGCATGAGATCATGAAACAATGTTACCATCACCCTTTAGTAAGTCACCCCAGCGTTCTTGAGCCTAAAGGGCATTATTTTGTAGAGAATGAGCCCCAACTGGTTTATGAATGTGGTCTTTTCCATGTTTTTAACTACCATTTTGACTTGGTTATATCTCAAGAACCCATCCATGAAGGAAAACAGTGTGTTTTTGGCATATTATCTACTAGGGTGTCTATGTAAGGTAAAGAGAAATTATCTTTTGGGCTGGCTCTGTTTAGATCCCTATAATCTACATACATTCGCACTTTACCCTCTTTCTTAGAAACTAGGACTACATTGGCTATGTATTTAGGATAGTTAGGTACTTTAAAAATTCCTGCTTCGACTATTTCTTCACTTCTTCTTTAATCTTTAGAAGCATGTTAGCTTTCATCCTTCTTAGCTTTCATTGTATGGGTTACACTCAGGTGTAAGAGGAAGTTATGGAACATAATGTTGGTATTTAATCCAAGCATGTCTTGGTAGGACCAGGCAAACACATCCTGATATTCTTAGGGGAGACTTATTAGTTTAGCTTGAATTGATGGTTTTATAGAAGTTCCAATTTTGACTTCTTTCTTATTATCTTCTAACTTAAGGTTTATTGTTTCAGTGGGTTCTTCATGAAGTAATATCTATTTTTCCTACTATTTAACTATTCTCAATAAGTCTACAGGAATGAGGTTCTCTTCAAGATCTTCTTCAAATTCAACCTTAACGGCGTAGATCGGTTATTCGAAATCGATTTTTGAAGTTTCAGTATGAACATTCATGTCAACTTCATCGGGTTACCTAAAAATATGAAACAAGAACAATACAGGTCGAAAAATATGCAAAGAAAGGTCTAAGGTTAATAAGAACTATGAACAAAAAGAATGAAATGCATAATGCTTAGTCTTTTTCATTGGTAATACTTAATAAAAAATGCCCATACAAATGATCGTACAATGTTTTTAGGCAAAAACATGTAGGTTTAGCTGATAGTATTACTTTAAAATATACTTGAATAGTACAGGAATCTCAATCTTAGTCTAAACACTCGAAACAAATCCTGGAAGGTATAGACTAGTCTCTGGACTTATGGTTGACATCTCTGGCTTATCAATCACATTGATGGAGACATCCTTGAATACCTTATTTAATATAAGCATAGCATTAGTAGAGCCAGTGTTTACATGTCTTCTTAGGTAAAAACTTTCTCAAAGTGGAGGGAATATCATTGGCTTATCCTCCATGTCTCATCCTAACAAATAAGCCATCCTCTTCTTATGTTCTTTCTGAGCTTGTTTTCTTTTTTACTGTACATTGGGCTTAAATCCTAACCCTCTTTTGTTGATCAAATTGACAACTTTTAATGCTTCAGCAATCCCTTGGAGGTGTTTTCTAAATCCTTTTCTAGCCTGGGCACTTTTGCCGATAGTCAACTTCAAAGGATTGACAACCTTCTGATAGGCGGGGTTCATGTTGAACCATTGCAACCCTTCCTTGACATAAGTAGCATTGACAAACTCAAAGGATTAGAAAGAGAATTCTAGGATATCTTCATCAAGTTTGACATATGGGGTAATAGTTGAGGTAGCAGCAATGATATCTATTCTCCTCTGATACTGGCAACTTTATTCTCAAAGATGAATTTCAACTTTTGGTGCAAAGATGATGGTACTACCCTAGTAGAATAAATCCAAAGCTTTCCTAATAGACAGTTATATGGTGGAGAAATGTCCATTACATGGAAGTCAACTTCTTAAGTACATAGGCCAATTTGGAGTGGAATGGTGATGTTTCCCACAAAATTTTAGCAAGTTTCGTTGAATGCCCACATAATCATATGACTATTTTGGATATGAGATGCATCAATTAGGAGCTTATTCAAGCATAACATGGGCATTACATTTAAAGCTAACCCATTATCAATAAGCACCTTGGGCAATGTGCTGCCTTTATAATACATGGTGATATGAAGGGCTTTGTAGTTTTCTCTCCCTCTTATGGGATTTCATCATTGCTGAAAGATACGTAATTATCGATAGTGATGTTGCTCACTAAATGATCCAATTGACCTATAGAAATGTTAAGATGGACATAGGCTTTATTCAAAACGTTAAAGAGGGCATTCTTGTGAGCTTCAGAATTTAATAGTAGTGACAACACAAATATCTTGGTGGGTTGCTTGTTCAATTGATCGATGATGATGTATTTGATTTGTTTGATGAACTTAAGGAATTCTATAGCTTTTTTCTTATTCACTGGCTCCTTTAAGACTACCATATCTGAGTTTTTGGTTGCAGATTTTGGTGCTTAAGGAATTGGACTAATATTCTCTTGCTGAGCTTCATTTCTTGATGCTTTTAAGGCAAAATATCTACTACTCCAAGTTAGGTGACTTAGTCTTAAAAGATTCACGCTTGTTGCTTGCTAACTAGATTCCCTAGTGATTAAGGTTTTATTTTCATAGTTCTAAGGAACCTCCTTATCATCTTTATAAAGGAAAAGAGATAGAAGCTGAGTGATTATCCCTGGTGTAGGCTGAATAGGGGTGACTTTGGCTCTTGGTTGATTGTTGTACAAGATCAATGGCTTTCAACCCCGTATGGAGGATTGCCCTTTTCTTCTTCTACAATGTTGACAGACGGCATTGCTTTTGCAGTCTCAGTATGCAAGGTTTTCTTTTCATCATAGAATTCGATGCTACCTTTTTTCATCATCCTTTGAACCATAGCGTAAAACTTTTTGCATGTTTGAAGAGTATGGCCATAAATAGTATGGAAATCACAGAAGTCATACATTCTTTTGTTTGTTTTCTCGGCTACATTAAGTAGCTTAGCTTGCAATAGGATTTGCCAAACTAAATTCATTGGCATTCTAACTTTTTATATGTTTTTTATAATCTCGCAGTTTTCTTTAATGACCATTCTCTTTAGGTCTAACTCAGCATGAGTTTAAGATAAACTGGCTTTAGTGCAGGATTTCAGTTGCTGACTAGGCTTCATTTTTTCTTTCCCTTTGTCTTTGCAGATATTTTTGCTACCTGATTCATTTTTCATGGCCTCATTCATCATCCCACAAAGTATGACTACATCCATGAAGCTCTTTGGGAAGCTTTTTACTATCTTTTTGTAATAAAGGGCTTACAATGTGCCATAAATCTAATAGTCATCTCTTTTTCTATCAAAAAAGGATGAATCTGGGAAGCCTGCTCTATTTATCTTAAAGCTTACTCGCTAAAACTTTCATTAGCTTTTTTTTTCATGCCCATAAGAGATAGATGACTTGAGATCTGATCATTTGTAGGCCTCTCTTTATCTATGGCATTCATAGGTAGATTGATATGTTCATCTCAATCCTTATAGAACTCAATCTTGGATCGATCCACCATTCCTTGGACCATTTCCAAGAATGATAGGCCATGTTGTAAATCGTGTCCTTAACTGCATTGGCAGCAGGATGTTTCAATGGTATTCCTTCTTTGATTTTCATCATTTGTTACTATTCTAGCTTTTACGAAAGCTTGCCAGACCTAGCTCATTGAGTATTTGACTTTTCTAATTTTTTTCACCTAACAACCTTTCCCATCGATTATCGCATTCACTCCCAGTTTGGCATGATTAGGGAGTGGATTGGCTCCAATATTTGGTCCAGGCCCTTGTTCGACCTTGATCACTCTTTTTTCTAGTAGACCTTATGCCTTTCGTTTAAATGAAATGCAGTTCTCAATGGAATAGCTTTGCGCTCCAATGTGGTATTCACCATCTGGGGTACAATGGTGATGTTGGGTTTATGAATACTGGGGCCACTCGTATACATGCCAATAAGCATGAGTAAATATCTTTATAGGAGTAAGGGAGTGGTTCAAAATGCTCTCTTTCTCTAGGTGCTTGTTGATTATTTGGAGCTATTGCATTATTCATGTTGCAAGGTTATGCACTCCAGGTCGCGTTTTGAACAGGATATGGCACGAAGCTCATTGCTAAACAAATTCGAGGCATGAACTGATTGTGGTGCCAGGGAGTAAGGATTTAAGACCCATATTCAACATGTTCAAGGGGTACATAGATTGTGCTAGATGCAAACTTTGATTAAACATAGCATGGTTTTCACTAACAACGTTCACCTCCTTCTTCTTACCCTTAGTTACTATCTTTTTGATCGATCCAAATGATTCCTCAATGGATATCCTACCATTTTTTACGGCGTTCTCTATCATTTCACCTAATAGAATCATATCAGTAAAATTTTTATGGTGCTTCCCACTAGCCTTTCATAGTAAGGAGCTTGTAGGGTGCCAAAAAACATGACTGTTATTTCTTTTTCAGTTAGAGGGGGTAAACTTGACTGTATCCTTTCTCCATCTCTAAGCATACTGCCTAAAACTTTCATAAGATTTGTTTTTCCATGTTCATGAGAGAGAGACGATCCGGAGCCTAATCAGACACATGCTTATACTATATAAGGAATGCACGTGCCAAATCTGCCCAAGTTTGAATTCCTACAGGATCAAGCCCTTTATAGAATCGGAGAGCTACCCTAATCAGACTATCCTAGAACCAATGGATCAATAGCTTCTCATTCTCTTTATACCCCATCATTTTTTTACAGTACATATGAAGATGGACAGTTGGGTCAGTAGTCCCATTGTATTTTTCAAAATCAGACATTTTAAACTTGGGTGGGATAATGAGACTCAAAACCAGCCCCAATAATTTTACATCTATGATTCTAAATTTATAACTCTTTTGGACAGCTAGAAGGCATTTCTTCAGTGACTAATATTTATCCAAGTCCTCATCATTTTCTGAGGGCCTTTTTGCTTGCTCTTACTCTATTTACTCATCGAGGTCTGAGACTATAAGCCTTGCTGGTGAAGAGCTAGCACCTTGAAATCCTTGAATCAAATAAGGTGTTATTGCATGATTAATGTGAATGGATGGCTAGGTTGGTAGGATGTTTGCTATCAGAGGATGCTGCCCATGCAATGACCCTTCCTGAGCATTGGTGGCTTTAGTACCACCATTCAAATTGCTTTCAAGATTAACGGGTTCTTTTTTTATCTTAACTATGCCCGTCTATCCTTTTTCCTTTAACACATCAGACTGTAGTTTGGTTAGATCAACAATCTGAGTTCGGAGTTCCTCATTCTTACAGGGTGATTGCTCTTGAGGCTCTCTATACATGAGTTTGAGTTTTTCAATGTGGGCTTGGTGATCATTTTTCATTGGTTTTTGATAATTATGAGTGTTGTACCAATGGCGAACTGTAGCTTTCATGTTTTGGAGCACCTCAACCTTAAATTATTATCAGATTAGGGCTTTATGATATGTTCATGGACATTTTTGATGCAATGAGAATGAATAAGTGATCATGAAGATAAATGAATGAAAAATAATAAAAGAATTAGGTTAGTCATGCAAATACAAAAGGGACAATTGGATTAAAGGGCAGTTCCATTAATAACATTTTTCATTAAAGGAAAAAAACTATCCCGATTACATATGATTACATTTGAAAATGCCTGACATAATTACATTGCCTAATTACATGGTCCAAGAAATACAACAAGTTTTGCTCATGGACTCTAATGGGCAAGATATCTTGTGTCAGGGATCGAGCTACATCCATCATGTTGTTGACCTTTAATTGAGGTACCTAAATTTGCTCTATGAGACAGTGATGATGGTCTTGATAGTTTTGGCATGCATGATTAACCATTTGAAGCCATTCTTGCTCCTACTATTCAGAGGCTTTCACCAGTGCATTGACTTAGTCTTGGCCAGCTTGAAGGGAATGCTCTAAATCTTGAATTCTGAATGCCAGAGCTCCATTTTTAGCTTGGTTTGCTCTCAAATTCTAGACTTAAGCTTTTAACTGTTCATTTTTCCTTCGATAAGTTGATACAAGAGCATGGGTTCTAACAAGCCTTTCCTTATTGACCTTAGCCACTTCTCTTTATTGATGTAGTTCCTTCTTAAGAGTAGTAATTATTTTCTTCCACTTAATCGATGACTTTTTAAGTCTTCGGGACTTGCTTGCCTTGTTAAAGGCCACATTCTCTTTCTTCAAACTCTGAAGATTCTCCTTAAGGCAGTTCTTTTCCTTACTAGGCCTATTCACCTCGCCATCCTGGACGTAAAGGTTTATTTTCAATTGACTATTTTCATCCTCTGATCAAGTAATCTCCTTTGCAAAAGTCACCTTTTCTTGTTTAAACTCTTGCTTGAGCAATTCAATCTCAAAGGGAAATTCATCAACTGATATTTGTGATGTCCCAACACTAGATAGGGGTAGGGTGTCATTAATGCAACAAATCCTCAATTCATTATATCCTAGGGTCATACTACTCCCTCTCTAATAACTTTCCATGCAGCGGGTTTGTTTCCATGCATGAAAGGCTAGCTGGACTTTTGACTTGTAAGCAGGCTCACCATAGTCGAAATCTCACAACTCTAGTTCTTGGATGAAGGGGATGAATTGATGAGAATTGTCAAAGGACTAAAAAGGGTACATAGCTAGCACTTCCCCATAACCCTATAAGCGACACGCAACTATAATTTCTGCATCAGTATATGACCATTTGTAGGGAAAACCAAAAGGCCTTCCATGTTACCTCCCTCCCTTTCAAGTTCCAAAATTTTTAGACCCATTGCTCTTCAGATTTTTCTTGAGGCCATTCCTTCTCAAGTCCTTTGGAGATAAGGCTAAAGTTTGGTAAGAAGCAGTACGATGTCCTATTTTCTTCGGGCTAAAGTGATTGAAAAGCCAAATATGAAAGAGCGGTGCACATCTGATGAATCTGCCCGTACCTATTTTCTTACAAAAATTAAGAGCTTAAATAGTTTCAATAATGATGGCCGATGAGGGATTAATATTACAACACAAATGAGAAAATACTTCTATTACCGTAGCTTTAACATAGCCTAATTTCTTTAGGAATATAACTAAACCATATATCACCAAAGCGTAGATATCTTAGATTTTTCGGATGCGAACTATACTCACCATTGCTTTTTTCAAACTAGCCCATGAGATGCATTCATTGTTCCCTTTTTTTTATGTGACTCTCAATCCAAGACTCTGTTGCCTCGAGGATTTGAGCTAATCTTTTCTTAAAAGTTAGAGGGTTCAACGCTTTGCAATATATTCTATCAACCTTCGCTCTCTCAATGTTGAGTGATGCAGTGTATTCATCAACCATGGGGACCATATCTTCATGATTAAAAGTGATACACCGATATGCTGGATTCTAAAACTAAGATGCTACTGGCAGTAAGCCAACATCCAAATGGACTTAGAGCAAAAGAGTAATATCTCCATATCTTTTAGTAAATAATTCCCTTTCGGAATTGTCTTAATTAGTCCATATAATCCTCGATCCTGCCAATCATTTTAATGTACCCTATCTTGATCCTTTCATGCACCACTAAGACATACCTCGATTTAGGGATGTCTCCATCTTCACGCTATCAGCGTTCTGACCATGCTTGAACTTCTTTAAAGTGTTTTAGCTTTAAAGTGGACTATTACTCCATGATGGACACCTTTTAATGAACATTGAACCATTAATCAATTGTCCCATGGTGATGGTGATTATGATGGAATGATGCATGGTGAAAAAGAAAAGCATAACGGGAACAAGTTAGTAACCAATACAAAATAATAGGCAAAAGATAAAGAAAATAAGGAATAGAAATAGAAGCATATCACAAAATTTACCCTGAGAATAGGAGGTACATTAACTAGGGGCAGATGGGTAGCATAACGACATGTCCATATTAAAATTATCTCTTCATGAAGTAACATGATACCTTGTGAGGATTAAGACTGCCCATTTAAACGGTGATGTTTGTTCATCACCATCTATATTAAGTACATGCTAAGCCATCATTCGGGCAGCATGACAGCTTATTTCTGTCAAATATAACTATTTTAAGATGGCGCTGCAGGTGATGACATTTATTTGTCCTTACCCACTTATTAAAGAGGATTTGTCATCGAATGTAGTGGCATATCCCAAAGGAATGATCATGAAAATAAAAATGACAAACACAGATGATAATGTTTGCCCATCATCGCCTACATAACCATGGTATATAGGAGTAAAGGTAAGAAATGTTTGCCCGAGTGATCCTATTTTTCGATTTATTCTAGTAGCATGAAGTATAGTTTGACATGGCTTGGCTTGTAAGGTTCACATATGGGTTTAATTTTATGCCTATTTTGTTACCCGAATCGCTATTCCGTCTGAAAAGGATAGTCGAGGCACCCCGATCCTAGGCCCATCACAAGTTTGGCAAAACAAGTTTGATCCGATGGATGTATTTCCCTATGAAATACGTAATTTACATCTCAAAAGGTTTTGCCATACCTATACGGAGGGTTACTCACAAAGATGGATGGCTCACTTCCTCCTAAGAATTAGGATACTAACCACTCCATGGTCTTTGGTAGGAATCTAGTGCAAATGCAAGTGCACAGTGTGTGCCGAGGAAACAATCAAACCTTTTTGTTTTACTCACATATTGCCATATTTATTTAAATTAACATTTAATCTGGCACAAATAATCCCTAACAATCCCAGGACAAAAACATAAACAATAGAGATTAGTAGGCAAAAATAAAAGAGAGTTATCTAAATAATTATGGAGATTGAAAAACCAAGAACCAAGTGAGCAATAGCTAGTTATAGGCCTAACTATCTAGTTTAGCTCTCTAGCAGAGTTGCCAAGCTATTGCTATGTGCCCACCTTTAAAACTTTAAATGATCTAAAGGACATGGCACGCTCGAATTAAAAATAAATGATGGTTGGTTATGGTCGAGCCTTGAGTTACCCACGATTAGGATTTGGATTAGGCATAATAATGGGAAGGAAAGGGAAGATATCGTTAGGCGAATCGTTCATCCAACTAGTCTCAGATGGCCTTCATGAAGTGGCCTTAAACTTGGAGTTGTCGCTGATCATTTCGGGCTAGGCAAAATCAAATGCTTATTGAAAACAATATTCCTAGTTATGAAACTTGAAACATTGATTTCAAGGTCTACAAAGCTCAGAGATTCATTGATTGGGTTCAAGAGTTCGTTACACGCGTGAAAGGATTAGTATTCCCACGACACCCAAAATTGGTACCTACTAACTATGTCTCACTTTAGTCTTAGTTGAATCAGTTCCATTTAGTCTTTATCTAGTTAGAATCCTCTTAAATGCATGAAGTTTTGGTGGAAATACAAATTCAAGTTTTTAAAGAAAATTAGATCACCTATGCATCTCGGAGATGTGAGGAACATAGGGCTTTTGTGAAAACAATGTCCGGATTAGATTTAAAAAAATTAAATGTTAAGTATTAGGTAGTGGAGAGATACCAACACAGAATATTGCCTTGTAAATTTTATTGAAAAAATAAATTTTAAACATGAATTCATGATAATCATTCAGAATGAAACGTGTTAGTGAGATAGAAAAGGAGAAGTATAATAAGATCATAAACAAGCAATCATAAACAAAAGAACGTGAAAATGAGAGACAATCAAAATGTATCTCATAATTACCTCTATTATTAAAGAATAATCATGGTGAAAATTTTACAGACAGGTCTAGATTTGATGGTAATTTGAAGGTCAAAAATGATTTTAATCAGAGCAGTCTCAGACACCCGAAAAAAAAATTTTGGATTTTTTTAGGTAAAGAGGGGTTGAAGTATCCCCTCAGAGAGGTGAGGTTGGAGTATCCTTAGAGATAGAGTTAGGATAATATTTAGGAATAAAGAGAAAATTTGAATCTTTAATTAAGAACGGGCTTGGAGTATCCCCTTAGAGTAGTAGGGTTAGAATATCCCTAAATATAGAGTTAAGAAAAATTTAGGAATAAAGAGAAAATTTAAATTTTTAATTAAAAAAGGGGTAGAGTGTCCCCTCAAAGCAATGGAGTTGGAGTATCTCCAATAGCAAAAATTTTAATATGAAATCTTTTTATGTTTTTGTATTTTAGCCTTGATTCGAGTCAAAAGGGGTTGGTGTTGTAGCGAACCAACTAGATGCGTTTGGAGACATTCGAATGTCTCAATAAAAGGAGATTCAAAAATTAAGTTGAAAACAGAAGACAACATCGTGTCATCTTCATTCCCGAATTTTTTTTAGGTGCATTCAAAGGCTTCAAAGGGTGAATAAGGTACCATTAGAAAGGTAACTCGATAAGATTTAATATAAAAATATTTTAAAATCCTAGAAAATCACTTTCTAAGCAGAATTCATTTTGAAATTAAGTCTATCTTAACACTAGCATGTGCAAGGAAAAGGGCATGATAGATTTTGGAAAATCGTTCCAAGCTTACAGGATTTTTAGATCATGAACAATACCTTTCTAGAAAGAGAATTTTGTGAAGTTTTTAGGAAAAATATTTCAAAATTTCATAAAAACCATCTGACGAGCCAAATGGACCAAGTAGAATGTTGCACGCTGGTTTTAAGAGTTCCAAATAGCAAAGGTTTAAAATATAATAACTCCCTTGTTCGAGGTGATCCGAGGGCAAATAAGGCACTGTTAGAAAGGTAATTTGATGTCTTTTAAGGGAAAATATTAGAAAATCAAAGGAAATATTTTGTGGTTCAAAAATGATTTTTCAAATTTGGACTACAATGCTGCCAAAGCCAAACTAAGGGGATTATTCGATATTCTGGGTTTCTTGCGGGTGAAATTTGATTTATGGACATTCAAATGTCCATAACACAGGGGAAAAAATGACATGGGCATTACGAGTTTTTTCCATAATCCTAGAGCAGTTTGGGATGATGAAACAAACTGTTGACCATGCCATGAAGGTGTTAAACTAAAGATCAAGGCTTTGTATTTTTTGAGTAAAAGGGGGTATGTTTGCTTTAAAAACATCTTCAAACTTGTGTTATCATGAATCCAGAGCTAAAATTTTTGCTTTGCCCCCAAGATTGGAAGACCAATTTTATGAAAGCATTAAGTCTATGTTATTCTTCATCTATTGAAGGTAGCATGAACCTAACTTAGGGATTTTTCTAAAAATCAAGTTTTAAGAAATAAGCAAGCATTTTAATGGAGATTTCATGAATGAAAATACAGCATATACAAAGATAAGCATGGATTAAACATGCAAACATACAAAAATGACATTTTGACATGAAAAAAGGTGACACAAATGCAAAAAGATGACAAATTGGGTGCATGGAGATGGAACATGTTTAAGTAAAGGAATGGATGCTGGAGTTGTCAAGACAACATTTTTATTTCATAAGACTCCTTAAAACACAAGAAAATGTATGAACGTACCTAAGACATGTTAAAGTGACCATGTGAATATGGAAGGAACATCACAAAAGATGCATGAACAGAGGCTGTGCAATGATAAAAATGAAATATGGTGTGTTTATATATTCAAACAACATCAAAGTGTCAAGAGGGACATTAAGATCCTAATACTACCACAACCAAGGCAACGGTAATGTATGAGAGTCTTAGGAGGGTCATGGCAGCATGAAGGGCTCACTAAAATAAAATGGATGATCAAAATAGAAAATGTATGGAACAAGGTAAAAAAATATATCAGTAAAAGCTTAAACTTTCCTCTTTTCTTAAAGTAGTGAGTTTGAGCTCAGTTTTTTTCCCTTTTTTCACTATTATTTAGCGAAAAAGGGTAAAAGGAAGAAGTTTCGTGTAATATGGTTGGTAATGGAGTATTTTAAGGATGAAAGTATGTGAAAGATTGAGTTTTTGAAGGTGTTCTGGTGGTGGTTTTAAGGAGCTACGAGAATAGAGGTTGGTTAAGGGTAAAAAGCAATGGGAAGTGTTTTTAGTGAGTTTTTTGAATTGGAGTTGCTGAAGGATTTTTGGGAATGGATGGAGTCTTTTGGGATTGTTGGAGAGCTTTTTTTTAAAATTGCTGAAGGCCTTTTTTCTTTAAGATAGCTAGGAATCCTTTATTCAATGCTTAGCCCCTGCTTTTAGAAGACAATGCAAAGGTATTTTTTATCTTTCCCTCCTATAGCAGGGACGTCTCCAGCTACCATGCTTAGCTAACTCTCTTTTTATTGGTTCTACCATGCTAAGCAAGAAGGTAGAAAGGCTATGATAGCTTGTAACTGGAGATATACCTACCATACCCTCTTACAATAATATTTCTTATGAAAGTAACCTTTAACACTGATTGTTTAGGCTCCAAAATTTTGTTTAAATCCGTTCATAAGCACATAGTTGAGGTTTACAATGATTTATGATAGTTTCTTTGTGCAAAAACATGTTTAAGTCAGGTTTTGAAGGCTGAAAAGTGGCTCAAATTGGGCAAAAATGCCTTAATGTATCAATATAAAACATGTTGTATCGATACCCAAGGCATTTTTACCCATCAGTATCGGCACAATGAGTTGTGTATCGATACTAAGAGAAAAAATTATTTCCAGTCTTAAGACTTAGAGGCCTGTATCAATACTCCATGGATTTGTATCAATACTTATGCTTGTATATCGATACATTTTGCCAAAAATCATAACTTTAGCCACTACCAAGGTTTGTATCAATACAAGCATGCTAGGTATCAATACCACATCTTAGATATCGATACCAAACCCTCTTGTATTGTATACTACATTTGAAAATTCCAGTTTTTGGTAATGTAAAGCCTCGTATCAATACTTGTGCACCAATATAACCTGCATGTACCCTGGCTTCCAAAGTTACCTTAACTTGGTCATAATGGAAAATTGATCCGTGTACTCATTTAAATGACTCTGATGACATCATGGAAAATAACCTTTGATGCCTCATTTTACATTTTTCTTTAATGTGACCTATAGGCATTTTAGACTTTCCCAAAAAAAAATTTTACCTCACGCCGTGTTGCCTAATAGTGCCTGGCAACATGGCATTCGATAGTCATCCCCTATTTTTTTTATTTTTTGATTTTATCATCTTTCACTTAAGCCTTAAGATGTCAAAAGCTAGCCTGGACGAATTGAGGTGTCTACAGATGGCTAAAGGCTCTCTCATGAAAATTTTCCCCCTTATTTAAAGGAAGAGAATCAGCCAAAGCTTGAAAGAAAAGGCCTTGGCCGAATAGTTCTACAAAATTTTACCATTTTCACCATTTTTATTTTTTATTCTTTTATTTATAATTTTTTAGATTTTTTTCATTTTGATAAAGTGGAATTAATGAATTTGTCATTTTATATGATGATGTCATGCATGATATCATCATCTAGAAATATAAGAAAGGAAAAA
Organism: Adansonia rubrostipa; assembly: GCA_038381775.1. Lineage (NCBI taxonomy): Eukaryota > Viridiplantae > Streptophyta > Magnoliopsida > Malvales > Malvaceae > Adansonia > Adansonia rubrostipa. The sequence continues at coordinate 4,602,073 of JBBYHM010000025.1, forward strand.
ATTTAATTTGATCAAAAACAAATTATAGAGATTAAATTGTAACAAATTAAAAATGATGTATTCAAAGAATAAAATTTTACATAATAAATTTAACTAAAAATTTAATCAAAATAAGCTTCTTGGGCCTGTTAGAAAACAAAAATGAGCTCATTGAGCTTATTGGAAAGTTAATGGGCCTATTGGGCCATCATCGGGTTTCGAGGCCCATGAAATGAAAAAAATAAAATTTTCCCAATTAAAAATAAAATGAAAAAATTTTGATATAAAAATTCAAAAAAAAAATTTGAGAATTTTTATATGCAAGAAAAAAGCAATTAAAAATTCTAAACTTGTAAAATTTTACAAGTAAAAACCTTTTTAGGAGAAAATTAATCATTTGGAAGAAATACAAACTTATAAAATAAATTAAATTTTTAAAAACTGAATTAATATGAATATAACAAAAATATTTAGAGAATTTTTAAAATTATAAACTCAGAAAAATCCTACCAAAATAATTTACGCGGTAGAAAACTTTGTATCTTGGAAATGGAAAAATTTTAAAAATATAATAAAAATGAATTAAATCCAATAAATTAATCAAAATATTAATTTATAAAAATAATAACGATAAAAACTTGAAATTCGGAGCAATTTTTACTAGGATAAATTTCATGAGTATGTTATTTATGGTATTGTGAAAAATTCAAATTTAAATCATAAAATTGACAACTTGAGATATCGAGATAAAAAAATGTCAATACAAATTTCTCCTTGAATGTTTATGATTTTTTGGAGCGAGTATCAGTATAAATACTGCATAGGCATCAGTAAAAATATACGACAACCAATTTCTCAAAGTTTACAAAAATTCTCAAAAATTTCCTCAAAATCAAAAATTCGATCATGATATCATCTACCAAAATGAATTTCAAAATTTCACAAATAAAGTTAAACTCATTTCTTACCTCGATATCACCTTTTAACAACACTTTTTCTATCACATTTGTAGACACCTAATTTCATCCGGGTTTCTTTTCTAATAGTCTCAAATATCAAAAATTAAGAATTCAATGACCATTTTAGTCGAGTGACCTATTTCAAGTAGATTAAAATTTTTCATGATCTTTTTAGTTATATCTAAATGGGCAAATATGCCATGATAGAAAAAAATGCCATTTCGAGGGCTGATCTCAGATGTAAAAATGATTATCAAGGTAAAAAAATAGTTTTTAAATTTATTTTTTTGAAATGTTGAAATTTATTTTTACAAATGTTATCATGGTCAAATTTTTTATTTTTAGTAATTTTTCTAGACCTCTTTGTGAAATTTTCGGAGTTGATTGTCACATAATTTTAATGATACTTATGTGGTATTAGCATAAAAAATGAGTTTTTAACTTTATTCCTTTGAAATTTAAAAATCTATTTTTATAAATATTATTATGGCCAAAATTTTCCCTTTTAGGAATTTTTTTGAATTTTTTGGTGAAAGTTTAGGAATTGACTATGGTATATTTTTAACAAATACCCGTGTAATATTTATGTCGATACTTACCCTAAAAAGTCTAAAATATTCAAGAACAAATTAATATTAGCATTTATACGATGAGATGTCAATTGAAGATTAGTTACAAATAAATTTTGACTTAAATTGTATTTAATTTAATTTATACATGTAAATTAAAATATTTTGGCACATAATTTATTTTTGATTTGATAATTTAAACTACATGCACTGCAAAATAATAATAAACAATTTAATACACTACCGAATTTAACTATTTAATTTTAATTTTAATTTTATTTAATTTTATTTAATTTAATGTGATTTGATTTATTTATTTAATATTTTATTAATTTCATGTAGCCACTAACCTGGCCTTTATGTAAATTGATTTAGGTTTAGTATGATTTAATTTATTTATTTAATATTTTATTAATTTCGTATATCCACTAATGTGGCCTCTATACAAATTAATTTATGGCCAAATTAATCAACAAGTGGCATTTCATGCTTTGCAGACTTAATAAGCTAGGTGTTAGAAAGCATGGTTAATGCATGTTAATTCATGAAAGCTCTAAGAATGATAATAAGAAAAAGTAGGTTCAGCTGAATAAAAAGAGGAGGGAGGTTTTCTCAATTAGAAAAATAGTTTTAGGATTCAACTTCAATTTGAGGGTTATCTTACCTTTATCTCTAAGCAACCTTACGAAAAGAAAAAGAAAAAGAAAAAAAAAACAACACTTGAAAAGAAATTTTGATAATTGCTAAGGTATTCTCAACCTTTTAATTTCTACTTTGATTTTTATTTCTTTCTTTATTGTGAGCTTCATAATAGTTTAAGCTAATAGTGTAAATACCAATTTTGAAGCCAACTTTGAAGCAATGATCCAATTTTAATAATGTTCTTTATTAGTTTAGCTTAAAATTTATGTTAAATTTATTTTGATTATTTGTATATTTTGTTGTAATATTTTTCTGGATTATAAAATTTGAATTTTTGGATATGAAACTTATGGATATGGTCATGCATGAATTGATTTTGGCATGGATATATTTTTTTGCAATTATTTTTGGTTTGATTGAAACCTTAAAGGAAATTTTTGTAATTTTTTCTTTATTTGTTTTTAGTTAATTTTAGAAAATATGATTTTTAGAGGATAAATTATAATTTTCCCATATTTTTAAGATCCATTAGGAACATTTTTGTCTTGGCTGAATGGTAAGGATGATATCTTTTAAAGTTTTCTTTTTTAGGGCCATGTTATAATCTTAGAGAGCCTAGGGACTGATTTGTAATTTTTGTAAATTTGTTACATAGTATAGTTAGGTTTGGCCAAATTCTCCTAGGCCAATTTTAGGTCACTTTTTATGTGTTTTGGGCTCATTTAGATGCTTATTTGTCATTTTTATGATATTTGGGCTATTTTATAATATTAAAAAGTTTAAGGACTTATGTAAAAAATTGAAAAAAATTTTCTAAGGCCATTGGTGCTTGGACAAATTTATTTTATGATTTTTGGTATGATTTTCATAATTTTTTGTGATGAATTTTGTGTAATTATCATTTTATTTTGATAGGGACCAAACTGCAAAGTTAGAAAATATTAAAAACCACTTAGAAAAACTTTGCATTTTAGAGTTAATATGATATTTTTGACATTTTTATATATCCTATTATTCTTATGGCCTTCCGTAGGGGTATAGATGTTTTCAGAACTTTTCATATCCCTTCAGTTTTCCGTTAAGGTACGGAACATAATTTTTAAAAGTTTAGGCACTTAAATACAATTTGTTTATTTTAAGTCAATTTTTATTTTTTTAATTTCTCCATTTAGGCTAAAATAATTATTTCCCATCATATTAGTGTCAATAGGGTACCAGGATACTTTCATGTCGAAGGTATACCGTAGGGGCACTTTAGAAAATTTTCATAAAATCAAGTATGTGATACTCATTTGGGATGCTTTTATGCCAAAGGTGTATATTTAGGATAGCTTCATCATTTTCTCATCTTTTTAGGGTACCGAGATGCTTTTACGTAGAAGGTATACTCTAGGGGCATTTTATAATTTTTAGTAAAGCCATATCTTAGGTACTCACCGGGATGCTTTTAGGCCAAATGTGCATATTTAGGATAGATTCTTCCTTTTATAATTATTTTTTAATCATTTAGGATTACCGGGATACTTTCATGTCGAAGGTAGACCCTAAGGGCATTTTTGTATTTTCATGTTACAACCAAGTCCTATGTGTTTACTAGGATGTTTTCATGATGAAAGTACACACTGGATTAGATTCTTCATTTTAGGTTAATTTTGGGTCTTAGGACATTTATCATATTTTTAATAATAAAATAAAAAGTTTTAGAAAATTAAGGCAATGTCTCTAAGTTAAAATAATATATAAAATTTTGCCTAGTATATGAGAGGGATTTTATGGATTATTTTAATAATGAGATATCCTTTTCAAATAGAAAGTCATGGTTTTTCAATTTTTAGAAAAATAATACCTTTTCTATTCCATAGGTTTTCTAGTGGGGCATAAAACATATTATGATTTTTAAAACTTTTTGTATTTCATCAGCTCTCCAGCGGGATATGATAGAGAATGATAAAAACTTTTGTATTCTCTTGGTTCTTTGAAAGGGTACGAAAGATATTTCGAATTTTTCAAAGTATTAAAAACATGATTTTCCCATTTGGAATAATAAATTTGATTTATAAAATTTTATTTCAAAATATGGGAATTAGAATTAAATATTAGATATTGAAATTGAATAAAAATCAAAATTTATGCTAACACGTAGATTAATAAGGTACTGATTACCAGGTATTATGAGAAGGCCAATCGTTACTTGTAATTGTAATTGACTCCCAAACCCTATAATGCAATCTTTGGTATAATCGCAGAACTTGGAGTTCGTTTCCATGGGTTCTGCAATCCTTGAAATGTGGACTCTGGCAGGTGACCAATCTCACCTGGCTAAAATAAGATTGGTGGCAACTCCAAAATAAATGGTTGTTTGATTATGACTAGTTATGTTAAGTCGAATAAGCGACAAACACAAAAAATAAAAGATAATAATAATGATACATAGTCCCCCAAATAAAAGAAAAATAATGATAAATAGATATGTATAGAAACAAAGGGTACATTTGTCATTTTAGGTTGGGCTCATCAAGATTAATATTTAGGCCATGTTGTGACAGCTTGGCAACTTTACTGGGGACGATTAAAGAGTCAAGCCTAAAATTAATTATTTGTTAAATAAATTTTGATTAATTTGGTTTCAATAAATATTTAATTATAATTATCCATATTTCAAAAAAAATCTTTTATTTTTGCCTTAATTACTTTTTTGTTTTTTTTTTAGTTTTTTTTTTTAGATTTAGGATAAGGCTTTATTTTAATGATATTTTACAAGAAAGGTTTGTTAATCCCTTCACACCCACTAAGCACGTATGCAGCAGTCTCTCTTTCTAATCTTTAGAAGAGGCATAGGTAACCTAATATTTTAAGTAGAGGTGAAGTAGCTCTGCGTTTTGAGCTGTTAGCCTCTGTTTGAGCCACTAAAAAGCCTAATGGGTGTAAATTCCTATGCCAACCAGAGGTGCTAGCCTTGTTATAGGCATGGAAGATGCTCTTTCTCAGTTAAACCCTTTCTGACATAAACCTATGATAGGTAAGGATTGGGTGCGTCGTTAGTCCATTTCAAACTCAAGAAGCAATTCGAGAACCAATTTATAAGTCTAACCTAAACCTTATATAGTGAAACTTAGTGACCTCTTAGTTAAAACCATGCCCGATTCTAGACATTACCAAAAAATTAGGAACACATGAAGGGATAAATATATCTTTTTCCTTTAACTTGATTGTTTTGTCTATTTAGATTTTTTTTTGTTGTATTTTGTTTTTTGGATTTATTATTTTTCGTGGATACTAACTTATTTATTCTTTTTTTTATGCATTTCTCATTTTCATATAGGGACGCTTGCTTTAGACTTGAATTTCAGCTCAGTTTAATTTTCATTAGACTTTATGGGTGAACAAGTATATTCAATGGTTATTTTCAATACATTCGAGGAGGTTCATGTTAAGTTAGAATCGAGTCAAAAAGAATGAAGGAACTGTATACCAAGGGATTTTATGTTAGAACTATAAAAAATCACGTATTTGGATCTTTGGCAGAATAATTTGTCAGAATTGGCCAAGATATGGGATGGTTGGGGTAATACTCGATTCATAGAAAAAACTGACACATTGCTTTTTTACTTAGAATACCAATAGATGAGCAACTAGTCTGTGCTTTCATAGAGTTCTGGGATCCTTCATATAGGTGCTTCTCATTTAGTCAACACGAAATGACTCCGACAATAGAGGAGATTACTTCTTTACTTAGGTTAGGGCCTTTAGAGTCAAGACCTATCTATTGTAAAAAATGCAACCTGGTAAGTCTTTAGAAGAAATTGGGACAGATTCTTTATTTACCACTTTGGTCAGCACCTCAATATATTGAGCATAAAGGGAATACAAGTGTTATCTCATGGCCATTTCTAAAAGGATATATCAAAAAAATGCTCAATAAGGGAAGAAGCCCTTGGTGCATTTGCCTTGGCTATATATGGATTAGCGTTCTTTCTAAGGATACTCAGACACATAAAAGTAGTGGTGGTGGATCTTTTTGGTCAGTTAATGAGGAACATGCATCCTACTCATGCTATGCTAGCTGAAATCATTTGAGTGCTCAATGGATGTCAAAAATCAGGCTGAGGCAGTTTTTTTGGAGTGCATTTACTGTACATTTGGGCCTAATGTCATTTTTAGGTGAAGCTACTGATAAAGTTAAGCCCTACTTCTCATATTCTGTTCCTCTCTAAGAATTTGTCAAGAAAAGTTGGCCTAAGTCAGGAACAAAAAATTAATGGGTGGAGACATTTATAAATTTGGCCCTTAAAGATATAACATAGAGGACTTCTTGGATTGCCCCTCAACCTTTTCTATATCAAGTTGGTCAATAACTAATGTCATCTTTAGGTGAAGCTACTGATGAAGTTAAGCCCTACTTCTCATATTCTGTTCCTCTCTAAGAATTTGTCAAGAAAAGTTGGCCTAAGTCAGGAACAAAAAATTAATGGGTGGAGACATTTATAAATTTAGCCCTCAAAGATATAACATAGAGGACTTCTTGGATTGCCCCTAAACCTTTTCTGTATCAATTTGGTCAAAACTTTTTGTGCCTTTGCTTGGCCTGTGGGGCATAGTGGGATACACACCATTTTTGGTTCGAAAATAGTATGGGTTTCAAAAATTATTCCCATGACCTCTGAGTTAGCTAGCATGGATTTGGAATATCATGGAGAAGGCTCTAGGAATTCACTTCAGCTGATGACCTTATATTGGAGAGAAAGATACGAATCAAGGTTACGTTTTTATGTATACTAGATTACTCCTAGCTATGATGCCTGGAGGAGTATCCAAGGGTGTAATTTGATTATCCTGAGTAGAGATGGAGTTAATCCTTAGGTATCCATACAACCAAAGCCCTCTATGCCATCTAAAATGGAGTTGATAAAAGAAGAAATGGTAAAAGGTAGCAAAAGATTGGCTATTGAAAACCAACTCTTCAAGAAGATGTCATGTATCTAAAGGTGAAGATGAAGGCTAATGAAAAAAAAGTCCAAAAGATGGAAGAATACTGTAATTTAATAAAGCAGGATTGGATTGAACAAAACAAAAAAATGATTACTATTGGTATATCTAGGAGTTTGAGTGGATCTTCTAGTAGGATATCTGAAGAAATGCATAAACCTCATGAAGAGCTAGGGGTATAGAAAGCTAAAGCCTTAGAGGGAGAAGTGAGAGTCATCATTTTTGAACTGAGCAAAAGGCATATATCGACTCTTGTATTCAATTAAGGAGATCATAGAGAAAAATAAGCAGCTCAAGATCGTCCTTGGTGAAGAACGAGAAAGAATGTCTAGATTGCTTCAGGAGAGGGAAAATGGCACCATGTCTGTTAAAGAGATGAGACAAGTTCTAGTTCAAAAAGAACTTGATATTGATGCCTTGGTTCAAGCCTAGCATAAAATGTATGTGTTTTGGGATAATAAGCTATGTTAGGTGGAGAATGATTATGAAAGATGGATGGTTAACTGTCCAGGTCGACAGTTCTACATTGATCACCTCATGAAGCTGATTCACTCGATAGTTATCCAAGCAAGAAATATGGTGGAAAAAACCCAAGTTTTAGGGAGTTAAATTAATTTAGTTGGTGAATACGGTCCCGTTGTACTTAAATTTTTAGAACAGGCTCAATAGCAGTATAATCAAATTAGAACTTTCCTTGTATGTAATCCAAACATGATCGATAATGTGTAATCTTTTATAAAGTTAATGGAAATTTAGTTCAAAATTTTCTACTAAATGAAGTGTTCTTATAAGTGCATTTATACATTCATATCATACATACATGCATATATACATTCATTAACAAATATACAATTTAATAAATTTGGAATCCTTCTTTCAAGGTTTCAAACATTGCAAATCAAGAGAGATCCACCAAGCAGTAATTCACTCATCGCTGTTATACTCGATCTAGAGTAAAGAAAATGGTTGAGGGTCAGTTAGCAAGACTAAAAAGACTTGAAGAAAGTCAACGTTAGTTTTAGGAAGCTATGATTAAGAGGTAGGAAAAATTGCAAGATTATATCACAAGGTTAATAGAGTTACTCATAGTAAGAGAGTCAGTCTGTTAGCCTGAAGGTACTACTGCCACTCCTGCCAAGACATTCAGGGGGTATAGCCAAGACATAACCAGCCAATGCTCAAGAAACTCAAACTCTGAATGTGCAAAATGTGTAACAAAATGTCCCTGGAGTTACACAACCCAATTATTATTATCTACCCCAATGTTCTCTCATTAGGGGTAGATACGAGAGCTATGCCTGTATGACAAAACTCAATAACTCCTACTGCCAAAAAAGAAAAAAAAACAAAAACAAAACAAAACCGAAGCAAAAATTAAGGAAAAAAATTACAGTTGCTGGAAATAAGGCTCAAAGCAATAGAGAAAGAAGAGCTTTATACCAATGTAGATATTAAGGACGTTAGTTTGGTTTTTGATTTAGTCTTTCCACCAAAGTTCAAAATGCCCAAGTTCGAGAAATATAAAGGTACCACTTGCTCGCAAGCTCATATTAGTATGTTTATCCAAAAAATGGTCAGATATTCACATGATGACAAGCTTCTCATCCACTGTTTTCAAGAGAGTTTGACTAGATCAATGTTAAACTCGTATAATGGTTTAACTTATAACCAAATTCAGTGCTGGTCGGATCTAGCCAACTTATTTTTGCAATAATATAAACACATGGCCGAGTGGGTACCTAATAGATTAACCTTTCAGAAATGGAAAAGATATCCATTGAGTTCTTTAAAGAATACACCAAAAGGTGGAGAGATTTGGCTTCTAAAGTGCAACCTCGTTTAGCTGAGAAAGAAACAACCATGTTGTTTATAGGCACTTTACGTCCTCCCAACTATGATAAGCTAGTACGGAATGCAACCAAGAATTTTTTCGATCTTGTCATTTTTGGGGAAATGATTAAAGACACTATAAAAGTTGGAAAGATTGTGCCTGGTGAATCTTCCACCACAAAAAAGATTAGCCTTGCCAAAAAGAAAGAAAAAACTTTATCCACCAATTATGTCATTAACTCTTTCATCAAGAATCCCATCCCTTTTATCGAAACCAAGGTTAACAATCCCAAAACACGCTTTCTTTAAATATAACCTGACTTCTGCCTTATTGAAGCCATAAAACACCACTCTAGAACCCCCTCAAAACCAAACATAAACTAATCAAACCAATCAACCCAAAGAAACAACCAGTCTAGACCCTGTTATGAACCTCTTCTTTATTCTTTTAATAAAATACTTGATAAGCTTTTAGAGGGTCGATTACTAACCCCATTTTTATTAAGCCATATAAAGGTAACTTGCCTAGTTGGTAGGACCAAAAACTCTACTGTGAATATCATGCAGTAGCAAGTCATTCAATTGAAATGCCTTACTTTTAAAAATAAGGTCTATAATCTTCTTGAAAGAAGAGCTTTAAATTTAATGCTACCCAGGGACCTAATATAGCGACAAACCCATTACCCAACCATTTTGAGCATGAAGTTAATGCCTTGATTACTGAATAGAAGTGTTGTATGAAAAAAGATGTTCGAGAGGTTAAGACCCTAATGGAAAAAGTTTAGGCGATTTTGACTGAAGGCAGAACTTTAGTCAGAATCATGAATATATAAATTACCAATTAGACTCTAGCCTAAACTTTTGTAAATTTCATACTATTCATGGGCATAGTTTCTAGAATTGTTCAAATTTTTTTGTTGTAATTCACAAAATGATGGATAGAGGACAAATTAAATTTTATAAAAAAATCACTCAACAGGAAAAAAAAAGTCATTTAATATGGTTGATGAAAGGTCATTAAGATCGCCCTATGGGGTTGGTTATCCATTGGTCATTTATTGTAATCAACCAAAGCATGTGCTTCCCAAAAGTGAAAATGTTCTAAAAATTCTCATTCGGACTCTGATACTTTTTTCGTACAAGGATAACAAGCAGATGCCCTGGAAAAATGATGTTGAAGTAGTAACTTCAAAAGCCTGGAAATATGATCCTGAAGTAGTTACTTTAGAAGCTTTGGCAAGTCAATTAGTGGTGGTTGATATTACTGGGGTCAGTCATGCAACTCGAACTGGACGTGTTTACAACCTAAAAGCCAGCGAAGTAGCTGCTGGATAAAAAACCAAAGGGCAAGCATCTGGGAAGGTAATAGTTATTGAAGACACTTCTATAGAGGTTTAAAAACCTATTAAAGAAAAAAGTGCTACTAAATTTTTAAAATTCATCAAGCATAATGAGCACAGCATCGTGACCAGTTAAAGTAGTAGCCAGCAAAAATTTCTTGATGGCATTACTGCTTAATTTTGAGACCCACAAAAATGCTTTATTAAAGGTGCCTAATTAGGCTTATGTCCTACAAGACATTTTAGTTAACAAGCTTGACCATTTGGTTAATAATATTGGTGCTGACAATTTCATCTGTTTTAGCAATGATGAAATTTTGCTAGGTGGAACTACTTCCACCAGAGCTCTTTAACTAATTACACTAGAACAATACTTCCTAAAGTACTTATTAATGATGGTTCAGCTTTGAATGACATGCCATGGATTACTTTGTCTCGGCTGCCAGTAGATTCCAGTTAGATTAAGCACAGTCAAACAGTGGCTAAGGCTTTTGACAGGATGAAAAGAGAAATCAAAAGAACTATTTCAGATCCATTAAATATTGGCCTATGCCCCTTTAAAATTGAATTTCATGTGTTAGATATTGCCCTTACATACAACTATCTTTTAGGATGCCTTGGATGCATTCTTTTGGTGCTTACCATCTTCTTTTCATCAAAAAGTCAGGTTCATAGTTGACAATAAATTGGTCAGCATATCTGGAGAGGAAGATATAATCACCATGACTTTAACCAAAGCCCCTACATTGAAGTAAATACTGATGTAGAGGAATGTTCATTTAAAGCATTTAAAATTGTCAACATTGCTTTCATTATTGAAAGATCTTCACTTTCAAAACCCTATCTTTCTAAAAGCACTTGCGTGGGTTTAAAGCTCACGGTGGGAAAAAGGTGCCCAAGCAGGAAAAAGGCTTAGCAAGTGCCTACAAGGGATGAGTCGATCTATTCAAGTGGTTGGCAAAATAGACAAGTATGGATTGGGCTACAGGCTAGAATAGAGCCAAAAAAGAAAATTGAAAAGGAAAACTAGGAAAAAAACTCAAGTTGTTTATGTTTTTATGTAATCACAGCATCAGAATTTTTCATCTGAATGATTGAAAAAAGAGAATAGAATGATCATGGGATCCATCTTTACCCTCTCAAATATGTCTAGACAAATTAGATTGTTACTGAGAAAACTATAGTGTTTAGGCTCAATCTAAAGTAATTCTAAGAACTCATATCATTTGTTTTGGACCCAAACATATGAGGATTTTTTTGCAAAGGGCTTAAAAATATCATATCATCATTTGTAGAGATAAAATGCATGCACCTTTTATGTTTACTCAATTTTTTTTATATCTATAATTTCTTTCTTTTTTGCAAATCACCTACATGAATCATTTACTATTTTTGTTTGCCTATTCTTGCTCTTCTTTTTGCAAATCTCTCAAAAAATAAAGATGATGATCTCATTCAGGACTTAAAAGTTGATTTTGAATGGTCTATTTGTTCGAACAATGATGATTTTAAAGAAAATGTTGATGATTGCACTCTACAACCTAATTTGTTAAAAATTAATTAAATAGAAGGATAAACAAATAATCCCCCATGAAGAGCCCATAGAGGTTATAAATTTAGGGGATGATAATGGTAGAAAGAGGTTAGAATAGGAGCTGCTATCACTCCTACAAGTAAGGAAGAGCTGATAAGTTTACTCTAGGAGTTTTGTGATGTTTTTCAATGGTCATATCAAGATATGTTGGGCTTAGACCCAAAAGTAGTGCTTCACAAGTTGCCTCTAAAACCTAAATGCAAGCCTTTTCAACAAAAGTTGAGGACAATGAAGCTAGAAATATTGCTAAAGATTAAAGATGAAGTGAAGAAATAGTTTGATGCTGGATTTCTCGAAATAGAAAAATATCCTGAAGAGGTTGCTAATATTGTCCTTATTTTTTAGAAAGATGGAAGAGTTAGAATGTGTGTAGACTATCGAGATTTGAGTCGAGCATGCATAAAGGATAATTTTCTTTTCCTTCATATTGATACCTTAGTTGACAACACTGTAAAAAAATTTTTTTTTATGGATGGATTGTCATATTATATTCAAATTAAAATGGCATTAGAAGACATGAAAAAAAACTACATTTTTCAAAGTTTGGGGTAATTTTTGCTATAAAGTAATGCCATTCAAGTGGAAGAATATTGGTGGAACTTACCAAAGAATAATGGTTACTTCATTCCATGATATGATGCATAAAGAGATTAAGTATACATGGATGACATGATTGCCAAGTTGCCCTAAAAGGGGAGGCATGTCATAGATCTACAAAAATTGTTTGAAAGATTAAGAAAATACCAGTTAAAATTGAATATGGCAAAATGTACTTTTGATGCATGATCAAAAAGGCTATTAGGCTTTATTATAAGCAAAAGGGGATTAAGGTTGATCTAGATAAAATTAGAGCAATTCAGGAGCTACCCCCTCTATACCTGCAAAAAGAAGTAAGAAGCTTCCTAAAGAAACTAAATTACATTGCCTATTTCATTTCCTAGCTCATGGACAAACATGATCCAATCTTTTAACTACTTTGAAAACATAATCCAGGAGAATAGGATGAAGATTGCCCAATAGCATTCAAAAAGGTGAAACAATATTCGGCAAATCCTCTAGTCCTAGTACCACCAGTCCTATGGCATCCCTTTATATTGTACTTTTTAATGTTTAAATAGTCGACAAGATGTGTGCTGGGACAACATGAGGAAACTAACAAAAAAGAAAGGGTAATTTATTACCTTAGTAAAAAATTTCTAGAATATGAGGGAAATTATTCTTAAATAGAGAAAATATGTTGTACCCTAGTTCAGACTACAAAAAGGCTATGGTAGTACATGCTGTATCATACTATTTGGTTAATCACAAAAATAGATCCGATCAAGTATCTTTTTAATGCCCCAACCTTGTTTGGAAAGATAACGAGATGGCAAGTCCTATTGTCAGAATATGATATAGTTTATGTGAGCCAAAAGGTTGTTAAAGGGAGTGCCATTGCTGAATTCTTGGCATGTTTAGCTATTGATGATTATCAGCCTTTAGATTTTGATTTTCCTGATGAAAATTTGATGAATATTTTGGTTGAAGAGGAAAGTCATTAGTTAAAAGAATCAATATTAAAAATATATTTTGATGGGGCCTCAAATGCTTTGGGACATGGAATTAGGGCAATTTTTATATCCCTGCAAGAAGAGTATTATCCTTTTACTGTCAAATTAGATTTTGATTGCACAAATAACTTGGAGAAATGAGGCATGTGTTATAGGACTCCACGTAGCTATTGAGATAAATGTTTGAGTGTTGAAAGTCTATTAAGATTCAGCTTTGGTAATCAATTAACTACATAGGGAATTGGAAACTCGAGATTTGAGGTTGGCATAATAGAAAAAGTTGATTCTTGAACTGTTACAAAAGCTCAAGAAAGTGGATTTCATTCATTTGCCTTGAGATGAGAATTAAATGGCAGATGCTTTTGCTACCCTTGCCTCGATGTTTAAAACAAATGAGAAAGAAAAAATAATCTCGATCCAGATAAGCTTGTACAAGTCTTCTACATATTGTTATAATGTTAAAGCAAAACTGGATGGCCATCCACGGTATTGTGTATCAAAAATACATCAAAGATTGAGAATACCTAGACAATGCCTCTGAAAATGACAAAAAGACACTGAGAAAGTTAGCAATGAATTTTATTTTGGATGTTGAAATCCTTTACAAGAAAAATTATGATCAAACATTGCTAAGATGCATGGATGCTCCTGAAGCATAGAAAATTTTGGAAGAAGTACACGAAGGAGCTTATGGATTCATGTTAATGGGCATAAAATAATGAGACAAATCATGAGATTAGGCTACTTGTGGATGACTATGGAAGAAGATTGTATTAGGTATGCCCAAAAATGTCATAAATGCCAACTCTATGCAAATAAGATTCACGTACTGCCTTTACTATTGCATGTTATAACTGCTCCATGGCTCTTCTCTATATGGGACATGGATGTCATTGGATCAAGTTCCCCAAAATCTTTAAATCATTATCATGTTATTTTAGTGGCCATAGACTATTTAACCAAATGGGTTGAAGTTGCTTCTTATGCAAATGTGATAAAGTCGATAATGATAAAATTCTTGAAGACTAAAATTATTTGTCAAATTAAAATCCTTGAGAGAATTATAATAGACAATGCCCGTAACCTGAATAATAAGTTGATGATAGAGGTATGTACCTAACTTAAGATCTCTCATCATAAGTAATGGCATACCCTCCAATGATGAATGAAGCAATAAAAGCGGCTAATAAAAATATCAAGAAGATTGTGGCAAAAATGATGAAAACTTATAAAGATTGGAATGAAAAACTCTCTTTCACCTTCTTAGCTTATCGAACTTTAGTTTAAACCTCTATTAGGGCAACACCTTACTCTTTGATTTATGGCACAAAAGCCGTTATACCAATTAAGGTTAAAATCCCCTCACTTTGGGCATTGATGGAAAACCAAATTAGAGTAAGTTGAATAGGCCTGAGATCATTATGAACAGTTGAACTTTATTAAAGAAAAGAGGTTACGAGCATCCCAACATGGGTGAATATAGCAAAAAGAATGATAAGAGCCTACGATAAGAAACTTTGTCCAAGACAATTTCATGAAGGGGAGTTAATACTAAAGAAAACCCTTCCTAGCCATAAAGGTCCACACGATAAATGGGCTTTAAATTAAAAAGGACCTTATGTGGTACCAAAAGTATTTTACGGTGGGACATTATTTTTGGCAAAAAATAGATAGGCAAATTTTACCCAATCTTGTCAATGCTGATAATGTAATGAGGTGTTATGCCTAAAAGGTAATTCCTAAAAAAATAAAATGATAAAGAAAAAAAGAAAAATAAATAAAGGTGTTAAAAAGGAGAGGCCTCAAGTTGAAAGCTCGAAAAGGGCAACGTGAGCAAAAGAATACATGAAATAAAATCTGCTGAATGTTCAAACCCAGAAAAAAGATAAAAGTGTTAAAAAAGAAAGGCCTCAAGTTGAGAACTCAAAAAGGGCAGCTTAGGCAAAAGAATGCTTAAGATAAAATCTGTTGAATGTTCAAAGCCAAAAAGAAAGGCGGAACGTAATCAAAGATATCTTCAAGAGATCGATCCATGAAAGAATACTGTTCCATTTAAGAAAGACTTTTAAAAAATTGAAAAGGAGATTCAAGCCATCTAAACAACACCCAATTTTGTTCTATACCTTGTTCATACTCTTATTGTATCCCTTTTCTCTATTTCAATATAAATAGCATTTTTATACATATCTTTGTCATTTTTATTCATACTTTTATCATTTTGTACCTTTGTCACTTTTATTCATACATTTGTCACATCTTAGTTATATGCATACATTTCTGATAATGATGATTGATATTTTTCATAAAAAATAATGAAAAAAATTTTTTTGTATTACTTTGGACTTAGGTCAAACATTATAAGGATCTTAATTACTTTTTCAATTCTTCAAATATTCTAGGAAAATGGATAACATGGTCAAATGCTATTAAAAGAAAAAGGAATTCGAAAGTAATCTTTAAGAGATTTTTTTATAATAAATCCCTCATATGGAAGTTCAAACTTCAGCATAATCTGTTTTGAGAAGAGTTTACCCACAATACTCTTTGAACATGCCTTTGACCCCAAATACTGGAGTAAGCTCACTTTTCGTGCTTCATGTTTTGAACATATTTTCAAATTGAGATTCATGCACTGACTCTCTTGCCTAAAAAATACGAATGTCTGCAACATTTTATGAAAATGTCTTCCACTCCAAGTAAAAGTATACCTTCAAAATTGAAAGACATCTCAAGAATAGTTTCAAAAACCCTTAACTTTAATATGATGAAGTCATCATATGCATTATGCATGCATTTGCATCCTATAATTTATAGGAAAAGTCAAACATGATGCATAAGGATAAAGATGATCCTACTTATACTCTAAAATTGAAAAGTATGTCTTTCATTCTGATACTTGATCAAGTTTCAAGTGTTACACAACCGTTCTCCTTGTTGACCCATAGGTTTTGCCTTGGTAAACCCTTTTTCCTTGTTGACTAGTAAGTTTTGCCTCAATCAACCCATTTATCTTTGTTAACTAGTAGGTTTTGCCCCGATCAACCTTTCTCCTTGTTGACCTATAGGTTTTTGCCTCGATCAATCCTTTCTCTTTGTTGACTAGTAGGTTTTGCCCAGTTAGCTCTTTTATCTATGTTGACTTGTAAGTTTTGTCTCGGTCAATCTTTCTCCTTGTTGACTTATAGGTTTTGCCTCAGTCAACCCTTTCTCCTAATTGACTAGTAGGTTTGCCTTAGTTAATCCCATTTATTCTTTGTTGACTTATAGGTTTATCCCAGACAACTCTTTATCTTTGTAGACTTATAGGTTTTGTCCTAATCAACCCTTTACCTTTGTTGACTAGTAGGTTTTGTACCGATCAACCTTATCTTTATTGACTTATAAGTTTTGTCTCAGTCAATCTTTCTTATTTATTGAGTAGTAGGTTTTGTCTTAATCAACCTTTTTTCTTGTTGCCTAGTAGGTTTTGTCCCGATCAACTTTTCTTATTTATTAACTTGTAGGTTTTGTCTCGACTAACCTTTCTCATTTGTTGACTAGTAGGTTTTATCCTGGTTAACCTTTTTCCTTGTTGAATAGAAGGTTTCATCCTGCTCAACCTTTCTCATTTGTTGACTTGTATGATTTCGTCCTGGTCAACCCTTCTTTTTTGTTGAATAGCATCCTAGTCAACTCCTTTAAACTTAGGTCTCGCCCTAGTCATCATTTTAATTTAAGGTTTCACCGTTGGGCTAATTAGTTTTGTTCATTATTAGTTTAATTTATTTTCCAAAGCTTAAAGACTCAAACAAAATTAGGTCTACTTGGTCTTCGTCCTATTTTTTATTCTCAGCAATGTTTAAAGAAGGGCAACTGTAGACTCCTAATTTCGTATGGGTCTCCTTTCTAATAGTCCCAAGTATCCGAGATTGGGAATTTAATGGCCACTTCGTTCAAGAGTGACCTATTAAGGTAGATTATACATTGTCATGATCTTTTCAGTTATATCTAGATCGCCGAATATGCATGTGATAGAACAATGCAATTTGAGGCCCAATCTTGGATATAAAAAATGATTATCAACGTAAAAAAACTAGTTTTAAATTTATTTTTCTAAAATGTTAAAATTTATTTCTACAAATGTTATCACAATCAATTTTTTTATTTTTAGTAATTTTTTCAAACCTTTTTGTAAATTTTGGGAGTTGGCTGTCACATAATTTTATTAATACTTATATAGTATTAGAATAAAAAAATTGGTTTTTAACTTTATTCCTTTCAAATTTCAAAATCTATATCTGTAAATAATATTACGATTGAATTTTTAATTTTAGGAAATTTTGAAATTTTTTGTGAAATTTTGGAAATTGACTAATATATATTTTTACTAAATAGTCATGTAATATTTATGTCAATATTCACCCTAGAAAGTCTAAAATACTCAAGAAAAAATATTTATGTTAACATTTATACGACAAGATATCAAATTGAAGATTAGTTACAAATAAATTTTGACTTAAATTTTATTTAATTTAATTTACACCTGTAAATAAAAATATTTTTATACATAACTTATTTTTGATTTGATAATTTAAATTACATGTAATGCAAAGTAATAACAAACACTTCAATACACTATCGAATTAAACTATTTAATTTTATTTTTTATTTTAATTTATTTTTATTTAATTTATTTGATTTAATTTATTGTGATTTGATTTGATTTATCTATTTAATATTTTATTAATTTCATATGGCCACTAACTTGGTCTTCATGTAAATTGATTTAGGTTTAGTATGATTTAATTTGTTTACTTAATATTTTATTAATTTCCTTTATCAACTAACGTGGCCTTTGTATAAATTTATTATTAATCAATGAGTGGCATTTCACGCTTTATAGAATGGACATCTAATAAGCTAGGTGTCAAAAGCATGGTTAACGCATGTTAGTCCATGAAAACTCCAAGAATGATAATAAGAAAAAGTAGGTTCTACGGAATAAAAAGAAGAGGGAGGTTTTCTCAATTAAAAAAAGAGTTTTGGGTTTTCAACTTCAATTAGAGGATTATCTTACCTTCATCTCCAAGCAACCTTACAAAAGAAAAAGAGAAAAAAGAAAAAAAAAGAAAAAACAGCAACACTTGAAAAGAAATTTTGATAATTGCTAAGGTATTATCAACCTTTTAATTTCTATATTGATTTTTACACCTTTCCTTATTGTGAGCTTCATAATAGTTTGAGCCAATGGTGTAAATATCAATTTTGAAGCCAACTTTGGAGCAATGATCCAATTTTCATAATGTTATTTTATTAGTTTAGCTTAATTTATGTTAAATTTATTTTGATTACTTGTATATTTTGTTGTAATATTCCCTAGATCATAAAATTGAATTTTTGGATATGAAACGTATGGATATGGTCCTGTATGAAGTGATTTTGGCATGGATATATTTTTTGAAATTATTTTTGGTTTGATTGAAACCTTAAAAGAAATTTTTGTATTTTTTTCCTTTATTTGTTTTAAGTTAATTTTAGATAATATGATTTTTAAAGGATAAATTATAATTTTCCCATTTTTTTAAGATCCATTTGGAATATTTTTGTCTTGGTCAAATGATAAGGATGCTATCTCGCAAAGTCTTATTTTTTTAGGGCCATTTATAATTTTAAAATGCTTAGGGACAAATTTGTAATTTTGCAAATTTATTACATGGTATAGTTAGGTTTTGCTGAATTTTCCTAGGCCAATTTCAGGCCACTTTTATGTGTTTTGGATGCAGTTAGATGCTTATTTGTTTTTTTTATTCTATTTAGGGCCATTTAGTACTTTTAGAAAGTTTAAGGACTTATATAAAAATTTACAAATTTTTTTTTCAAAGGCCATAGATGCTTAGCCAAATTTATTATATGATTTTTGGTATGATTTCCATAATTTTTGTGATGAATTTTGTGTTTAATTGTGATTTTATTTTGTATAGGGACTAAATTGCAAAGTTAGAAAATATTAAGGACCATTTCAAAAACTTTGCATTTTAGGGTTAATATGATATTTTTGACATTTTTAAATATTTCAATTATTCCTATGGCCTTCCTTAGGGGTATAGAAGTTTCCAAAACTTTTTGTATGGTTTCAGTTTTTTGTTAGGGTATGAAATGTAATTTTTAAAAGTTTAAGGGCTTAAAAGTAATTTTTGCATTTTAAGTCATTTTTCATTTTTTTTATTTCTATATTTATGCTAAAATAATTATTTTCCATCATATTAGTGTTAAATTTGGGCATCAGGATACTCTCTGTCGAAGGTATACCTTAGGGGTATTTTAGTAATTTTTAAAGCCGAATCGTAGGTACTCACCGAGATGCTTTTAGGCGAAAGATGCACATTTTGGATAGGTTCATCAATTTCTCATCTTATTAGTTGCCATTAAGGTACCGAGATACTTTCACGTCAAGGGTATACCCTAGAGGTATTATTGTAATTTTAATTAAAGCTGAATTCTAAGTACTCACGATGATGCTTTTGGGCCAAAAGTGCATATTTAGGATAGGTTAACCCTTTTATAATTATTTTTGAGTCTTTTAGGTTACTAAGATGCTTTTATTTGAAGGTATACCTTGAGAGCTGTAATTTCATGTTCGAACAAAGTCCTATATGTTTACTAGAATGTTTTCATAACAAAAGTACAAATTAGGATTAAGTTCTTCATTTTAGGTTAATTCTAGGTCTCAGGACATTTAACATATGTTTAATAATAAAGTAAAAAATTTTTAGAAAATTTAGGTAATGCTCCAAGTTAAAATAATGCATAAAATTTTGCCTAATATATGAGAGGGACTATACGAATTATTTTAATAAAGAGATATCTTTTTCAAATAGAAAGTTAGGATTCTTCAATTTTTAAAGAAATAAAACCCTTTGTATTCCATAAGTTTTCCAATGGAGCACAAAAGATATTTTGATTTTTAAGACCTTTTGTATTCCATCGACTCTCTAGCGAGTACAAAAGAATATGATAAAGACTTTCGTGTTCTCTTGGCTCTCCAAGAAAGTACGAAAGATATTTCGATTTTCAAAAATATTAAAACCTGATTTTCCCATTTGGAATGGAAAATTCGTTTCATAAAATTTTATTTTTTAAATATAGGAATTATAATTAAATATCATATATTGAAATTGAATAAAAATCAAAATTTATGTTAACACGTAGATTAATAAAGTACTAATTACCAGGCATAATGAGAAGGTAAATCTTTACTTAAGATTATAATCAACTCCAAGACCCTTGCATGTGAACTTTGGTACAATCGCAGACCTTTAATCTTATTTTTATAGGTTTTGCAACCCTCGAAATACGAACTCCATAGGTGACCAATATCACTAGCTAAAATAAGATAGTGGTGGCTCCAAAATAAATGGTCATTTTGTTACAAATATTTAATGTAAGTCTAATGAGTAATTCATCTTTACAACTCAGTCTCCAAACATGAAAAATAAAAAAATAATAATAATAATGATATAAGGCTCCTCAAATAAAAAATAATGATATATAGATATGTATAGAAACAAAGGGTAGATATGCCAATTTAATTTGGGTTGGTCAGGATTTGTATCCAAGCCATATTGTGACAACATGCACCTGTGGCCATTTAAGCATAACTAAATAGGTCTTGAAAATGTTTATTCCACCCAAAGGAAGCCTACCCCTATCAAGTAGCTGCTCAATTCGAGGTCTTGGATATCTTTGGACTGATAAGGAAAAGGCTCAAACAAAATTAAGTGTCAACAACTGCCCCTCTTTGGCCATTGCTGAGAATCATAGAAAAAGGTAAAGACCACATAGATACAACTTTGTTTGGGCCATATAAGTTTTTCTAACAAAGTATATATGCATAGACCAACTACATTGGAGAGAACATAGGAAAACTGTGTTGATCCGTCTACTTAACTGAATGAAGTTACCTTAAATCCTACTTCACATACCTTACAACAGGATGGCATGAATAGGATATCTTCTTAAAATGTTCTCCACCTACCTTACATAGGATCTTGTGAAGAGGTAATCTTTTTTTGTCTACTTTACAGGAGATCACATGAAAAATCCATTTTCTTAAAGCCTTCTTCACCTACCTAACATAAGATCGAATGAAGAGGCCATTTTCATAAAACCTTCTTTACTTACCTTACACAGGGTAGAGTGAGAAGGCCATTGTACTAATTTCGCCTAAACCAAAGCCGTTGGCTACTTTTGGACATTCATTATGAATGCCAACATTGACTGGCTACCATCCTGGCTAGTTATGTCGGCCTTTAGAATTTTGCCTAAGCTAAAGCCATCAGCTACTCTCATACTTTCATTGTGGACACCAACATCGACTGGCTACCATTTTAGCTAGTTACATCAAGCGTTCATTTTAGAGCCAATTTTGCCATCGGCTACTCTTGGGCTTTTCATTATGGATGCCTGCATCGACTGGCTACCATTCTAACCAGTTACATCAGGCACTCATTTTAGAGCCAAGTTTGCCATTGGCTACTCTTAGGCTTTAATTATGGACACCAACATCGATTGGCTACCATTTTGGCCAGTTACATAGAGCATTCATTTAGTGTCAATTTCGCCAATTACATCGGGCATTCATTTGGTGCTAATTTTTCCATAAGCTACTCTTGGGCTTTGATTATAGACACTAACATCGACTGGCTACCATTTTGGTTAGTTACATCGATTGTTCATTTAATGTTAATTTCATCATCGGCTATTCTTGGGCTTTGATTATGGATGCCAACATTGATTGGCTACCATTTCAGTTAGTTACACCTGGCATTGATTTGGTGCCTCGAATGTCACCACCTGATTTTTATTTAATGTTTCGTATATCACTGCAGAAGGCTTATCTTAAAACCAAATTTTGAAATTCTTTATGAAATGATGCAAATGCAGATGTAGGTATGACCATGTAATGTCATTTTGAATGAATGTAATATTTCATGCTATACAAATAATAAGAATTCCTTATTTAATGTGTTAGTGAAGCCTCATCAATCTAAGCCTCATTGTTGCCAATTTTTTTCTTCTTGATGACTTGCTATTAAAGGTTAAAGGTGACTTAAGGTTTGCCCCTCGAAATCCTTTTTGTAATCTTGATTTTAGGAATTTGAAAATTTTTCAATTTTCCTGAAAAGTCATTGAATATCGAATTAGTGTTCGTCAATTCAAGGATATAATTTATGCAATTGGATAAATCTTTGCTAAAGGCATATTTGCAAACTTTTATCGAAGTCATGAAAAATATCATAATTCATCAAAATTTTAGGATTTACAGAATGAGATCACCTTGTTATTCTGACTTGGAGAAAATTTTACTTGATCAAAAACTATAAAAATTTCAAAACAATTTCAAGCATAAACTTTCCAATATCAAGGACAATGCATATACTATCTTTATCATGATGTTAAAGCTTTCTTGTGATTCGTGATCACCATTTGGGACATCTTTGAATAAGATAAAGAAAAAAATTTAGGGGCACATGCTGGGTGGCATTGCTAAAATTTGATTTGAAACAATTGGTACAATAAGGTTTAGGTTTATCAAGATTAAATTTAGGTAAATGTTTATTTCTTAGGAATTCCTTGAAAGGCAAATAATCAAGTAATAACATCCTTTTAAACTTCAAATACAATAGCCCGATAGATGTCAAAATAATGTTAGTAAACATCAAGTCTCAAAGGGCTAATTTAGAAGACCTTTGGTGCATATCAATTCCCAAGGTTGGATACAAATATTCTAAAAGGTTATTTTGAAAAGAACCAATGTTTGGGCATTGGATTCAACTTTTTGCTAATAGCATGAAATTTTCAAAGATTTGGGCTCATTTTTGAATAAATAAGGAAAAGTTCTTTTTTTCTTTAGTAGCTACCTTCATAGTTTATGAGCAATTTCGAAGCCTTTAAATTTGTTCTAGACTACCCTTTTTAGGTTTTCACCTAGAACTTTATTTTTTTTAATTGATTGCCCCATCATATTCTTGAGGATTCAAAAATCATTCAAAAAGATGAATTTGAAATGAGCTTCCTAGGAATGACCCGACAGGTCAAATAGCTATGTTTAATAGAAATAGGCCTTGTTAGGTATGTAATGTAGGCCATGGTTTTGGGTTTAGAAAGAAAAAGATAAATAGGCCCACATCAAGTGTTTAATGGTAATTAAATCAATGACCATTTCTTTTTAGAAGGAATTGAATCCATTATGTTTTTCAATGCACAAATCTTCATTTCTTTAATTTTTTTTTTGCTTTTTATTTTTTTCTTTCTTCATTTTTCATTCTGAAAGAACTAGAAATTTTCTTCATTACTTTGAATATTTGAACTTCAAATTTGAACTTTCTTCAATCTTCATAATTTGCTACATGACATTGGACCTCTTCTTCTTGTAAATTTAGATTGGAATTTGCCCCTTCTGATTTTGAAGCTTTGCTTCACTTACCTACCAATTTGGAGGATGATCCCTGATTAGGGTTTAAAGAAAAAAATAAATTATCAAGCTTAAAAGGAAGGGACTACAAAGGGTAATTTTCTATATTTATGAAATAATAGAGAAAAAGGATTTTTTTTTCATTTTAAACAAAACCATTTAAACTAGCAAGCATTTCACTAAGAAAAAGGGTTGTTTTCTTTCTAAAATCATTTTGAGTACCGCATTAACATGATGTTGCTTTTAATTTTTAAAAGCTTAAGGTATGCCCTTCAACATTATCAGCTTCGTAGTCACCAATGAAACATGGTCGTGGTTGAGCCTCTAGGAAACAAGTAGAATTGGCATGGAAAAACATCTTGGATTTCACATCTTATATATCAGGCATAGGATTAAAAAGGTTTTATTCAAAGGAAATAGAAATTTTTGGCTCATGTTTACTTTCATTCTTCCTAAATCAAGGATTCGAAAAGTGTCATGAAAATTATGGTAGAAGGTTATCTAAATAGGGAAGATCTCAGAATTACTATCATTATTTTAGCACATATTGAATTATTAATATCTAAATTTTTAGAAGCATAACCTATTTGATTGACCTACAAGGAATCCACAGAAATAAAAACATTTAAGTGTGAAAGGTCTATGGTTGTGAAAAAGTTCCTGGTTGAATACCTAGGACAATCAAAGCTTTGTCTTCGAACATCACGATTGAAGACCTTTTTTTTCTCTCTTTTTTTTCTTCTTTTTCTCTTCTTTTATCTTTTTCATTTTTTTCTTCAACCTCTAAATGATATTGTTGCATCATCTTAATTGACTTTTTGAGTTTGTACACTCTCTTTGAACTTTCATACAGTACCATGATCTTCTTCTAGCCCTTTTAAACTCCATTTTCTTATGACAAATTTAGTCTTTCTCGTCTTATGCTAACGAACATTTACTATACTATCACTATTTTAATTTTGGATTTTGTAGCGCTTTTGTTGACCAGTAGCATAAGCATTAATTGTTTGATGAAAGAAGTGGATGCAACTCTTATCCTTGTTTGCAGCTGCTGATGTTGCTAAATAATGAAAGGTCGAGGATGAAGACATAGTCTGAATGGATTTCCTTGCTTTCTCATCCCACATATGGTACTTGGTGTCTTTTGGCCAGCATGAATATTTATTATAGGACTGGCTCCACAAACATTGAGTACTTTGAGATAATTGCCTTTCAACTTGTACTCCCCCTATCCTTGACAATAGTTTTGGTATGATTCAAGATTATTTGTAAATTCCTTTTGTTAAGGCTTTGCTTTTATGGAAACCTTTCCTCCATAACTCCTTTTCTCTTTTACTTAAGTGGCTTGGAGTATTTATGGCTTCCATTTCCCTTCATTGTTTTGGACTCATTTCCACCAGTCTTGTCAAGTAATGTTTTTTCTTTTTGTCTTGTGATTCCATATTATTTCACCTCAAATGGAAAAAAATAACTAAATTAGTTTGTGGGAATATGCATATATCTTATTAACATTAATCTTTATTATAATCTTTGTATAATTATTGTGGAAAGAAAATTTGATATATGGATTAATGAATGAATAAATAAACAACTATAAGAACAAATAAATGTATAAGGCAATATTTAATGGCATGAACTGGAGGCTAAGCAGTTACTTAAATATCAAGCATGGACACTACTATTAAGGCAAGAATCTAAAGAATTCAAGTCATGATTCAACATTATTGTTTTACTAACCAAAATTCTCCAATTTATCCATTGTACAAAACCATATTTACAAGATTCAAAAGAAATAGTAGCCGAAATGGATTGTTTTTGCAAGTACATAAAAATTATGAATGCATGAGCATACTAAAAATGTGAACTTCTCATATGTAAAAAGAAATGCATGAATGAATTTTCAAGTTTTCATGGGATATGTATGTCATGCCAAAGAAAAAAGGATCCTTCATAATATAACAAATTAATGCAAGAAATAAATAAAAGTAAAATGTGTCATAGTAACATAATTTTCACTTATCAATGTCAAGAAAATCAAATTACAAGAGTAAAAGGTTAGAGGCATTTCCCCATGTGTACCTAACTTGGTACCCTCTATAACCAAGTATGGTTTAACTAGGTGGGGCCTTCACAATTACTATATGAAGTTTAAGTTGGACAATAGACATGTTCTAGAATTGATCCCTGAGTCTAGAAAGAACTGACAGGGTACCCTAATCCTTACCCATCATGAGTTTATGTCGGAAAGGTTTCAATTCGAGTAGGAGTATATTCTATGCTCATAACGAGGCTAACACCTTGGGCAGGCATAGGAATTTACACCCAATAGGTTTTTCACTGGCCTGCATAGAGGCTAACACCTCAAAAGGCAGAGTTACTTTGCTCTCTCCTAAAATACTGGGTAACCTATGCCCCCTCCGTATACTTAGAAGAGAATTTAACGTATATACCTTTGCACAGTGTGTGGGGGGGAACAACTTACCTTTTATGACTTTGAGTTTTTTTGAAAATAATAAAATCTCTATCCTAAAATCCCCTAAAAAATAATGCTATAAAGAAAATAATAGTGTTAGTAAAAAATATATATCAAAATTTCCTAAATATAAAAATCTTTTTTTTATTTTTTTAATATTAGGAATTATAATTAAATACTGATGGAAACCAAATTAATCAAAATTTATTCAACACGTGATTAATGTTAGACCTAGCTCTCTAACTTATCCCCAATGGAGTCACCAAATTGTCACAACATGGCCTAGATAAGAATCTTGACTAGCCCAACTCAAAAATGCAGGTGTACCCCTCATTCCTATATATATATATATATATATATATTTACATATCATTATTTTTTATTTTTAGGGGCTATATCATTATTATTATCTTTTATTTACTTTTTGTGTTTGGGGATCGATTTGTCGAAATGAATCATTCACTCAATTTAACCTTAAATTGTCGTTACAAAATGATCATTTTTTTTTGGAGTCGCCACCAATCTACTTTTGCCAGGTAAATTAGTCACCTATCGAGTTCATATTTGAGGGTTACGAAACCCTTAAGAAAAACGAGGTCTACACTCATATCAGAGATTGTTTGAAAGGATCCGAAAGTTGGTCACAATCGCAAGTAAAGATCAACTTTCTTGTGATGCCCGACAATCAATACCTATTACTCATGTGTTAACATAAATTTTAATTTTTATTCAATTTCAATATTTGATATTTATTATAATTTCCACATGTCAAATTTTTCATAAAATAAATTTATTATTCCGTATAAAAAATTTAATATTTTTGAAAATCAAAATATTTTTTGCACTTTTCCAGAGAACCAAAAGAACAAAAACATTTTTATCGCTCTCTTTCATACCCCATTGAAGAGCTAAAGGAACACAAAAGGTTTTATTTTTCTAAAATTCAAAAAATCCAAATTCATTTTTCAAAAAGATGTTCATTATTAGAATAATCTATAAAATATCTTTTATATGCTGGGAGAAATTTTATGCACTATTTTAACATCGAAGACATTGCCCTGATTTACAGAAATTCCAATTTTATTATAAACAACAACATTTGTCCTAAGGCTTGTTTCGACTACACTGATGAAACTAGGTCCAAAGGACATGAACATGATTGATAAGATCAAAATGCCCTCTAAAGTGCAACTTTGATGTAGAAGTATCCCCGTGACTCTAAAGGATTCTATAATTTCATAGATGAATGAACCTATTCCTACTTTACACCTTTAACCTACAAGTATCTTGGTGATCACATAGGACTTCGTTCTAACGTAAATTACTAAAATGTCCGTAAAGTCTACTTTTGACATAGAAATATCAAGGTAAACTAAAGGGCTCAATATCTTTATAAACAAACAAACATATTCCTACTGTACGCCTTTGACATATAAGTATCTGAGTGATCACATAGACTCGATTCTAGGAAAATTAGCAATATACCTTTAGGGTGTACCTTTAACCTATAAGTATCGAGTAACCAAGAGGACTTGATGACATCATAAACATGCAAACCTATTCCGACTGTAACCTTCGACATATAAGTATCCCGCATATCACATAAGACTTAGTTTTAGGAAAATTACTAAAATACCCTCAGGTTTTACCTTCTACCTATAAGTATTCCAATAACCTAGAGGACTCAATAGTGGTATGAAATGATAATTATACCCTTCATGGGTAACTTTGACATTAAAAGTGACCTAAAATGCAAAAATTGCTAATAGGCCCCTAAACTTTTCAAAATTGCATTTCATACTGTCACCGAAAACCAGAGAAATATGAAATGTTTTAATAATTTGTACACCCCCTTGGAGGACCAAAGAAATGCTAGAAATATTCTTAGACTGTCAAAAATGTCAGATTAACCCTAAAATGTAAAGTTTTCTAAATGATCCCAATTTTCTAACTTTGTAATTTAGTCTCTAAACAAAATAAACTCATAATCAAACACAAAATACATCACAAAAAATCATGGAAATCATGTCCAAAATCTTAAGAAGGATTTGACCAACCACTTATGGCCTTAGGGTAATTTTTTAAGTTTTGCAAATTAGTCTCTAAACTTTATAAAATCACAAAAACACCCCAAAATGGTAAAAAAAAATATTAAAACACATTCAAACAAGTTAAATACACATGAAAGACACCCCTAAAGGTCTACAAGTGCTTTAGCCAAATATGATAGGCCTTAAAACAAAACGTTTTCATTCTTACAATTTAGTCCCAATATGAAATAAAACACCAAATCAAATATTAAACACATCCAAATCAACATAAGACATATACAAAAAAATTATATAATCAATTTAGCCAAGCACCAATGGCCTAGGAACAGAAATTTTGCAATTTCCAAAATAAATTTTTAAACGTTTTAAAATTACAAAATAACCCCAAAATAATTATGAATATATAAACAAATATTTATACATATTTGAATAAGCGTGAAAACACCTCTAAAGGTCACAAGACATGTTCAACCAAGCTTATATGGCCTAGAAAAAATTTATAATTTTTTGCAGCTCAATCCCTATGTTTTCTATCATTACAAAATAACTTCAAAATGAAACGATCACAAATTCATCAACACTAGAATCAGCCAATCTTGGAATCACTTTTCCAAGGTTCGAAAAAATTTGAGAAAATTAGTTTTAGACCCTTCCAAGTTTCAAACTTTACAAAATAGTCCTAAATCTTATAAAAACATGAAATAATATTTCATCAAAGGCCACAAACATATTCAACCAGCTTATATTTAAGCTAAAACTATTTTATTCATCATAAATCTTCATGAATATCAACATACATAAATGTCATAATTTTTACCAAGCATAAATTTACATAAAAAACATAATAAATAATGAATAAATCAACATGAAAATATTACAAAAAATAATTTAAAAAATGTACATGAAAATAACATCATTTTTATCAATAAACATGAATTAATTTAATAAAAATCAAACTATTTCTAGCAAAAACCAAATTTAACAATAAAATCAAGAAACTTTGATCATAGCTATCATACTTGGCCTTTCAACATAGATCAAAATCCATGAGCTCAAGTAGTCACAAAGCTCATAAAAAGGATGAAATATAATAGAAATGAACAAAAATCAAGAGTTTTCCAAGTGAATTTACCTTAAAAGCTTGAAAAACTTAAGAAATTTTTATTTTTTCTTAGTGTTTTTGGCTATGGATGGCTAAAGGCTTTCTCATGAAAATTTCCCCCCTCATTTGAAGGAAGAGAATCAGCCAAGGCTTGAAAGAAAAGGACTTGGCCAATTGGTTCTACAAAATTCTACCATTTTCACCACTTTTATTTTTATTCATTTATTTATTTTTTAGATTTTTTTAATTTTGATAAAGTGTAATTAATGAATTTGTCATTTTATATGATGATGTGATGCACGACATCATCATATAGAAATATGAGAGGGGAAAAAATTTAATTTGATTAAAAACAAATTATAGGGACTAAATTGTAACAAATTAAAAATGATTTATTCAAAGAATAAATTTTCACATGATAAACTTAAAATTTTAATCAAAATAAGCTTCTTGGGCCTCTTAGAAAACAAATATGAGCTCATTGAACTTGTCAAAAAATTAATGGGCTTCTCAAGCCATTAATGGGTTTTAAGGCCCATGAAATGAAAAAAATAAAATTTAGCTTATTAAAAATAAAATTAAAAAATTTTCTATAAAAATTCAAAAAGAAAACTTTGAGAAATTTTATATGCAAGAAAAAGGCATTTGAAAATTCTAAACTCGTAAAATTTTATGATCAAAAACCTTTTTGAGAGAAAATTATCATTTAGGAAAAAATGAAAAACTTAAAAAATAAATTGAATTTTCAAAAATTGATTTACTATGAATATATTGAAAATATTTAAAGAATATTAAAAATTATAAACTCAGAAAAATCTTACCGAAAAACTTTACATGGTAGAAAACTTTGTATCATGGAAATGGGAAAATTCCAAAAATATGTTAAAATTTTATAAAAATGAATTAAATCGAATAAATTAATAAAAATATTAATTTATAAAAATAATAAAGATAAAAACTTAAAATCTGAAATAATTTTTACCGAAAAAAATTGGGAGCATGATACTTATGATATTGTAAAAAATTCAAATTTAAGTCCTAAAATTGACAATATGATATCTTGGGGAAAAATGCCAATACAAATTTCTCCTTAATTATTATGATTTTTCGAAATGAGCATCAGCATTGATACTGCATGGGTATTAGTAAAAATATATAACAGTGAACTTCCCAAATTTCATGAAAAATTCACGAAACATTTTTAAAAATTAGAAATTTAGTCGTGATATCATCTAAAAAAATGAATTTCAAAATTTCATAAGTGTAAAGTTAAAAAACTAATTTCTTACCTTGATATCTGTCTTTTTTATCCTAAATCAACCCTCGAAATGACATTTTTTACGATTACGTGCACCTGTGGCCATTTACGTGCAACTAAATAAGTCTTGAAAATGTCCATTCCACCTGAACAAAGCCTACCCTTATCAGGCGGTCGCTAAGTTTTGGGTCTCGGATATTTTTGGACTGATAGTGAAAGGACCCAGACAAAATTAATTGTCAACATTAAGCCCTTTAATCCATAAAAAAAATTTTTCTAATTTTGCAAAGAAGTCTTAAAACTTTCTAAAATTGCAAAAAGACTCTTAGAGGCTAAAAAGATGCATAAGATGTATTTAAACATGTTAAAATGCATTAAACAAACATCTAAAGGCACATGAAACTTTCAACCAAGCATGAAAGGCCTTGAAACAAGATTTTCATTTTTGCAATTTAGTCTGAGCTTTCGTAATTACAAAATAGTCTAAGAGCATCAAAAAAACTTCACCAATAAACACATGTACGATTCGGCCAACGTGGGAAATACTTTTCCATGGCCTTGAAATTTTTGGTAAAATTATTTTTAGGTCCCTACAATATTTGAAAATTACAAAATATTTCAAAACAACATAAAATCAAGCATAAAAAATTATTCCAAGCATACCATCAAATTCAGCCAACATGTGTTACAATCAAAAATAAATTTTTCTTAGCACAACATCATGAACATCACCATAAATATGCATCACAAAGCTTAGATGTGCAAAAAAAATTATAAAGAACATATCAACATATTTCATCAAAAATATATGAAAGTCCTTTGTCCGAATGGTTCTGGCAAATTTTTGTTAAAATTATCTCTTTGGATTTTTTTTTTCATTTTGATAAGATTTAATTAATGGTTTTGGTCTTTTTATAAGCTTAGTCAGAAGTCTAAATAGAAGAGTCATGTTGGCTAAGTTTAGGTTTCGTGATTATTATGTTAACATTAACCTTAATGATAAAATTCAATCCCTATGAAATTAATTATTGTATAATTAAACTTTCAAATTTTAAAATTAAAATAAATATACACAAAATTTTAAAAATGTATGAATAAATAAAATCATAATTACAAATTTCATGAAAAAAATTAAAGTGGATAGATTGTAAGATATTAAAATAAAATTCTATATAATAAATTCAATTACGAATTTAATCATGTAAAAGGTCCAATTAAATATTCAATGAAAATTTTTGGCCCAAAAGAACTAATAAAAATTTTAGAGAGAGAAAAATTATTGGGCTTTTTTGTAAAATCAAAATAAGCTAAATTAAGCCTTGTTGGAAAATAAAATGGGCTTGTTAGAGTAATCACAAATGGGCTTATTGGGTATGTACAAAATGAAATAGGTTTCATAAAAAATAAAAAAAACATGCTTAGCAAGCTTGTTCGGCTTGTTGGGAAATTTAATGATTTATTAGGCCCATCAAGGAAAATTTGAAAGTTTTAGGCCAATTAAGGAATTTTAGCCCAAAATAAAATTAATAAATTTTCTCAATAAAATTCCCAAGTGTTGAATACTAAAAAAAATTTTTGAGAAATTTTATGTGCGTGAAAAATGTTAGTATACGCCCCAAAATCAATCGAATTAGATAACGCATGTAATAGTTTATAATGCAAACCAATAACTTATGTTATTGATTTAAGGTTTTCCTTAATGTTAGTGGCATGATTAATAATCATGCAAACACTAATTAGACGAAGCTCATGAAACAAAATGGTTTTACAAAGTTAGTAATAAATTACGACGATGAGATCCTTATGCATTAAAGCCGTGTTTCCAAAAAAAATTCTTAGTTTATCAATAATGCCGTCAACCATAAACATTCCATTGAGATTGCCAAAGAAAAGGTCAGCGTCATCATTCTTGTCTTCAAACTTGTCAAATTTTCATCCTCCTGTAGTTAATATGGGCCATAATTTATCAATAAGGTCAATGTGGAGTGTTTTTGTTGGTGAATTCTTATCATAGTTGGGGTTCTTCGATGACGGTTAAAGACAAATAACGTTTTGCTCTAAATAATATTATTTTATGATCTATCCGTCAAAACAGTATGCCCGTTCTTTGCATGTTCGTTTTCAGGTGACTGATACATAAGTTGATGTACCATGGGTAGTAGGGATGAAAGGAACCAGGAAGAGGGGAAAGGGATCGAAGGAGATAAATAGATGGAAAGTGGTAGATGTAGAGCATTAGATGTTAGAAAAGAAAAATAACAGAAAAGGAAAGAGAGAAACTAGAACATGTTGGAGAAAATCCAAATCCAATAGCTTAATATCTCAGTAAACCTTTATCCAAGGTTATTGAAACTGAAAATAATACAGTACCTATGGGCTGCTCCTATACCTAGCTCATGGTAAATAAGCAAAAGCTAATTAAGATAAAGATATAAGAATAATAGATGAATAAAAAAAACCATAAGTAATTGAATGATTCATTTTTTCTTTTTGATGTCCAGCTTAATTCTCCCGTTGTCGTAGCTTGAGTTTTATAGTGGTGAAGCAAAAGAAGTTTCAAGTAAAACCCATGAATAGTACTGTCAACACCAAATTTCTTGTGGCATCAACTGTCAATAGAGCTTCTTTCATCTCAGAAGTAGTATAATAAAACTAATTGCCTAATTTCAACAAGTAGTTCGTCATAGATATTTTGAATTAGACTGATTTACAGTTGGCTATTGGCTTAGCTGGGCCAAGAAAATTAACTATTGTGGTCCCATGCAAAATGGATCCTCTGTATATTCCTGACTACATAAGAATCAAAGCTCTGGCTATGTTTTCAGATTTCAGGTCGGGTGGGTATTGCAATTCTTTCTACTTCTTAGGGTGTAATAACTGACTAGGAGGCTCGATTCGAAGGCTTCCATGTAGAATTTTTTTTTTTTAATATATGGTAATGTATCTGATATCCGAATTGTGTCCACAACTTTACATTTATGGAAAAAGAGTGGGTTGTCTACTAGAACTCCTGCCCTACAGGAGTTGATACATTAGGGAAGTTTTACCTTGGAATAAAAGAACGAAAATAGATTCGTAAAGGTTTACTGAATCACTTATGAAGATCTGGTTCTAGGATATTTTAGAGTTTTATACGTATATCTATTTGAATTTTTCCGAAGTTGTTTGAATGCTATCTTTAACCTTTTTGAACCTCGTCCTTGACTATATATTACCTATCTGATTCGCGTATTCTATATCAACTTGCCTCTTCTTTTCGAACATATTTGAGGAACAAGGTCAAGACCCTAAAGTCATGCTCTCGTAATTGTTGCTCGTACACATTTTACCTTTTTCCTTTTGAAGCAATTATGGCGTATACGTTCTCTGGGATCACAATACTCAAAAATTGAGCAATTAAGTTTCTGTGAACCACAACTTTTTTACAGGAAAAGCAATTTGAAATACAAATAGTCTTCTAAGTTGTCAATTTGGACACACGATAATGCCAGTTCTAAAACCACAAATTGATGTTTCATCACACCAAACTAGGAAAATCCGAACTTCAGTTGGTGAATATGTCAAATTGGATGTAAAAAATGGAATCTGCATATCCAAGAAAGTGGGAAGGGGTCTCTTGTCAACATGGCCAATGACATTCCTAAATTGGTTACTGATATAGATGATAATGTGAATCTGATGTATAAGATGACATCAGTGAATGACTTTGCTGCAGATATGGTCAGCCAGGTGTTGAAACATTTTCAAAATAAATGAATGGTTATATCTTTAATAATTATAAAGTTATATCTCTCAGTATTTTATATGATGCCTTTTAGTTTTTTTACCAAGTGTTATGATTATTTAAAAAAGTACTTATTGAATAAGTTATGCTTACGTAAAGAGACATTTATTTGTCTATAAATAGATCTTATGTATTGGAAGACAGGGATAGAAAATTACAAACAAAATTTTGATAGTTTGGCTACACACTGCTTAATGTATAGTAGATTGATGTCGTCAATGCAAAATATCGTTAATCATAAGATTTCATTGTATCCATGAAGTTTATATTTCAATAATCCTTTTGCATAAAAAATTAATGGTTGAGGCAAATAAAATTTTAAAGAAAGTGACATTACTACATCTCTTGAAGTCTTTCAATTTCTTGTGTTTTTTCGGTTCTCAACGTACTAATACTAGGTACACAATACTTCTTACTGGTATTATGAAGTGTGGAGGCATATTTGTCTTGGTATGGTGACCAAATAATCATGTCAGTTTTCCAATTGGATCAGTGGAGAGTGGAGAGGTAGGTTTTCGCAGTGCAACTTCTTTTCGTTTCCTCCTTTGGAAATTGACTTAGATTTCTCAACATTGGAAAGGATGGCACCAGAAAGAGGTATTCACAGGTTGTTGACTTGCTTGGGAAAGATTATTTTTGTTTCTCCTAGCGATTTTTCTAGCAACAAAGAGTATTTTTTAAGCCACAATTAGATGTTCTTATATGAAATTTCATGTGGTACTGTTGGAGGAAATTATCGAGAAGTAAATAGGAATATGAAGACAACCAACTAGAGAAAAAAAAGCAAACAAAGGAGAGAAACAATCCAAAACTAATTACTGTTATTAAACAATTTATTGCATGATACTAGTTAGCCCCCAAACTTAACAAATGAATTAATAGAACCCTGAACAATATAATTCTCCAATTATCATCTTCAGTTTCTGCATTGTTGTTTCTTTAGAATTGAACAGTTCAACTGCTAGGCATAGCTTTTTCCAAAACTTGAGACTTAGGGGAAAAGGAGTCAGGAGACAGTCTCGGTTAAGATTCATTTAGCAAGCACTTAAACCATTTTGAGATAGGTGTTGAATTTCCTATATGTGAAATTTACAAGATTGTCATATGTATCAATTTTATTTTGGTAAAATAGAAACTTTTCTTCTAGTTTGTTTTTGACATAGAATGAGTTTGAAGTACCTGAGTTCATTTTACAGTTACTACCCTCTCATGGGTCACTATTTATCATTATCATTACACTATCATCCAGTGGCAATATCATGATTCACGAATTCTTCAGTCTCTTTAATTCATCATGGGAAGCATGAAGACTGGTTGGGGCTTTCCTTAATACTGTTGTCTGTTGCCGAACTTGAGTGGTAATATCATGAGATTTCAAATCAAAATCTTACCAATTATTGAAAATGTCTAATAACTCTCTACAGAAACCATCATGGTTCTAGGGAATTTAAGGGCCAGTCGCAGTTAACTTTGTCAAGTCAAATTAGAGTTCATGAACTGCTACCTGTTATATATCTTGCCTGTTACCCTTAGATGAATCTATAGCTGTCCTAATTAACGTAGATACAATTTAATCTATATTACAGCAATATTTACAGCTAGGCAATCTTCAAGGATTTCACCCACTGGTATAGGTCAAATCTTCAACTAAATGTCTTCTCTCGTGCAAGATTTGTTATCTGCCTATCCTCATGCTAGTCTTGGAACCTTGTGTATGGTATCACATAGTTAGCAGTTTTACGCAAATAGTTTGGTTTTGTGCATTTTCTTTATCGTAAATAAATTTGTTTTTCTTTGCTAATTCAATGATTCAGAGGAACCAAGCATACAAAGATAAACAATGGCAGAAGGCTATTGGGTTCTATACTGAAGCTATCAAGCTTAGTGGCAATAATGCAACATATTATACCAAAAGGGCTGCAGCATATCTTGAGCTAAGAAGTTAATATTTCACTCTTCAGAATTCACTCTCCTTCCACTGAGGTCTTTTGGTACTTTCTGGATACTTTCTTTTTTCTTCCCATTCAGTTTCCTCCAAGTAGAGGCAGATTGTACAAAAGCCATCAACCGGCATAAAAAGGTAATTTGTTTCCTGAAAGAAAATGATTATGATTGTATCACTGTTGTTTTATAGTTCTTGTTGGCTCTTTCTATGCCTTTGATTATCTTGGCAAGGATTGACTTTTTACTTAAAATTTTAATTTCTACCATGATTCTTGACTATTTCAACAATTGTCTCTCTCTGCAACTTTCTGAGTTCCATTGCTGTTCTAATGATTTGATGTAATTTAATCCCTGCTAAGGATCTGGTTAATTGTTGTTTTTGCTATTTGCTACATTTTCAAAAGCAAATGAGCGAAAAGTAAAAACATTAACCGTGAGGTAGAAAAATTTTTCTAAATATTGTAGTTTCATGGATAAAAATCTGCATTTATTCATGTTCATATGAAAAATTAGAATTGTTTTATATGTTTTTAATTCACGTGCTTCTAATGAAGTGCTTTCCCTGCATTTCGAATTTACTTTCCACCTTATTTGTTTTAGCATGTTTCACTATAATTTCCACTTTCGCGAAATCAGAAACATCATCCAGTGTCCTATATTAAAATGCCAACCAATTTATAGACTAATGGTGCTTCTCAAACGAAGTAAATGTTTTAGGTGGGCCAGACCTTAGCTTTTACAGAACTTAAAGGGTAAAGTTGTAAAAGTAATGGACAAAATACCTCATATGAAAAACTTTGTGCCATCTACAAAGTGCATACTTAATGTGAAATGAAGGGAGATTGACTCGACTTTTTTCCCTTTTTTTTTTTTTTTTACTTTTTCTTTATAGTAACTTTTGAAGGAGTGAAAGTTAAATAGTCAAATTCTAATACACGCTATATCTTTTGTGGAGTTGTTTGTCATTCCTTGCATTTACATATCTATATTCTCTTCGAAAAGAAATAAATGAAACGTGTCTATTTGTCACTTTGAATTTCTTTATATGAGTTTGGTTTGATGTGAAGAGGCAGGCTGATATTAAACTGGTTTCCTGGATTATCATGAAACTAAAATTTGGAATTGATCTTTTGTTAATTTTGAGACAATCAGGGAAGTTTTTTCTTTTGACAAAGGGTGAAGTATTCAACAGCATGCATATGAAACAGTTCTGATGAATTGTTGGTTTGAAGCTTCAGACAGTATTTTTTTTTTTTCTTTTGAACAAAGCTGCAAAGATCTATGTTATTCTATTCATTCAGGTCCCAATTACAGTTTAGATTACATTTTTCTCATCAGTGGACCGTGTATGTTAGTGACTGCATTAGGATTGCACAATGCTTGAGTTTATTGTCCAGATTTTATTATTATTATTATTATTATTATTATTATTATTATAGCAGTAGCCAATAGATAAGCTACTGGCTCCCCCTCCCATTTTTAGTAGTTCAATGAAAACTTTCTTCTTTTCAGTGTTTTCATTGGCATAATATTGGTTTGCTATTAATATAAGTTACCGGCTCCCCCTCCCGTTTTTAGTAGTAGTTCAATGAAAACTTTCTTCTTTTCTGTGTTTTCATTGGCATAATATTGGTTTCCTATTAATATTTGCCAGAACGCAAAGGCATATTTTCGGAGACGCACTGCTAGAGAAATGCTTGGAAAGAGGCAATTAAGGGTGAGGTTTTTTTTTTTTTTTTGTTGGGGGGGGGGGGTTTGTTTAATAAGCCTTTTGAAGGTATTCTTTATTGTTAAGTCGATGTAAGCTGCTAGAGTACATGATGGGAATTGTAATTTTGCAAATGCAGATTATAGGTATGCCCTGGTACTTGAGCCAACCAGTAAAAGAGCAGCCCTTTCTGCTGAGAGATTACGGAAGGTGTTTGAGTAGGGCTAGATGGGGTGGTCGGAAGATGAAATCAAATTCCAAGTTGACAGAATTGGTTCATATATTTGAAGTCTTCCCTGAGTTTGTTGAAACAATTAAATGGAGATTTTTCATGCAACTCAGATTAGCGCAATTATGCCAGCCAAAGTCTCCTCCTTATGCAGCATTACTTTTGTAAGCATAGTAGATTCCAATTTTGTTTCTCATCAATTATTTATTTATTTATTTATTTATTTTAGTTGTTGTGTTCTGATGTAATAATAGGGTTGGGGTTGAAGTTGACGAAATAATCTGGGTTAAGAGTGGCTTCTAAACATTATTTTTATTGTTTTATATTAAAGCTGTTTGCATGTTCTCTGACGTCAACAAATTTTTTTTTTCAAATATTGTGCTCTTTTGTAGCCATTAGCTGGCAAAAAATAAAGTGTTTAATTTTCAGCCCAAGTGTAATGGCTACTTGCAACGCAAAATGAATTCAAAGAAGAATCCTTATATGGAACTTACTGCTTTATCATGGTGAATTGCCGAATATAAGGGGACAACGTTCGTAGGAACTCAATTTTTGGGAATCTAATCTGTCGCGATTTTCTCGTTTGGTATGTAATATTTTTGGGAATATAGCTTTCTTTGGATAAATATTAAGAATCTGATTGTCATTAAGAGAGTGAGAAAGTTTACTTTTCTACATGCCATGAGAAAGCAAAAATAAATAAATAAATAAAAATTACTCTTTCAAAATAGAGAAATTACTGGTGATCTTGAAAAAGTGCTTACTTTTAGGTCTATTAATTTTGATTCGAATTTGAAAATTTCGATCAGCTAATTTGAACTAGAACTTAATTCAATCCGATTTAATTAAAAAAATTAACAATCCAAAATCAACCAATCGAACTTGAAAATGACCCAAACCCAAAATAACTCATATTCAGAATGACTCGAACCCGAAATGACCCAAATCCAAAATAATTTAAATTCAAA
Source organism: Adansonia rubrostipa (assembly GCA_038381775.1). Classification (NCBI taxonomy): domain Eukaryota; kingdom Viridiplantae; phylum Streptophyta; class Magnoliopsida; order Malvales; family Malvaceae; genus Adansonia; species Adansonia rubrostipa. Next base: position 4,641,492 of record JBBYHM010000025.1, read on the forward strand.
ATAACCCGAAAAATTAATCTAAAATTATCCAAACTTAAATTAAGTATAATTTTATTTCAAAAACATTAAGTTCTTTCGAATAATACTTATTGCATAACTTATAATTATATTGGATTGTCATAAAGTATGCAAATACTATTTGATATGTACAAATTCATTATGTTCCTATTTTTATTCTCTTATCTTTATGTAAAATAATGCAATAATTATATAGGTACCTATTATGATAATTTTTAATATTTGATTATTTTAAATGTTTTAAATTGTTATTGTAAAAGAAAAAAATTTATTTTCGTTGTTTTATTTATAACCTACAAAAATATTGCTTGGTAAAACTTTATATGACCATCATTGTTTTATTTATAATTTTTTTACTTCTTACTTGGGTATGATAAACACATTCATAATTATCATTGTCAAAGATCGAAGGTATTTTTATTTCTTTGGTCGAACCTGAATAAGAGAATTGAAAAAAAATTCAATTCGTAATTAGTTAAAAATTTCAATATTCAACCAAGTGAATGTTAAAAAAAAAAACTCCTATATGATTTTGCAAGATGTTTGAAATTGATATTTCAATTCGATAATCCTTAAAAATTCAATACTAAAACACACTAATGTATGTTGCCATCTTTCTATTTATAAACATAAAAAATTTTGTAATAAAAGAAATCAGCCATAACCTTGCTAGTCGAATCAAAACATAGAAATATACTTTGCAAAAAATTTTTTTAGCAAGCAAATATTTGAGAGAGATATTTTAAGAGTATTTCTACTTCCATTGTTGTAACTCAAAATATCGTATGATCTCAATAGCAGATAAATTTATATTTAATAAAAAGAAATAAAAAGCATCCCTCTATTAGCAAGGATAATGGGTTAACTTTTATTGATTTTTTAATTGATTTTTAATTGATTTTTTAAGTTTAATTGGGCTAAAATTGAGGATGCATAATGGGTTAATGGGTTAAGTTTTATTCGCTTATTGGATCTTAAGTTAATTTGGTTAAAATATTGTTAGGCAACAACCTCACTTTAGCTATAATAAGATTTTTTTTTTATTTTACAGCCTTTTAGATAATGATACTTGTTAAAAATTTTGTTAGTGATATTTATTAAAAAATTATTAATAATAATAATTATTTAAGTAAAATTGATACTTGAATTTGAAAAATAATCTCATTATAAAAAAATTCAAAATCGAATCAGAAATATATTTATTTTATTAAAAATTAAAATATATATTTTAAAATATTTTTATTTTTATATTTTAATAAAATTTAATTAAATATGACTCGAGGAAATAATTTATTTAAATTTAATCTGATTTGATTTTAAAATTGATAAGTTAGCACAAAGGATCCGAACTTGTGTAAATCTAGTATCAAACTTGGTTGACCCAAACTAAAAATGACCAAACTTGATGAATCTAACTGTTAAACCTACTTAATTCAAATCCAAATCTAAAATGACTCGAACCCAATTTAACCCAAGTGTTAGACCGATTGACCCGAATCCAAATGACCCAAACCCAATTAACTCAACTGTTAAAGCCGACTGACCCGAACCCGAAAGGATCCAAAACCTAAATAACCCGAACCCAAAATGATCCCAACTTGAAATGACTTGAAAATTTTAAAACCTTAAATGACTCAACCCAAAATAACTCGACTTGAAACCAACCCGACCTCCCAATTGATAGGTCTACGCATTTTACTTTTCAAAAAAATAATACTTTTAGATGAAAATAATTTTTATTGACAAAAAATATATATTTTCATGTTTCTCAAATCAATTGCTAGTCCCATATAATTTTTATTGTAATATTATTAAGAGCAAATATATTTTATTTGCATTTTAATTCAAAGATATAATTTAAAAAATATTATTTTCATATATTTAGAAGAAATGTTTCTTAATAACGAGTATCATTGAAAATTGCTAAAATTAATAAAATTTACATTTTATTTGATGAGGGCAAATTCAAGAATTATCATCACATTTTCAGTAAAGTGTTTAGTGAATCATGTTAAATAATTTTTTTTAGGATTTTAGTCAATACATTTTCATATACATCAAACCTAAAATGTTATCGTTCCAACAATCAGATTCTCATTGATCTTATTCTATTGAAATGGAAGGATACCAAACTACAATAGACCCCTTAAATTCCACAAGTTTGGCTGTCATTGGATCATAAATAAACTGAAGTATCCAAAATAATAAACCTCAAAAAAAAAAGAACAAATGTATTTAAACTTAATTTTTGTTTCATAACATTGTCATCTCATCATCAATATAATCCGAATTTCAATTGTATTCTAGTTTAGTTTGTTCGTAAATGTGTTTAAGATTAGGTGAGTTCTATTTATATTTGTTCGTTTATCTCTAAGTTTGTTTGCATTTAGATCATGTTCATTAAAAATTTTTAAGATATTTAAGTTTGGATCATTTAAAATTCTGTAATTAAATTTAGTTCATTTCAAATTGATGAACTTGTTAACAAAAATTAAATGAATATGTTCATGAACTTAGAATCAAACATGTTAGAAACAATTAAAAAATGTAAAGCACACCAACAAGTAAAATTTGTAAAGCAATATATAAAATTTAAAATCATAATAAATATATTGATAAATAAACAAAATAACACTAAAATATCTTAATATTATTAATTATATTTTATTTGAATAATAAACGATCTTTGTATGAGTTTAAACAATCCTATAATCAAACTTGTTCATGAATATAAATTAACAAAATCACATTGTTCGAGATTAGCTCATTTAAATAAACGAACTTTAAAATGTTGTTTAACATCGAACTTGATAAACGAGTATTAATTAAACCTATTTACAAATTGTTTGTTGGACGCCTGTTTAAGCCAAACTTGTCTGGGAAAACTTGTTTTTTTGTTTGAGATCCTGGGCTTAGATTATTATTCATTTTTTAGAATTAGGAATGCCAGCTTAGCTTTCTTTTTAAGTTTTCTAGAGTTTTAATAAATTTAACACTTTTTTAAAAAAATAAAAATTACTTTTGTAAACAAAACAAAGAATTTTAGTAGAATGCTATTATGCTTTAAATATTTTGTAGTTTTAGACAAAAATAAAAATAAATAGGATAATATTGTATTTGGAAGTCTCAATTATGGTGAACAATATGTTACCGCAAGAAAGAAAAGAAAGATTATTAAATCATTTCTCAAAGTGATTTTGAGAATGCTCACAACTTTTAGGCCTCAAAAAAGTATATATATTTATTTGTGATATTGGACTTTAATGCCAAGATGGAGATCACTATAGTCTTTAATATGCTCGTTATGATGAAAAAAAAATGTAAATAAAGGATTGTAGCCTATTTAAAGGAAAAAAAATTCGATAGGAAGGCAAGATGTAGATCACTAACATAACTAGTGCCAATGGGAAAAACCCTCGACCACCATAACAATATCAATAGAATGCACAGCCACTAAACTATGGCATCTATACACTGCAAAATTAGTAGGACTCCATCTTCATTATGAAAGCATCATTGTCATCTCAATCAAATGAACACAACTCATCTAACTGTTCATCAGTCCATTGTGGAAGTGAGCCTCTTGAATTTGGTAGCTCTCTTTGTTTCTTATCTCCGTTGATGGTTACATGACATCTCAATCAAATGAACACAACTCATCTAACTGTTCATCAGTCCATTGTGGAAGTAAGCCTCTTGAATTTGGTAGCTCTCTTTGTTTCTTATCTCCATTGATGGTTACACTCATTGTGTTGTTAGCAACGCCAAACAAGTTTGCACCACCGCCACTTTGGTTGCTTTCCAGGTAATTGTCTCTCCCAGCTGAATGCTGTGGGCTCGCTGGCTTCACCACAACATTTTCCTCTAGCTCATTGATATTGGTGCCAACTAGTACTGTCGCTTTCTTCATTCCGCTGGCAATATCCTGTCTCATTGAGGGTTCCTTCCCTGCAAAGGCATTCAGGCTTCTATTACAGCAGCTGCTTCCCAATGCTTCATCTCCTTCAATTCCTTTATCATTCTGCACCCTCCCTCTCATATAACCAGTCTGTCCGAGGCTATTCATGATTTTTGCATTTCTGTCTGGTGACAGACTGGACACTTTCTGCTGGTTCCATGTCTGTTTAGTGTGTTCTGTAGCAATGAAAGTGGATTTAACGGTCAGAGTAACATTCAGATTTACTATGTAAACAATCTGATAAAACCAGTGGCCTAGTGGTCCATCCAAGGATAAAAGGTGTTGGGAGTGGGCATTATACCGTCCGTGTCAAGTTCCAAATCTAAGCTAGATGATGAATTTTTCCTTATGGAACCTAGTCCTAAATAGGGAAAAGAAAAACTAAGAAATGATCAATTGTACTTCACGTAGGACAAAAGCCAAAAATCTTCCCGGTTAGACAACAGAGAAAACATTTGTCAAAGAAATCTGTCACCGACCAATTCCGTGAACAGTAGATATGACATTTGATGCAGGATTCTGTTCTGACAGAGGCACAGTAGTATTTTTTGAGATTGCCTGCAAAATTCATAAATTTTATCAGCTAGTAATTAAAATCTAGAGTCTGTTTTAATGCTAAATTAGACTCAGAAAGAATTTTTATCAGGTTTTAGATGTTTAAGAGGTCTCTATTTAACAAGTTCAGAGCTTTGAAGAACAAGTTAATTTCTATGCTTAAAGATTTGTGTGAAAGCCATGCCTTAGGGTAAAATTGACATGTAACAATGATAATAGAAAATTCCCAGTCATGAATAAGACCAGACATCATATTATAAACAGTTATGTAAATGGCTGTGGCCTAAAGATTTACCAACTACAATAAACATGAATTTTTAATTTGTAATCAAAAAATGTAACAAGGTAATGACTTGAAAACTATACACAGAAGTAACAGGCTGGAAATTCGGTCACAATGTTCTTTGAATAGTTCAGTGCCCACTTTACGTCATGACAGTCTGTGAAGTTACACCAAGAATCAGCCAATTAGATGTATCTGATAATATGACAGTACAAATTGACGAATAATGCTTTGTACCCTTCGAGCAATCTATAATAGTGAATTTCAGATGACCTAATCATCCTTTACATGATTTTGAAACAAAAAATGCTATGCGGAGCCAAGATCAGGTGTTGTGCACACGTATTATTGATCAAGTGTTGCACAAATATATGGCATCTTAATTGACATGATTTCTTAGGATAAGCACAGAATGAACTGCGCTCTAAAACCAGCTAGTATAGATACAGATATTAAAATTCATAAGTATGCAATGTGACAGGGATTACCTAAAGTACCTATATTCAGCACTTTTTAAAGACCTTGAATTCTTAAATAAATTCTTATCAGTTTATATTTTGCTTTAGTAACTGGAAACAAAGTTTCCAACATTCTAAGTACATTCAATTTTCAAGAATTAAGAAACTTTGCAAAGCACTATGCCCTTTTCTCAATCAGGTGAAAGTAGCTAGAAAAATATGGGAAAAAGAGGTGTTATTAGAACAAAGTTAATTGCAGTAACATCAGTATTGAGTGTCAACATTCACTATGAAGTTGGCTAGTTTTAAACATGTACCTTGACAACATTGTTAAGCGTTATATTGAGATAACGTGCAGAACGCAAAGGTGAGAAAACTGAAACCTGCCAGCATCAGAGCTTCAATCAAAGTCTTGATACAAATGACAACATTGCAGACTCAAATCTCACACATGAAGTTCTACAGTCATGAAGGTCCCCCAGTAGAAACCATGTAAATTACAATATAGCCCTAGTTCTAATTCTAAGATATAAAGTAGATAACACCACATTCTACAAGCATTCACCATTTGTATCCTAAATTATGCTAATATTTGCTCAAAAACAATGAAAAACCTTCTGCAGTATCAGAACCGTGCCAACCGTTATGTCATTTCCAAAGCCTCCTTCCACTAGGACTTTGCCATGTATGCTAGCGTCGATTGTACCAGTAGGATCCTGAAATCAAATCATGGGCACATCAAATGTTGTTAAAATATGGAGCATTGACATTAAAAAGAAAATTAAGAATGCGTTACAAACATAATCATATAGTTACCTTGAGAGTCACCATAAGATCACCAAGACCATTTGGGGTACAAGATTTGATCATGGCAATAACCTAGTTGAATATCAAAGTAGGAAGTAGGAAAAACGATTGTATTAAATGAAAAAAAAAAAATTAGTACTTTGGAAACTTAGAAAGCAATGTACATGGCGAACTCCAGAGTCCGGAAGCTGTCTTTAATTCAAAAAAAAAAAGGGGGGGCATACCTGAGCTACTTTTCTATTGCCCAATTTAGGTTCAGTTTTGATCCAACTCAAGGGAGTACCAATTGTCCCTCCATCATCCGTCAAACCTTTCATAAAAACAAACCACCAAGAAACGCCAAAATCTAAGCAGCTTAAGAAGTTAGAGCAGCATTTGTCTTACTAGTTTTGCTACATCCTTTTTACTTTCTCAAAAATTACTATATATTAAAAAGCATAACCATAATTTGACTGTCAAGGAACAAATCATTAAATTGCATCCTTAATTTTAACACAAAGAAACAAAAAGTAGGGAAAAAAACCTTCACGGCGAATAAATTCAACGGCGAAAAGCCAGGGGTCGCGCGAGAAATCATCGTCGCCGGCGCCAGGATCCTCAACGGCCCTCCTAATATACTCCTGGGTAGGAAGGGACTCTTCGCCAATGCACAAGGGATTGTTTTTTTTCTGAAGTTTTCGAAGCATTGCGGCTTGAACGGCTCCGGCAGGGCCCGGAATGAGGTTGGGGGAAAAGGGCACCGGAGAGTTTGAGAGTGAAGTTAGTGAATGGGTTGGTTGGGAGAGGAGAGAGATGGGCGGGGGCGAGCCTTGGGGTTTTCCATTGCAAGGGCGGAGAAGGGACGGGAAGTCCGAGTCGTCGAGGTTTAAAGCTTCCCAGGGGTGGTCCGCTTCCATTTCCGAAACGCGGGACTGGAATTTCGTGAGAATTTTGGAAATGCCGGTCGGCTTTCTCTTATTTGGACCGATTGGATTGGGTCGGAGATGTAATGGATTTTAACAATTATATTTGATCTATGCTATTGACAACTACAATATGACTCACTCAGACTGTGTGAAAAAAAAAATTTAAGTTTTGAAAAGAAGCATTAATAATTAAATAAATTAGACAGTTTTATTTTTTCTTTTAAAAGTAAATAAAGTTATATATCTTTAATTTAAAATTTTTGATAATAACTTGGTATGTTTTTATTTTTCAATTTATCTAATTGGCTTGAAAAATATTATTGATTGGTTACATCACATTTAGTCAAGAGTTTAAATAATAATACAAATATTTATTAATGAATTTGATATGATGAATTAAGTAATATCAACTGGTCAAAGAATTGACAAAGAAAACTTAATTCAACTAGATATATTAGATTCTATGATACAGGAAAAAGCATATGAAATTTTTTATTTAAAATAAAAAATCATGAACAACAATACATGACTAATAATTTACATCAATTACATGACATTAAAAGATACATATATCTTTAGTTTTATATTTATAATAAATTTATTTGAATTATTATTTTTTTTATAAATTCACTAAGTAAGTTGATGCCATTTAACTTATGATAACTTAGTCAGTCTTTTTATAATAGTAGATGCATATCCACTAGGGGGTAAAAAATATCTATACTTTGAAAAGATTATGTATGGATAGTTTTTATAAGAAAAGTGGAAAACATTTTCAGAAAAATGGAAAGTTTTTAAGAAAGTTGGATAATTTTTTAAGGGCATGGGTAATTTTTCTAAAAAACTTTATAAAAATTGAAAGATATAAATACCTTTATTATACTAATATTTAACTTATAATTTAGTGGTTTTTTAGTATTTTACTTGGCTGAATGATGTCACTTAACTTATAACACTAAATTTATTCAAGCATTTAATTATTGATATAGATTTTACTAAACATACAAAATGATAGGTATAAATATTATTTAGTATAAAAGTTAAGGTATTTTTAATTAATTTTGTTTTTAAAATTCGCATTTATCTCATTTATAAAACTACCTATTATTTGCTAACTTCTTATTTTTCTCACTTTTTCTTTTATCTATTTTTTACCCACGTTCTTGGTGTAACAATAGCTAGTAAATAATAATAAAATATTGGGAATGGTTCAATTTTTTATATTAAAAATGAGAGTGGATTGTTAGGACTTGAATCAAAACATATGTGTATATCTCATAATTTCTTTTTTTTTGTCACTCAATTAAACAGTTGTTGGCAGTAGCGCTTTATTCTTTTGTAAGACTTTTTTAAATATATTAATAATTTTTTATTTTATCATATTTATAATTATTTCATATTATTAATATAATTTAAAAAATATTTTTAGAAATAAAATAGTAGCAAAGAAAAATCAAAATAACAAATATCATGTTGGTGAAAATTTTCTGAGGAAACTACTAGGTGCAAAAATGGAAAGTCAAAAATAAGGCTTTCAAGGCGTGCTCCAAATGTTACTCTCCTTTAGGCATATTTCGGCCCCATTATATATGGTATGCAAGAGGGTTTGTTGAATTGCCATAGGATATAATTAAAGTCTATGCTTGAAAATTACTTTACGATAGTGAAATCAAACCATTAAAAACTAAACACCCTTTAATGAGCAACAAAATTATCTTTCTTATACTTAGCTTTTTGCAGCAAAGAAAGTCTAAGATACATGCTTAATTGAGAATGATAAGAAAGAAAGAATAATTCTGAGTTGTGGTTTTTCTTCATATATTTCTTTATTATTTTTGTTGAAAAATTCTAATCTCTATTTATAGAGATTTAATTAAAAGTTATAACTCTTTAATTGTATTGTCTAATCTAATCAACTTTTTCTTTCATCGATTTTCCAACTTTTGGTATTCAATAGATGCTATTGGCAACCTTTCATAAGTGAAAGAGAAACTTTTGAAAATGTATAAATGAAGTTGAAACAAAATTAGCCATTACAAGTGAATCTGTCAAAATTTAAACCAGAGGATTTGAATCCTCGACCCAAAGATTTAGATCTCTCTTCATTAATTCTAAAAAATCTCCTTCCAAACTTGGTATTCAAAGCCCTTTACATGGGTATACGAATCCCTCTGTGTAATATACATCAAAAGTTTATTTTTTATTCTAAAACTTATAAGATATGAATCCCATAAATGGCATTCGAATCCATTAAAAGCTTAACCTGACCTAAAACTAACTCAACTCGTCCAACTGATAGATCTAAGTCATATGTAAAACTTCTCCAATTGATCCTTAAATAATTTCCTTAGTTTAGTACGTAACCAAATCTATTGTATAGCTTCTTATGTGCTAGTTTCCAATTAATATTCAATCAATAAATCAATCAATTAATTCTTTATTCTTTTCACCTGTTTGAAAATATTTCTAACATTTTATATTTATAATCACTTTTTTAAACATAATTTTCTTTTTTCTCTTGTATGTTTCTTTTTTCTTTAAAAAAACTAAAGATTAAAAATTGTTTTAGTTAACTAAATTTTAAAAATATTGTTACTTCATAAAATATTTAAAATTAACAATATTTTTTAAATTATTATAAAACTCTAATCTCTTTAATCGAAGTACTTACAAAAAAATAACAAGGCCAAAAACTTTTATCTCTAACGAAAAGCTCAAAGTTTTTGAAACTACCTTTTCTAACTCAAAATCAAAAAGCAACCTTGTTTTAAAAAAATCCAAAAATCAAAGTAATTATCTGTCAATTATTCCTAGAATCAAGTGTTGCTTAGATGTGTAAATGGCCCGGCCAGGTTGTTTCATGGTTCCAAATTTTTTTTATTCTTTGTCCAAGCTTGGGTCGAGTAAACCTAGATCGATTCAAAAATCGATTTTATTATTTAATATTATATTAAAAATTAAAAAATATTTTATATCAATGTTTATAATTAAAATTTAAATAAAATAATTTTCATTATAAAAATAGTCATTCAAAACAAACTATCTTGAATTACTAAAAATTTTACCTAAACTTGACCTGCAAATTGACATTGTTAGAGTGAACATGATACCCTACCCATGAACAATTATAGTGTCGCTGCACTTCTAAAGCTTTTTGGTTCATTGAGTTATAAACCAATAATATCTAAAATCAAGCCTTGATGGATTTTTTTATTTTATTATAAAATTTTAATTAATAATAAATAAGTTTAAAATTAAAATTTTTGATAATAATTTATTTAAATATTTTATTTCTAAATTTTAACAATACTAATATTAATTATAAATATATTATATTAATTATGAAAATTAAATGTATGGTAATTGCTAATTTATAAATTACACAACGCAAAATATTTTAAAGTTTTATTTATGTGCATTTTCAAAAATATTTAGATTTTATTATATAGAGTATATTTTTATTTATAGGAGATAAAAAATAATAAATGAAAAATAAAGGAATAAAATTGTGGTTTTTATTTTATTCACTCATTACTCTCACACTAGTTAGCACCAACTTCGTTCTTTCACATTAAATTAATGAACTACTAACCCATTTGTTATATTTTATTTAGCATATTTAATTATTCAAATAAAAATAAAAAATAACTAAAATAATATTATGGTTTATAATTTAATTCTTTTGTTGGATCACCTTTCTCACACTAGTTAGCATCGAGTTTTTTACTTTTTTCAAAGCAAGTTGGTTATGGATCCTAAATCGACTTATGAGTCAATGTATAAAATAACCTTTTTAAATATATCATCTAAAATAAAATAAAAATAATTATTAAAATAAATTAATATAAACTAAAAACAACTAAAACTATAAAGATTAAAATAAAAAAAAAAAGCTTGATGTCAACAAAAGGAGCTTGACATGTGCCTTATAGTCGTTACCCTTAAGTTTTTTTTATCTTTAAAAATTTTTCTTGAGCGAATTTAGTGCGGAACTTAAATCAACTCACGAGTCAACGTATGAATCAACTCCTTAAATACATAACTTAAAAATAAAATAAAAATAATTAATAAAATAAATTAATATAAACTAAAAAATAAAAACTAAAATAACCTTAAACATTAACTTTTTAAAAAACTAATAAAACAATGATGTCATATGTATTAACAAAAAATTATTATTTTAATTTTAAAAATAAAAGTAGCATTTTTTTCTATTTTCCCATTTTCTCTCTCCTCTTTCCCCTCTGCATCAAGCCCAGTTCTCTTTTATTTTAGGTCATTTTGGCCAATTATTGGTCGAATCTAAGCAAAAGAGGTCAAACTTGGTGTAAGTAAGTTGGGTCAACAAAAAATTAGGCCATATCACCCTAAAAGTAAGACAAATCTAGCGTGACTTGCAACCTATTTTTAGGTAGTTTCCTCCTTAGTTTCAAGCTAATTTGATTTACTGTTGATGGATTTAGCCTTCATTGGCCAAAGCCATTTAAAACATGCCACTTTATATATTTTTAATTAGTCATAAATAATAGGCTTAACTATAAAATTAGCCCTTGAACTATATCATTTTTCCTACTTAAGTACTTTATAAATTTTTGTTCATAGTTTGGTACTTATGCTATATTCTGTTACTCAGTTTACCCCAAAATGCTAAAACTACTAAAAAAGTAATGCTTTGACTTTTTTTAACCAATAATATTGGGTCACATGCCACTAACATTGCCATATGTCAAAATCTAATTGGTCATTGTTTGTCACGTTATCATTAACTTTGGTGTTAGGTGGAAGTACCAATGTTTAACAAAATTATACTATAAGTATCAAAGAGGAATGAAAATTCATAAAATACCTATTGAGAAAAAGGGTATAATTAAGGGGTCTTTTTTCTAATCAAGCGTAAACAATGTATAGACTCACTAACACCAAATAACTTTTAGTAGTAAAGATAGTTTTTTAACCACACATGATAGAAATAATTAAGTGTGCCAAATTTTTAGATAAAATAATATTTTTATAAACAAAAAAAATGAAATAAGACAAATAAAGAAATCTTTAGATTACTTATAAAAACATGGGAGGAAGAAATTCTGAAGGAAGAAAAGAAAAAGCAATACTTTTGTATGTGTTTTAAATCCCGCTATTGGCTTCTACTTATTTATTTAATTAATTAACGCTATTGGCTTCTACTTATTTATTTAATTATTAACACTAAATGTTTATGGTATCTTGGATTAAAATGTTAAGAAAAATTGATATAGTGCTAAAGAAATTATGATATTAATCAATTTTTTAAAAAGAAATATTAAGTGACATTTAAGTAATAGTACTTAAAAAGTGATTTTTAAGATCATCTTAATATAATTAAACTCTGAAAAAATAATATGACTATGTATAAGTTGCTCATTTATAAATAAGAATGAACTTGAACAAAATATGAGACTCAAATTTTAAGTCAGAGTAGATAAAATAAATTTATATAATGTAGATATCTTGACTAATATAAAAGGAATGACTAAGTTTGGTGTCACAAGTTAATTCAGTCACAACTTTTAGTAAAACACCTTAAAATAGAATTGAAATAATAATAAACAAATAAATATAATATCAACGGTATTTTGGTACACTTTTTAAATTAAGAAACTACCGACCTTTAAAAAAAAATACCAATAACCCTTACAGATGGAAAAATTCAAAAAAAAAAAGGAAATGAACTTTAAATTATTGACAAAAAGGTGAAAGCGGGAAAATTAATTATAGTTAATGGAATAACAATTATTTAGAATTATTAATAAGGAGACTTTACACTTATTTTATTACTTTTTAGCTTTTCCTACAAGAAGTAGCAGTCATGGTGTGGGGTTGCTTCCCTTGGTAAGAGAATCGACCCCTCCTCTATTATATAATATATATAATATATATAATATATAAATTTATATTCAAAATATTATTTAAAATAATAAAAATTAAAAAATATTTTATATTACATCTCGAATTATTATATATAAAATAAAAATATTTTATATTAAATTTTAAATTATTATTTAAAAAATAATAAAAATAAAAAATATTTTATATTAAATCTAAAATTATTATATAAAAATAAAAAATATTTTATATTAAATCTTGAATTGTTACATAAAAATAATAAAAATAAAAAAATTTATATTAAATTTTAAATTACTATTTATAAAATAATAAAAATTAAAATATTTTATATTAAAACCTAAATTATTATTTAAAAATAATATAAAATATTTTTATTTTTTATTTTTAAATATTTATTTAACATTAATATAAAATATTTTTAATCTTTTATTATTTTTAAATAGTATTTTTAATTTATATTTGGGTTTGGTTCCCCTAGTGTAAGAATTGACCCTCCACATATTAGAACATATATCAATGTATATATATATATTCGAATTAAACATATCAGTTTTAGTCATCTATTCATTAAATTATGGGTATCTGCACATTCAATTATCTTGTAATGTGCATAATTAGTATTTACTTATTTGATACAATCTATGATCATATGGTTTAGGGTACAATTAGTTTTAGTCATCTTTGTATCCAGTTATGAGCATTTGTATATTTAGTTTATAGTAATCTGTATATTACACATGATTGTCAGCACATCAGTCTTGGTAATGTGCACAATTAGTATTTACGTTTTTATAGACATCTAATTTCGTCTGAATCTTTTTTCTGATAAGTCGTAATGTAAACACCTCATTTTGTTTAGGCCAACTTTTGGCATCCCAGTACATAATTGAAAGATGATAGAATCATAAAATAAAAAAAAAACTATGGATGATTGCCGAGTGCCATGTTGCTAGACACTATTAGGTGACACAGTGCTAGGCTAAAAAAATTTTTTGGGAAGGTCTAAAATGCCTATGGGTCATATTAAAGAACAATGTAGAAATGAGGCATCAAAGGTTACTATTCATGGTGTCACCAGATTCATTCAGATGAGTACACAGGCAATTTCCTACTATTTGTGACCAATTTAAGGTATTCAAAGAGCCTAAGTATGTGCAAGTTATATTAGTGTATTGATATGAGGCCTTTGTGTTGCCAAAAATTTGAATTTTTACATGTAGTATTGATACAAGAGGTTTGGTATCGATACCCAAGGTGTGGTATTGATACTTGGCATTTTGGTATCGGTACAGACCTTGGTAGTAGCTAAAGTTATGAATTTTGGCAAAATATATCGATACACAAGCATGAGTACCGATACAAATCCATAAAGTATCGATACAGGCCTTTAAGTCTTAAGACTGGAAATAATTTTTTGCTTTTAGTATCGATACACACCTCATTGTATCGATGCTCATGCGTAAAAGTTGCCTTGTGTGTCAATGCAGAATGTTTTGTATCGATACACCAAGGTTTTTTTACCTCGTTCAAGCCATTTTTTAGCCTTCGAGTATCTAATTCATGCATGATTTTGCAAAAATCATCATAATTCATACCAAGCCTCAGTTATGGGCTCATGATTGGATTTAAACAAAATTTTAAAGCCCAAACAGTTAATGAAAAAGGTCATTTTTATGAAATATATGGTTGTAAGAGGGCATGCCAAGCATGTTTCTTGTTGTAGGCTGTTGTAGCCTTTTTACGCCGCCACTCTACTAGGCAAAACTAATGGGAAAAAGGCCAATTGAGTAAAGTAGCTGGGGATATCCCTTATTACTTAAATAAAAGATCAAAAATACCCTTGCTTTGTTTCCCAAAAGCATTGGCTGACTCTTGGATTTAACAAGAAAAAAATTGGCTCAGCAGAAAAGGCACACATACTCCTCCAGCCACCTCTAAAAAAAATCCCTTAGAATTCTTTAGCCCTGAAACTCTATTAAAACACTGTTCCATTGACCTCCATACTTCATTCTCATAGTTCCCTAAACCACCACTAAAAAACCTCTAAAAAAATCAACCTTTCACATATTTTTATCCTTGAAGCACCTCACTATCAACAATATTATCAGAAAGCTTCTTCTTTTCATCCTGCTCTTGCTAAATAATAGCAAAGAAAGGAAAGAAACTAAGCTTAAAGTCACTGTGTCAAGTAGAGAGGAAAGTTCAAGCTTTTTTAGTATATTTTCTTTACCTTGTTCCATATATTTTTTGTTTTTCTCATTTGCATCATTTTTGTGAACCGTTTATGCTGCCATGACCATCATAGGACTCTCACGCATTATTGTTGCCTTAGTTGTGGCAGTCTTAGGATTTTGATGTTCTTTTAATGCCTTGATATTGCTTGGTAGGCCAAACTTATACTCTTTCATTCAGTCATCAAAACAGTCTTTTATTTTTGCATTTTTTATCATATTTCATCTATTTTCACATGCTTGAATGTTCTTCCTAACATGCATTGAGTATGTTCATACATTTTCTAGTATTTTAAGAGCATACTTTTCTTCACTTAAATATGTTTATGTCACTTTCACGCATTTTATTTGTCATCTCCTTACATTTTATTACCTTTGCCATGTCAAAATGTCATCTTTGTGTGGTTGCATGTGTAATACTTATTTATCTTCGTGCATGCTGTATTTTATTCATGACTTATTTTCAAAATGCATGCTTGTTTGTTATAAAAAAATCTGATTTTTCAAAAAACCCCAGGTTAAGTCTATGCTACCTTTAAATAATGAGGACTAGCGTGGATTTAATGTTTTGATTAATTTGGTCCTCCAATCTTAGGGACAAACTAAACTTTGAGGTTTGGATTCATGGAAAATAAAATGATGTTTTCTTTTGTTAAAGTATTAAGCCTTGATCTTGAGTCTAATATTCTCTTTAGTGACATGGTCAATGGGTTGTTTCATTGTCCCAAACTACTTTGGGATTGTGGAATGAACTCATGATGCCCGTGTTTCTTGTTCCTTTCTATTACAGATGTTTGGATGTCCTAGATTCGAGTCTGTCCTTGGAAAAAACTCAAAAATACCAAATAACTCCCTTATTTTTGCTCTAGTATCACCATAATCTGAGTTTGAAAAATTATTTTCAAGCCATAAATGATTTTTTTAGAATTTTCTTATATTTTTCCTTTAAAGGGCATCAAAATACCTTTCCAACAGTCACTTGTTTGCCCTCAGATCATCCCAAATGAGGGTTTTTTTTTTTATTTTTCAAACCTTTGCTGTCTGGGATCACTAGAACCAGTGTGTTATGTTTTGTTTGGGCCATTTTGGCCTGTTAGATGATTTCTCTGAAATTTTTAAATATTTTCTTACAAAGTTTGTGAAATTCCTTTTCCAAAAGGGTATTGTTTACGATTTAACGATTTTGGATGAGCCTGGAACAATTCTTCAAAGTCCATCATGCCCTTTTTCTTATACATGCTACCAAAGTCGAAGTAGTCCTAGCTCCAAAAATTAATTTTGCCTAGAAGGTGATTTTTTAGGACTTTAAAATATTTTTATATTAGTTCTCATTTACCTTTCCAATGATAACCCATTTACCCCTTGAAGCCTTTAGATGAGCCTGAAATAAATTTAAGAAGAGAGATGGTGAGATGCTACCCCCTGTTTTTAGCCCAGTCTCTAGAGTACCTTTATGGAGATGTTCGAATGTCTCAAACTACATTCGATTGTTTCCCTTACCATGCAAACCCTTTAGGCTTGGATCAAAGCTTAAGACCAAAAATATTTTATTTAAATCTGTGATTTTCTATTTTTAAAATACATTTTTTAAGCTAACTATTTTCTAAAATCATCAAAAATTTTCATCTTTAGGGATACTCTAACCCTACCATTCTAAGGAGATACTTTAACCCTATTTTTCCATTAAAAACTTGAATTTTCTCTCTCGGATTTATTTGAAATCCTTAATTATTTCCTTAAATCATAAAATATTTCTATTCTTAGGGATACTTCAACCCTATGACTCAAAGGGGATACTCCAATCTTGTTTTTCATCGAAAACTTGATTTTTCTCTCTCAAATATAATTGAGGTTCCTAATTATTTTCTTAACTTTATCTTGAGGGATTCCCCAACCCCAATTCTCTAAAGAGATACTCTAACCTCGCTTTTACCTTAAAAATCCAAAAATTTTCTCTCCTTCGAATACCCAGATTATTTTTTATTAAAACCTTTTTGCATCCCTCAAATTACCACTAAATCCAAATACATCTACAAATTGTAACCTCGGTTATTCTTCAATAATCGAAGAAAATTATGAGATACATTTAGATCGCCCCTTCTTTTTGTGATTCTTCTATTTGCGAAGTTATTATATTCCTTTTTAGTCTTACTAACACATTTCCTTCTTATAGTGACTATCGTGCATTCATATTTAAAATTTGTTTTCAAAAAAAATTTACAAGGCAATGTTTCATGTTAGTATCTCTCCTATGCCTAATATGAAATATCTGAATTTTTAAAATTTAATCCAAAAATTATCTTCATAAAGATCCCTATGCTCCTTATACTTTTGCGGTACATAGGTGATATCAAATTATCTTATAAAACCTGGATTTACATTTGTCATAAAATTTCATGCATTAAAAGGGATTATATCTAAATAATGACCAAATGGAATCGATTAAGCCAAAGCCAAAGTGAGACATAGTTAGTTGGTACTGATTTCAAGCGTCGTGGAGGTGTTAATCCTTTCTTATGTGTAATTTCGAACCAAATTAATGAATCTCTAGACCTTGTAGACCCTAAAATCAATGCCTCAAGTTTTGTAACTCAGGATATTGTTTTCAATAGACATCTAATCATGCCTAGCCTAAAATGGTCTATGGTGGCTCTAATTTTATGGTTACTTCACAGTAGCTTTCCAAGACTAGTTGGATAAGTGATTCATCTGACAATCTTTCCCCCTTCATATTATCATGCCTAATCCAAATCCAAACCAAGGGATAACTTAAAGGCTCAACCACACCACCAAATATATTTTAAGTCGTGCACACCCACTTCAGATCATCTGAAGAGAAAAAGAAGAAGTGGTACATGGCGACAGCTTAGCCACTCCACTGGGGAGTAGATTAAAGAGTTAAGCCTACGACTAGCTCAATTTTTTAGCTTTTTCAAATTCCTTTCTTATTTGGTTTTAATCCCTTATGACCTTCATCACTAGCTTTTTTTAATCTTTTATGGTTTTTATCCTATGATTGTCAGGGACTATTTTGTTCCTGAATACGTATGGTAATATGGGAGTAAAACAAAAGGTTTGCTGATTTCTCTGACACATACTATGCACTTACATATGCATTAGATTCCCACCAAACACCATGGTGAGGTTACTAGGAGAAAGTGAGCCATCCGTCTTCATGAGTAACCCTTCGCATAGGCATGGTTAGACCTTTCAAGGTGTAAATTACATATGTCTCTCATGAGTACCCCTCCGTATTTGCATAAGAAAGTACATCCACTGAATCAGAACCATTCCACCAAAAGTCGAGATGGTCCTAGGATCGTGGTTCCTCAGCTATTCTTACCCAATAGAGGAATGATTTGAATACTAATTTAGGCATCAACTTAAACCCATATAGTGAACCCTATGAGCCAAACAATGTCAAACCATATTAGACTGCTATTATAATAACCTTTGCAATAGGGTTACTTAGGGAAACACTTCTCACCTTTGCTCTTATATACCATTGTTATGAGGGCGATGATGGATGAACATTCTTACCCACTTTTGTCATTTTATTTCATGATCATTTTTAGGGTATGCTTATAGACACCTTATTTTGTCAGGGCTAATTGTAGCAATCTGGAGCATGGACGTGAGAGAAGGCGATTTGTCCTCCGACGAAAAAGTATTTTGAGGAGGTCAACGAGGCCTAAGAATCATACCAAAGGTAAATGCAAAGATATGGCATCAAATGACGTAGTTCAAGGTGTCCAGGGATAAAAGATATGAGAAAATTTATAATTTATTGAATGTATCGATACATGGTTCTCACGTATCGATACAATGCTCCAACGTGCCAAAAATTTGAAATGTCCCCATTTTTATCGATACAACCTGTAGATGTATCGATACATAAGCCTCAGTATCGATACAGGACCTCATATATCGATACTAGGCCATGCCAAGACCAAAACATGCATTCTGTAAAGAAATGTATCGATACATATCAACATGTATCGA
>JBBYHM010000025.1:4665565-4679679 GCA_038381775.1 Adansonia rubrostipa
AAAGTTAATAGTGCTCTACGGATTAGCATTTCTGACATAACTAACAACTCCCATTAGGACGTTTAGACAAGTTCATAGTTGTGGAGATAGCAGCTCTTAGTAGAAAATTCATTATCCAGTTAATCCAGGAATTCATCTTAAACACCTCCTCAGAAAAGTTCTCCATTCAATACCACCCTCACTATTTTTGGGTTCAACTTGTAAACTTATAAATTTATAAAGCTCTACAAACACACATTGAAAGTATTGATAAACTTACTACAGGTACTTTCTATACACGAACTTGTTTAGTTCAAAGTAATAGTAACAGTTAGTTCTTATGATAACGAGGATTTGCTCTTATAATACACAATGTAGAAGTTTGTGCATAAAAATTTCAATCAGCGAGAACATGGAAGAGTTTATATTTGTAGCTATACTAATACAAGTTGGTTTGTGAGTGTATTAATGTATAGATAAAGAACACCTGTTCCATCATTGGCAATATCAACCCCATCAAAGCTAAGCACAATATCTGATGGCCTTAAAACCTCAGCTTCTGGAGCTGTGGGATCAACTCTTCTGATTCGAACACCTTTCTGATCAGGTTTCATGCCCATTGCTTTACGCAAATCAGGATTTTCCATTTTCTGCCACTCAACCCCCAAAATTGGGAATCCTAGCATAATAGGTGAGATCATGAGACTTTAAGCACAATGATAAACGCCGCAGATAGCAATTGCATCACAATAAAAAAAAATTTAACAGTATGCTAATAAAAAGGTATAATTTAAAGGACCCAAACTAAATTACCAGTATACGCTTCATTCTTCTCATAGTCTTGGATGAAGTGCTGGATAACTGGCGTTGGTATCACATACCCTATATTTTCTACATCTTCATGTTTGAGAGACTGAAATGCAATTCCCACACAATTACCTTTATCATTGAAGGCAGGCCCACCAGAATTTCCGGAGTTAATAGCAGCATCTATCTGCAAAATATTGTGCAGAATAGATAACATAAGAAATCTTTAATGGGGTTGCAATCGCTTATAGACAAATGCTAGAAAAGTGATCATGTAACCTGCAAACCCAGGAGCTCTGTTGACCCATGAACATAAGACAGGATTTCTATTCGTGATACAACTCCACTTGTTACAGAAATTGTATCTCCTCCAATTGGGTAACCAACAACAGTTACAGCATCTTGAAGTGCAGGCAATTCTCCAAATTCCACTGGTGACACACCTTCCCAGAACTCATCATCGTTAACCGTAAGCATTGCTACATCACCACATAAACCAAATCATGCATTCAACCAAATAAAGAGAAAGAAAGCTATCATCTGAAGTCATGCAGAATGTCAATTATTTTCACATCATGGTAACTGATATCCAAGCACCTCTCTTTTCAAAATGAGTTCACATCTCATGCTATAAATGGTTTGAACCTTCCTCTGCTACTCTTGCACTATATAAGAAATTTTCATCTATCCTGTTTCTCCTTTACCAAGCATCACCTCCAAAAGAATTTACATTCAGCACTCATTAAGTCAGTTTTCTACATTTGTAATTGTACCATGCATATGATGCCCACACAGAATACTCGCACTCTATCAAAAACAATAAACTCTACCTGTCAAAACATTAACCTAATTCATGTTTCCTGCTCAGATTACTAAAATAACTTTGAACTGGAAATCTAAAATATAGTGATAATAACCAAGGAAGGAGGGAGAAAGATTGAAAAACAAATAGAGAGAGAGCAAAACTCACACCCCAAGAAACTTACTTAACAGTTAATGCGAGCAATCCTCATACCCCAAGAAACTTACTTAATAGTTAATGCTACAACCTTCACCGCTATAGGCAAAAGAAACATTTGTCACCGCTCTCCTCTTGAAGTAATTAGCAATTTTCTTTCCACAGAATAGATGAACATAACTCTTAAATTTTAGCATGAGATAAGAACTTCAGAAACGTAAGGTAATGATGCTAGTTAGCAATAGTTATAATCATTTCCTGATTTACGTAGGGTACTATTTTCAACATATGATTTGTGTGACTATTTCAATTTCCTATTATGCCAACATTATAACATGTTGAACTGAAGCATTGATAGTAAATATTTGATATGCATTCAGAATAACATCGGATTATTACAGAATTTATTAGAAATTTAACTTTAAGAGAGAACTTAACATACCGATATCACATTCGGTTCCAATAGAAAGGACAGTAGCCAAGTATTTAGTGTCAGACCCACGTTTCTTAACTTTAACCTGAGTGTAATGTTCCACGGAATGAGCATTTGTTAAAACCCTTCTCCCACCAATCACGAAACCGCTACTACTGGAACTATACTGCCTTTTCCTCTGCCAAGGCAACGAGAAATTTGGCTCCGTGTGAACGCAAAACACCTTCACTACTGCATCCATTGCCGGCACCACCCGAGCGCCAATTGAATCCCCGCCCAACTCCCCTCCTCCTCCTCCACTTCCAATAGCGCTGCCGTTGGGTACACGACGGCTAGGCGAAAGCACTGCAGGAGGAGGTTGAGGGGGTAGTGGCTCAAGGTTTTCGGGGAGTTTGGGGAGTTTTTTGGGGCGACCACGAGGGCGGGAAGCGGTGGTGGGGGCGGCAGCTGAGGAGGTGGAGGGGATGATTTCGAAGTTGCTGATGGAGAAGACGTCGTCCAATGCGGTGGATGAGGAGGAAGGGGGAGACTGTAGGGTTTGGGAGGGGTCAGGGTTTTTGGGTTTTCGGCCTCTTTTTCTTTTGGGATCTCCCATTTTATTATTAATTTATGAATCAATTAATGGGAGAACTAAGCTTTTGTTTGTTTGGAAAGGGGGATTTTTAAGTTCTAAGGGATCAAAGAAACGAAATCTTGGAGAGAAAGAGAAAGAAAATATTCAATTTTGAAATGATATTTCAAGAGAGAAAGAAAGGGAAATTGAATTTGGACGCTATTTTGTTTGTTCATCCAGCAGGCAGTCAGTCACCCACTCTTCGCCTTTTCTTCGCTTTGCATTTGTTATTGGAATGGATTGGCTTCGGGTAGGCTGGGCTTTACTTTAAGGCCCTTGAGAATTGAGATTGCCCTAGTTTATGGCATGCCCTTTGTGTAAACACTATGTTGGCCATCTCCTACTTTTTGTTATTTATCTTTTGATTTTTATTTATTTTTTAAGATAAAAATTAACTAAACAAATAAACAAACAAAATTTTAATGAATATAAAGATGAAAAAAAGGTTTTTTCTTTTTTGAAGTAAAAGGTGACGAGTTAATTAAATTGCAAGCAAAAGATAAGAAAATCTCAAAGTTATATTTTTAAGATGTACTCCGATTTTTAAATAAGTAAAGAATAATAGATGGAAAATGAATTTGGCAAAATTTCAATAAGTTTCATTGTTTACTTATCTCGAACCAAATGTTGCAATAGGATATCGCTATTTGTGCTTGTTTGGCTCGACTTTTTTTTTAAAAGTTACTATAAAGCTTTTATGAAAAATAAAAGTTTTAAGTTAAAATTATTTGATAATTTTTAAATTTTTAAGTTTTTTTTTATAGATAATATGTTTGTATTTAATTAACGAGAGGACAATTTTGGCCAAAAATAAAAATTGCTTAAAAAGCTAGCCTGTTTTTAGAAACAGAGAAGAAAAAACTCTTAATTCTAACTTTACTTGAACCTTTTTTTTCTTTATTTTGTTCATTAAAAATAAATTAGATTTTTTAAGAACTTTTCATAAAACTATTAGATTTGGCTTATGCTTTTAAAAAGCTTTTAAGCAAAAAAAAAAAAAAGGTCAAACAAGCACATATATTGTGACGAAGGTTTAGGGTTTTGACAAATTTAAATAATGTATTTTTTTTGTCATTGAAAATTTTCAGAATAACTTGAAATATGAGACCTCACCATACATTTGTTATGCATCTAAATGGGAGTCCTAATCTAATCATTGGTTGTTTTTACTACCTCTTTATTATTTTATAAATGCATATTTATAGAATCTAAAGCCTAAAAAGGCAAAAGTGCCCTATATTTTTTGTTCCATCTTGCAATGGAAACATGCATTTAAAGCAAAATATTGAGCAAAGATTAGTTTTTTTTTTTTTTAACTTTTGGTTAACCTTTTTTCCCTTTTGGTAATTATATATATATATATTTACTTTTTATTTTATATGTTTACTTAATCTTTACTTAGACCTTCCATTAATTCTAGTTGGCTCTCTATTTTTTTCTTGCTTTAGAATTGCCTTCTTTCATCACAACATTTGAAAATTTAGGGGGATGGCAGTCCATCTAGACTTATATTTCTTCTTCCTCTTATTTTAATTCTTTTTTTTCTTTTCCTTTTTTTATTATCTATTTTCAGTTACAAATTTCAAGCATACATTATTTGTTTTCTCCAACTCTTTTCAACATTATGTTTTCATTGATCAAATATTATGTAATTCTATTTACCTGACTTAAAAGTTGAAACTAGTAATTCTTTTTTCAGTACATTTTGTTTTCCATTATATAATAAAAGTATAATTTTCTTCTATCAAATATTTTCATTTCAACCATTTTAAGATTCAAACCTCTATAGAGAGTTCTTTTTAATTGGTTAAAGAAATGATGCAAACTAGTAAAATAAGATGTCATAAGGAAATGGCGGAGAAAAAGATTGAAACGGAGAAGGGGTGCAGTGGCTATTGGAGTATTTTAATCAAAACAAATACAAAAACGTTTTATTTATTAAAGTTAGCATAAGAAACTTAAAAATCAAACTTCTATTTTGTAAATTTATCAACATTTAATTAGAAACTTTTGAGCTACAACAGTTTAAATACAATACTCGTTACTTTAGTAAAATTTGACTATAAATAATATGCTTCTCTTCTTATTTTATGCATTTAACATTAAAAAAAGCTAATTTTCTTCCTTTATTATTTCTATTAAAAAAGTCTCCTTCTTAAGACTTTTTTAAGTGTTCTAATTAATAGGATGAAGAAAGTGTTAATTTTGGTTGAAGCTTCTATCTTCTAACTTGTATAGGTTAGAAAACTGTATATTGGGTGACTAGGCTTACTATATCCTAGGGGACGATGTGTAATAAAACCTTTATGCATCAGTTTTTATTAGTGAAAGGACATGTATTACCTCAAGAGAACGACCTAGTCTGTGCCTTTATCTTCATTAACTTATTTGATCTATGAGATTATGGCAATTTGGTAATAGCTAATTGATGTCCTAATCTTATCTCAAAGAATTATTGTGCAACGTTCTCCAACAATGGCAAGTGGTTATGATGAAAGTTGTATGTGGTTAAAGGTAGTGAAGGTTATGGTGGTTGTATAAATTTCTAAGTAAAGTTACAGAAAATTATTAAAAAAGACAAAAAAACTTAGTAGACTGTCAAAAGATTCTAAATGAATATCTAGAACTCTATTTATAACCTTCCAAGGAAGTTACCAAAGCAGTTATGAAAAGAGGGTGAAGTTACATGAAGACCATTCACATGAAGCTATCATCAATCATGGGCAGTAGGAGAGAAAGTATGAGGTTGCCAAATTAGGGGATTAGATTAAAAGTTATTGGTCCTAAAAAGTGTCTGGGTCATAGTAGTAAAGAATAGTTACATGACTGTGTTAACTTCGTTAGCTTTAAATAATTTTGGTTTTGATATAAAAATAACTTAAGCTAAAGTAAGTTACATTCGATTATTTTTAACTTAGTATTGAAAATATTTTACAAGGTTTTTCCATGAACGTATCGATACAATATATGAATGTATCGATACTCTTTTACAAGCTTTTTCCATGAATATATCAATACAATGTATAAATATATCGATATATCTATTGGCAGTAGCTAGGAAAATCCTAAAACCTTATTTTTATTGATACAACCCAAATTGTATCGATACAAGTCATGACGTATTGATACATCTCAAAATGTATCGATACATAGCCATAAGACTAGCTTTTTTAGAAGTAATGTATCGATACTTTATTTCATGTATTGATATAATGTTGTGGGAAAAAATGAAAACAAGCATTTATGAAGGCTGCAATGGCTCTCCACCTACTTAATTAATGCCCAACATCCATAATTCAATTCCAAGCTATAAATAAAGATTACAACAACTGAAAAAGTAGGAGATACCAAGTTTAATTAAGTGTTAAATGTTACAAGCTTAAAATCTTCAAGTTTTTTATTCTCTTTGTATCCAATTTGTGTTATTCTAAGTTCATTTTGTATCTTATCTATTTTGTATGTAAATTCTAGCAAACACCAATCTACTAGAGGTTCTAATTTTTTACAAACACTTTATTCATATCACAAAAGGATCGTTTGAAGAATGGGTGAAAACAATTAAGAATTTGGGTTAGAATTCTTAAGGGGATTGAAAGGTTTCTATCTAAATGTCAAATGATAGAGTTGTATGGTTATACGTTAGCCTCAAAGGCAATAATTTCAGTAGTGCATTATAGGAATCACCTTAGCAAGGAAGTGCAAAGAAAAGAGGACATAGGTTCTGAGTTTAAGGAGTGAACCTCTATATATTATTAGCTTGTTTTTCACCCTTAACTCCTTTTTACTTTCATTTTATTTCAACTTCTCTTAAAAGGTCAAATTATGGTCAAATTTTTAAAGAAACCAATTCACCCCTTTTTGGTTTAATCACTACTTTTAGTTAACAAACGGCATGCTTAAAAGTGTACTGCTTGCTTAATAGAAAAATGAAGCACTTGTATTCCAGGGAAAGGTTAAGAAATAGACTTCTTAATAGTCTCCATATCTGATCCTCTAAGCCATACTCTCCAGGACATCCTAAGTGTGGAGGAAACCAAGAATCTTACCAACCTTCTGACATTTGTTCCACAGTCTTCATTTAGTGGATCTCATTAGTCATAATGAAGTAGTAGAATATTTAAGAATTAGAGTGTTGGATGCAACTATTAAGAAATGTTGTGTCAAGTAACGCTGCTGCCAAGGAGTGCTATGTGAGATATCACTATTGCCAAAAAGTGTTATGCTGAGTAGCACTACTACTAAGAAGTGATGCTGCCAAGGAGAGTTATGCCAGTTAACGTTATAGTCTAGAAGCACTACTATGAAGTAGTACTATGCTTAGTAACGCTATTGCCAATAAGTGCTATGCCAAGTAACGCTGTTGCCCAGAAGCATTGTTGTCAAGGAGTTTTACACCAAGCAGTGTAATGCAAGTAAGTAATGTCGTTGAGGACTAATATTGGTAAAAAGTGCTATGCCAAGGTGCACTATCTATAAAAGTTGTGCTTGTAATATACGTTATTGACCAAAAATAGACATCTACGTTTTACCCACTGCGTGAGAATTTTTTTTTGAAAAATAAGATTCTCATGCATTAAAAATAATAATTATTATAAATAAATTTCACAAATAAATTTTTATTAAGTTATTCTACAATACAATTGTTACAAAATATGCTAATAATATTTAAAAATAAATAAAGGAAAGATGCAAGGAAGATAATGGTGATGGTGACATAATGAAAGCATATGAATGTAAGCATGGCTAATAAATGAAGCATATAGTGATGGGAAGACATGTATGATGGCTAATAAGCAACTTGTATTATGCGGGGTGTATGTTGTGAAAATTTTGGTGTAAAAGTAAATAAATAAATAAATAAATAAATAAATAAATGCATGGTTGTGTAAAAGAAACATGATGTGAAAGAAGGTTCATCAAGGAATAAGCAAATAGTATTTGATAGCTTTTCACAAATGCATTGACCACATGATATTAGCCACAAGGTATAATTTGGCTCGGTATTATCTGCAAGGTATCGTCTCGCGAGGCATTAATACCGAGATATGATCCCGTTAGGTATTACTTATATTCGTGAGATAGTAATACTAGCTATTGAGTCCATTGACTATACCACCGTCGGATGAAATACATCTTGAAAAAGCATATCCATCAAAGGATTTTGAGCACACGTTTCCACACTTCCCTTTAAAACATGAACAACAACATGTCGAAGGATAATTTTAAAAGGCTTGCATCTCATCTGTACATAAAATATATTACTACAACTTTTGGTAAGCCTACAATGAATGCCATACCCTAAATATATGATATTTTTAATAAAAAAATGGTATTTGTTATTCACAAACAAAAGAATTATGTGTATGCAAGACTGAGTAAATCAAGGTGGAAAGAAACCCGATCATACGAGCATCAGGAAATTAATCACCAAAATATTAAGGCTTCAAATTTATTTATTTTTACTGAGATAAAAGGCGGATTCAAATTTTAGTTAAATAAAAGGATAATTTATATCTTTAGAGTTCAAGTAATATAAGAAGACTAGTGCTTTGAAATTTTGAATTTTTTTTGATATATAAATATAAGAGAGAGTGGATGAACTTTCTTCATAAATGACAAAAGCTTTGCTTAAGTGAAAAAGTTTTAATTCTCTCTTTTAAAAATTATCTACGATAAAAAGTAAGCTTTCCATCCCATTATTATATTTCTCTTTCTCTTTTCTTTTTTTAATAAAATGTAAAGATTTTTTTCATGATGATCGACTTTGATTTTTTTAAATCACTACGTAAAGTTAAAAATATAATCAATTAATAATACTACAAGCAACATGGCTGTTGCTTGTATACAAGCAGCCACGTTGCTTACACAAGCTAAGACATTGCCACTTTCATGTAGCAGCAACATGGCTGCTTACATGGAGCAAGCAGTAGTGCTGTTGCTTGCTTTCTGAAACTAGCCGTGTGTTGCTTGTTTCGTGTAAGTAGCACGCATAACCCATTTTTTTACAAAAATTATTATAATTATTTAAAAAAAAAGAAAATTATGACATTTCTTGTGCAATTATAACTACTTATTGGCCTTTTTTGCTTTTTTTGTAGGATTTTTCAGTCTCACCATGGTGAAAGACTGTGAACTTGCGTAGGCCAAGTTCAAGTACGAGGATAATTTTAGTTAATTGAGATAAAAAAAAAGATAACTAAAATATTAAGGTTTCAAATTCATTTATTTTTATTGAGATATAAGGAAAAGATTTAAATTTAGTTAAATAAAAGAATAATTATATCTTTAGAGTTTAAGTAATATAAGGAGAGTAGTGCTTCTAAATTTTTTATTTTTTATCTACAAATACAAGAGATAGTTGACAAACTTTCTTCATAAATTACAAAAGCAATTTGTGAAAATGTTTTAATTCTCTCCCTTAAAAATTCTTTTTGAGAAAAAGTAAGCTCTCTATCCCATTCTTATATTTCTCTCTCTTTTCTTTCTTTTTTAAAATAAAATGTAAATATTTTTTTTTATGATAATCGACTTTTATTTTATTAATCACTACGTAAAATTAAAAAGTAATTAATTAATAATAATGCAACCAACATGATTGTTGCACATGTACAAGCAACAATGCTGCTTGCACAAGCTACAATGTTGGTGCGTTCAAGCACTAGCAACGTAGCTGCTTGCATGGAGCAAGTAATAGCATTATTGCATGCTTCCTACAAGTAACCAGATGGTGCTTGTTTCGTGCGAATAATAAGCATAATCTACTTTTTTTTAAAATGAAACTATTATATTTGTTGCACAATTATAAATACTTGCTTTGTTGTTTTTGTAGTATTTTTCATTCTCACCATAGCAATGACTATTAACTTGCATAGGCCAAGTTACGATCAACCTTTCAAAGATGCTTTTGCAATTTCAAAGTAAAGAAAATAGACTTCTAGCGGGCCATCAAGTAGATTACACTTAGAGCAAACAAGAATGGCGTAGTCCTTATAATCCCCGAGAAGTAGGAGGATCCAATCATCAAAGCTGTTAAGGTTGATTGTTTTAAAAAAATGTGAATAAGAAGTAGTATGATCAATATCCACCTGTGCCAGTAGGATACAACTTTCAATATATCACTTTGAAGTATGTGAGGGAGTGTACATCATGAATAATTCTATGTTGAAGTTAATTTGAACAGGGACAGTTTTTCATTTTCATGTACCAAGCTTGCGAATACCTTACTAGTTCAAGGTTGGATGAATGGATAAATAAAGTCTCGAAAAATACTATCATACTTACAGAGGCAGGAATACTTAATGTTGTCCGAATTAGTTCCAAAATCCTTTATATAAGGAAAAAAAAGTTGGATGTATGGCATGTTATTCTTGCTAGATAGAGTACTTTATCTCATACCATGTTTAGGCTTGGGGAAAGTTCATGTTTACTCTACAAGATGTGTGTATCTTACTTGAGCTTCCTTGTTATGAAAGGCATGACATTTCTTGTACCCAACTTACTATAGAGTAGTTGATATCTATAAGTTCTTCCATAACTTTCTCTAAAGCCAACGTAAAATTTCCAAGGTCGCATGATTTTCCAACTAGATAAGTCTTTTCTTCTATAAGTATAACTCTAAGAAAGGTGAAGTTGTAGACTTTATTTATTTAGATCATGAATTCGAACTAATAGTATTGTTCGTTATGTGGTTGGCTCAACATGTGTTTCTTGGCTATCCAGATGATGGAATTGCTCCATCTTGAATTCCTATAGCCATTAGGATTGCTAAAGGATTAAGCTTTCCCCTTGCTCCATGCAACTTGGGATCTTAGTACAAATGTTTAGACTTACACTAGGCTAAAACTAAAGATTCAACTATTTGGTATAAAGTTATGACTTATGTTGATGCTACTTTTATTTAGATGTGTCTATGGGATAGATTCAACTCTTGTGCTCTTAAGCCCAACATATACAACTCATATGGGATTTCAAATTCAACAGCCGCTTAAAGTAGTGATTATAAAGCATAGGTGTGGCTTGCTCGACTATAAAAAAGAAATGCTCTTGAAATGATAGATGTGGCAGATGAATTTAATCCCAGACCATACGTTAACCTACTCAATAGGTATGAAAATCTTGCTCTTCATAATAACTTATCTAATTCCCTGAAGACACAAAGATTACACTTTTATCTACAGGTTCACTATCATACATTACCTTGCTTGATTGAAAACTCTAACTTTGGGATTACTCGGGATTCATACTCAATGGAAATTTATTCAGCATCTTAGGTAGCGCGTCAATTTGGGTATGATCAAGGAGTTCCTCCTACACCTTTTATATCTAATAAGACTTTTACTATTTATGCATCTTAATTTCTTAAGAAATCAATCATGAAACTTCTAATTATGAGTCTAACTATTCAAGTATTTGATAAAGTTAGCTAGTTCATTTGGCTAGCTGACTTATTGAGGTGTGTGCTGAATGCAAGGCTTATTGTTCATCTAGCTAGCTGAATGGAAGGCTTTTAAGAGGCCTTTGGCTAACCTTAGAGTTGAACTTAAACCCCTTAACATTACTATTAGAGACATATCTCTACATCTACCTAGCAAACCTAAACAAAAGACTTTCATAGTTCTTGATGTCATAATGTACCCTCTTTCATGGGACGTATGCTCAACTTGACAATAATCCTCAGTTGAGAATTTATGGCTTCATTTGGTAAAAAAAGGTTTATCTCCTATTTTGGATCCAACTCGTCTTTAACGATCACCATGAAGTGGCTAAAAAATTAAAGTCATCATTAACCATTTGGGCAAGATATCATTGGAAATCTATTAAAATCGACACCTCGAGTCACAAAACTTAAAAGACCGAATTTGTGATCTGCGTACATCAGGGTTCAATAGGAGGGTCCAATAGTCAGTTATACATCGGAAAGGATTAGCACCCACACGATGCCCTAAATCGGTACCATCTAGCCATAAAATATCCCGATCTCAATTTTCTCAACTTTAATTTGTTATTATTTGTACATAATCCCCTTTTTATGATGCATAATCTTTGAAAATAGTAGATCTGGTTTTTGGAAAAAAAAATTGTTTTGAATACAAGATGTTACTCGGAGGAATGGTGAAGCATAACATTAAAATATTTCCAAATTTCATTTGAAGAAGGTGTTCCACATTTAGCATTGGATAGATACTGACACGAAACATTGTCTCAATAATTTTAAAAAGACTTTGTAAATGATGTGAATGCAAAAGTTGTCACTAAGAAGGAAAGCATGTTAGAAATACATAAAAATATAATAAACATTATGTAAAGTAAAACACACTAAGTATAGAAAGGAGGGTCAGTTGGAATGTATCTCATAGTTGTCATTGATTATTTACAAATAACTAAATCAACACTTTTGAGACGTGTTTGGACTCATTGGTTACTTAAGCCGTTAAAACCAAGGTTTTTGTTGAAAAATTGGAGTGGCCCGAGAGAGAGAAAAAAAATTTTTTTTGGTGAATTTTTGAAAATCGAAGTTGAAAAATCCATGTGGATGGAAAATTAGATAATTTTTGGAAAATTAAATATTTTTGGTATTTTTGATAAAAGGTAAATTTGAAAAATTAAAACCTATAACTTAACTAAAAGAAAAATTAATTTTCTAAAAGTGTTGGATCTTGATCTGAGCCTAGTGGGACTTGTACATGACTTGAAAATTCATTAGGGTGAGAGCTAGACTCATCGTAAGGTGTTTTAGGAAAATTGCTTGATTTTTCCTAATACAACAAAAATGGGACAGCTTCACTTTGTTCACCTTCTTGAATTTATTTTGGACTCATCTGAAAGTTTTAAGTGACGATCGAGATACTTTTGAAAAGCCAACTTAATGAGGATTATTATAAAAATATTCAAAAAATCTCAAACAAGTGCCTTCTAGGAGAAATTTTTTTTTAAAGTTGGATTCGATTTAGCATTGAAAATGTGTGTAGGGGAAAGGGTGCAACAAACTTTGAAAAATCATCTCGACTTTATTTGGACTCAGAAAGTCATAAACAGTAATTTTTCAGAAAAGTAATTTCATATATTTTTAGGAAAAATACTTAAAAATCCTGAAAAATCATCTCATGGGAAAAAACAGCCCAACAAACAACCACTTCGGTAAAGTATGATTGGACACCTCTTGAAACTGGAACCTTTTGTCATGAAACTCAAAGGACGAATTTTGCGATCTACGTACACCAGAGTTCGACAGGAGAGTCTAGGAGTCAATTTTGTATGGGAAGGATTAGCACCCTCTCAATGCCTTAAATTGATACCATTTAGCCATACAATATTTCAATCTCAGTTTTCTAGACTTTAATTTATCATTATTTGTACACAATTCCCTTTTATGATGCATGAGTCTTTGAAAATAATAGATTCAATTTTTTTAAGAAAAATTTTGAATAGCATTACATAATCTGAAGAAGTGGCAAAATATATGGTTAAAATGGTTTTGGATTTCATTTAAAGAGGGTGTTTCATATTGAGCACTGAATGGTTACTGACATGATACATTGGCTCGATAATTTTAAAAGATTTGGTAAAAGATATGAATGCAAAAGTTGTCACCAAGAAGGAAAACGTGTTAGTAAGACATAAAAATATAATAAACATTGCATAAAATTAAAACATACGAAGCATAAAAGAGAGGGTCAGTTGGAATGTGTCTCGTAGGTGTCATTGATTATCTATAAATAATAAAATTGACACTTTTGAGACATGTTTAAACTCGTTTGTCACTTAAGGCGTGAAATATAAAGGTTTTGATTGAAAAATCTGAGGTGGTCTAATAGAGAAAAATTTTAATTTTTGGTGAAACTTTGAAAATCGAAGTTTAAAACCCAATTGGATGGAAAATTGGGTAATTTTTAGAAGATGAAATTTGGGTATTTATAATACATAGGTGGATTTTAAAAATAAAAATCGATAATTTAAATAAAAGAAAAAAATTAATTTTTTGAGGGTGTTAGGTCTTGATCCGAGCCTAATGAGACCCGTAAGTGATCAAAACTTCATTGGGGTGAAAGTTGGACTCATCTTGGGTATCTAAATACCTTGACAAGGTTATTTGGAAAATTGCTTCATTTTGCCTAATGCTAAGAACAAGAGACAGCTTCGTATTGTTCAAGTTCCCAAATTTATTTCAAACACATCCGAAGGTTTTAGGTGACAAATAATATATCGTTGGAAAGGTAACTTGAACAAGAATTAATATAAAATTATTCAAAAAAAATCCCAAAAAATTGACTTGTAGGAGAAAATTTCTAAGTTGGATTTGGTTCAACACTAACAATGCATGCAAA
>JBBYHM010000025.1:4679779-4693590 GCA_038381775.1 Adansonia rubrostipa
TGAGGAGTGAGGAGGGAGAAAGGGTATTATGGTAAATTCGTACTCGAATTAGAGCCGTTGTGGGTTTTGATTGGGTGTTTCGCGAGTCTTATGCGGAGGATGATAAGGTTGGGAAATTGGGTGAGGTTTGATTTCCTTTTGTTTTTAATTGTTTATGGATTTTATTAAAAAATGAATGCTGATTGATTTAGAGGAATCAAAAGTAGACGAACGAACGGGGGAGGAGATATGCCAGCAATGCTTCCTTTCAGATCAAGAAAACATGACGCTGGGACCCCCTTTTTTTATTTTTTACTTTTTTGTTTTCTTATTGGCCAAAAATAAATGTTTCTTTTAAGACAAAGGTAGGCCAAATGAGATGACTATTGACTAATGATCTGTGCACCTTCTGACCATAATATAATATATTGCAGTAGTAAATCCAGACTGGCGTTTTTGTTTTCGAGATTTCCACACCGGAAACAGCTAATTGGAATATATTATGATATATCTATATATATACACACACATACATGTATATATGTTTTATTCCAACATCATGGCTTCTAACTCTAGACTCTTGACTCTTACTCACCAGTATGAAATATTGATAAAACTAAATGAACAACGTCTTTATTTGTTTTTAAGTCCAGTCCATGGTCATTGGTCGGTCACCTCTCCCTTCCCTACGTCATCTCTTCTGGACACTTGAATATCTATCTATCCATCCTGGGAATTCCATTTTAATTATTGAACAAGTAAAACTAAGTCTACAGGAATCGAGGAGCTTATATAGATATATAGCTATGATCTTTCATTAATGAGAATACTTAATCGATCAAGGGGAGTCCTGTCCTGGCAACTCTAAAACCCTTCGTATACTCCTCCTGATATAACTGCATTGAAGCTCATTAACGGAAAATATTGAACAACTCACTAAGAAAACATATATAGCACAATTAATGAAAATATTTTGTACTCTTATTACACAAAAATAAAAAATTAAAAATAAAAGCTTAGTGGAAAGTTTCACTTAGATTGGTCATGAAGTAATTAGACTACCGAGCACTTTATCACATCATATATTTACCCTCGATGTCTAGCACTAAGTATCCCCACTCCTAGTATGAAAAACGAAAATGATTTAAAAGTAATGACTTGAATGCATTGTGAACCATGGAGGCAATACCATAATGAGCACAAATGAAATGAATAATAACATAAATAATACAAATTTAGAATAAATTTATGGTCCATTTGGAAGCATTGATTTAGACTAAAAAATTTGGATTTGAGTTTACAAATCTGAATTTATTGTTTGGATGTCAAATAAAAGAATTGGATTTGGATAAATCCAACATCAATTTTGAGCAGCTTACATATAGAATTTGAAATTCCATCTAAAAGTGAAAATTTACAAAATTATTTTTTAATTGCTACTCTATCATTTACAAATTTTCATTTTAAATCAAATCCAAATCTTAATTATCCGAACATAAAATTTTAAATTTATGAATTTGAAAATCATATATTTTAAATCTAAAATTTTAAATTTCAAATTTAAATCAAAATTTAAGTTTCCTAAGTGTAACCTTAATTATTTTTTTGAAAGCAATTATTATTTTGTAAGTCTAGTATCATGAATGTCTTTTGCATTGGAGAATAATAAAAAAAAAAGAAAAACTTTTATAAAACATATTTTTTGAAGTACGGTAAAAAATGATAAAGAATAAAATGCAAGAAAGATAAACACAGGGAAGTAAATTGCAATTAAAGTAAATTGTAATAAAATAAATAACACTCTAAGTGTAAAACAAACAAAATAAAAGCATCATTATTGAAATAAAAACAAATAAATGAATAAAATAGCTCAGGTCTATGAGACCTGATAATATTTGATAGGATTACACAAATGACACGTATAAAGTTAAAAAATACGACACGACACGACACAAATACATTTTTAAAATTTATCTAATATGAATTATAAATGTATCAAAATTGATATAAATGTAAAAACCCTTAAACACGATTATGACACAACAAAATATACGAATATAACATGAATACACGAATTGCTAAGGCTAGGCTAAATGTATTTCAGTTCTTTCGAGAAGGGTATTCTAATATCCACATAAGGTATCCACCAATGCCTTGGATGAAACTTCAAATAGATTTTTAAAAAATATACGAAAAAAATTAACCACACCTGTGTCAGAAACATTTGTATCCGACACTCAGTTAGAATAACCTAGTATCCTTATATTATAAAAAAGGGAAAATAGCAATTGCATAATTGACCAATCCCAATGTATTTTATTTTCGGGATGCATTTTCATGTATTGACTAAAACCTGTATCTGTTTGTACACAGAATAAAATGATGCCGTCATGTCAGTAAAAGGACTACCTATGACAACGCATTTAACCTGAGAAGTATCAAGTCCGGCATCCGGAATGCTTACACCAACCAACAACCACCTATCAAACTATCTAGAGAGAGAGACTGAAAGTTCACCATGTTCACTAGCATCTATTTTTCCATTTGCCAATAGCCACCATGAAACTATGCTTGTACCAGCAACTAACTTTAAGTGCATCCATCCAACTCATGGCAAAAAACTATTTGAACCATCTTAACCCAAACCAATATCAATTCATGCAAATCTGTAACCCATTCTAATTCAAAGCATAACGAAATACTTCAAGTTTCAAACACAACTTTCGAAAGAAACTTCACTCTCAGTGTTGCTACTTGACCTTGAGCTTGAAGCAGCAGCCAAGCCCTGAAGTAATGTTAATACGTCAACAGTATCATCTAGATAATACCTAGCTTTGCTTGGTTTTTGGCCGACAGTGCAAGGAAAAATTTCTGGGGGGACGGGGAGAGATGAACTATAAGCTGTATTTGATATGCTTTCGAACATGTCTTCGTCGGATCGATCATCACCGATGCATAAGACAAAATCCGGTGGTTTCCCGTTACTTGTCATGGTGGAAAGAATGTTCTCCATAACAAAGCCTTTAGTTACTCCCTGGCACATCAAATAGCTAATGTTAGGCCGTTGGGAAATAAAAAAGCTGAGCCATAAAAGAAGATTAGGGTGAATAAAAGGGACTCAAAATGCATTTATACCTGTGGCTTCACTTCAACAATTTGCTGGCCCCTTTTAACAACAACGGGCTCATTGGCAAGGACATTTTCGAGATGATCCAACAGTTCTTTTGCTTGACAACATCCAAAATCAGGGTCAGCATCTTGATGGTGCCATACTAAGGCACTCTCCTTGGACTCTATATAAGAGCCATCAGTTGCCTCTGTATACAATTTCATCACTGGTTCAGCAACACTTTTCCAACCAAAATCTGCAGCAACGGGAATGGTTTCCCAATCGGACATCCTATTCCATCTACAAAGGAAAGGAAAAAAAAAAAAAAACATTAAGCAAAAGTAAATCTGCGCCATAAAGACTTAATGCAAAGAGTTGCATTGTATTTTTACAACAGAATCTCTCATAAAGGATACATTGTCGAAGCTAGATTTCAAGCGTAAAACTGAAATGTACCTTATGAAGTATCCATGCTCAGCTGCTATACCTAGATTCTCACATTGAGCAAACCAGTCACTTAGGGAGTTTTGTCCCCTACCACTAACTATAAAGACATTGTTGTTGGGGTCGCTGCATAGAATATTCAGGACCGATATAACTTCCGGACTGGGGCTTTTAGTAATTGAAGCATGAGGCACCATTGTCCCATCATAATCCAAAAATATGGCCCTTCTGCTTGTCCTTTTATGAGCAGAGATGACATGATCTATGGAGAGCTTTCTAAAACTTGGAGAAAGGGCCAATATCCTGAAACTCAGTCCAAAACCGATGCCCCAACAAAGTTTGTTGTAATGCTCTTTGCATGACCTCTCCAAATCTAGCATAAAACTCCGGGCCCAATAAGCGACATCATGAGAACTAACATAGCGATAGTGCTTCTCATGCCGTAATTGCTTCTCGCTGCCAGGCATTGTGATGGCCATATTTAATGCATCAGCTACAGCATCAACGTCCCAAGGATTAACCCTGAGTGCCCCACTTAGGGATGGTGAACAACCTACAAACTCTGAGACAACAAGCATGCTTGTACGAGGAGATCCAGAGGCTATCTGCAAAGCTTCATCCATTTTGGAAGTCCCCTGTCTACAGACAATGTACTTGTATGGAACCAGGTTCATTCCATCCCTCACTGCATTTACAATGCAACATTCTGCCAAAGCATAATAAGCGGTCTTCTCATAGAAAGGGACACAGCGATCAATCAGGACCACTGGCTCATATCCTGGAAAACCATAAACATCATTTATCCTTTTAATACTCTCGTATGTTTCCCTTTTTGCTTCCTGAACATCTTTGCCAGTGCTCCTTGCGGGATTTACAATTTGAACCAGGACTACTTTGCCTTGCAACTCTGGATGCTGTTGTAAAAGCTGCTCCATAGCTGATACCTTTAGACTAATGCCTTTAAATATATCCATGTCATCAACACCAACAATAAGCTTTTTCCCATTCAACTGCTCAACAATTTCTTTGACCTTAGTAGAAGAAGATGGGTGATCAAGCGCAGATTGGAGTTGGCCCATGTGAATCCCAACAGGCAAAATTTTTATGTAGACTGTGCGACCAAAATAATCAAGTCCAATGTGTCCTCTCTTGGATTCATAGTCAAGGCCAAGCAATCTGCTGCAGCATGAGAGAAAGTGGCGAGCATAGTCAAATGTATGAAAACCAATCAAGTCTGCATTAAGCAGTGCTTTCAAAATTTCATCCCTGACTGGCAGTGTCCGGTATATTTCTGAGGACGGGAATGGGCTGTGGAGGAAAAACCCAAGCTTAACTCGATGGAAACGTTTTCTCAAAAAGGTTGGGAGAACCATAAGGTGATAATCATGAACCCACACATAATCCTCTTCAGGATTTATTACCTCCATGACCTTTTCTGCAAATATCTTATTAGCAGAAAGATAAGCTTGCCAAAGCAACCTGTCAAAGCGATTACCATAGTCTGGGCACATGGGTAGCATGTAATGAAAAAGGGACCATAAATGTTGCTTACAAAACCCATGGTAGAACTTTTTCTGAAGTTCAGGAGGAAGAAATGTGGGCACACAATTAAATTCCTCAAACAATCTCTGAGAAACGTCTTCTTGTTCACTTGAATCCACATCAACCTTTAAGGATCCCACGTAAACAACATCAGTACCAGATGAAAAGCCATCCTTCATTTGTAACAGAAGAGAGTCCTCATCAAAACTGAAGGACCATTGACCAGATTTAGTATCTTTTTGAGCATGTAAAGGAAGGAAATTTGCCACGATAATTTTCTTTTCACAGCATTCAGAAGACAAAGCATCAAAATCTCCATCATTGCTTCTGCTATCTTCTACCTTAGACATAACTCCAGGAACAGTCATAACCCGTGGAATTTTTCTAGGAGTTTGAGGCAAATTAAACATGTCCCCAGAAGCCAAGTCCAACAAGCTTATGCAGGATCCTGATACCATCACTCAACACTTATCTCTTGCTGTTGATGACTGATGAACTGAAACCCTTCTACAAAAGAGATTTAGAGAAGGGTGTTGAATTAAAGGGAACCAAATACCTGCAAGAAAATGGAAAAAGAACACTCATCACTTCGTGCAATATATGGCTAGCCATTAAAAATGAAAATAAGAAAGTCCGAAAAAGTATCGAAGATGCCCTTAATAATCAGAAACGTTCCACTTTTGTCACAGCTACCTAGTCAAATCTTAGTCTTCAAGATAATCTGCTGAACAAGATATACTTCGAAGACTTATCAAGCATTTCATAGTATATGTCAACATCAAATATAAGAGTTCATTAAACATAAGATTAACAGTTGTTATATACATTTCACAGTGTGCTATTAACTTCTGTGGTTCTTGCTGATGTACATCCCAACAAGTTAACTGAGCAGAAGCAGAGCATGTACATTGTAAGTGTTTTAAAAGCCAGACTAGCCAATTCAACTGGTAGACCAGGGACCAGCATTGGGCCAGATGACGGCCTTATCTCAACCCAGGCATGGTAAATTTTGATCCACCATTAAAAAAACAAATTTAAAGAAAAAAATGTAAACAATTAGATGAAACAAGAACAAAAAGAAACCAGCAAGAAATCTAAAAAAATCCATGAAACAGTAGGCCTACAGGAAGGTTTAATAGACTGGCATGCATCAAAGCAATAAAAGATAATTTCAAGTACAGAATCGCTAGAATTGACATCATTTTGGAAGGAGCTAAAGCAAGGGCCAAACATGAACTTTATGTCACTAGAGCATTTTGCATGCCTAAAATTTATAAATACCAAGAGGGCCTAAGATCAAACGAGTAGAAAGAGAAAGCAAAACTAAGGGAGAACATAGAATAATTAACAAATTGGTACTTCTCCATGCATAGAAACCCTTTTTTGGGGACAATTAGCCTTAAACCTTAATGGTTTTTAGTTTTTTAAGTTTTATCTCAACATCCTATGTACGGTAAGTGGTTTCCACATTTAGAAAACATAGCATTATCTCTAACCGCAAGTGAACCATAAAGATCAAAATTCATTCTTTTACCTCGAAAGTATATATTTAACAAGCAGGTTTTCAGCATACCCTCAAAACAGGACTGCTTCTAATTTCATGTTCAATGCAAAGATCAAAATTCCAGAAACACTAATCAAATAAGCACATTGCACATATGTCAAACTGCTGCAAAGGAAAACAAGAAGTCTAAGAATGAAAAGCAAACAGACTAAAGCCATCTGAATGAAATTACACTGTTATTCAAACAAATAATCAGGATATGCATTTTTAATGTCAATAAAGTTGCAACAAAATGAAACGGGACTGAAAAAATAGTGGTTCACAAAATATCAAAGAAGTAAACTAACCATAGACAAAAACTATGAAGCGATTTCAAAATATCTGATGGCTAAGAATCACTCAAACAGAATGCAACAAACCCTTCAAAGGTTGGGCTGTCAGTTCCAACTTAGACATCCAAATTTATTTTGGACCAATAAAATGGCACATCTGACTTCATATAAGAAGAAAAACATGCGTTCATGTTATGATCCACCCAAGAAAGATGAAGAGGAAGGGACGATTAAAAAGAAAAGTAAATGGAAAGTGAAAAGATCAAATACAAGTGGGAAATGCACACTAATGAAGAATAGCATACCTAATGTTGCTCGCCGCCGAGCTCTCTGGCCCATTGATGTATGCCCTGCATAGCCTTTTATATGCAAGTTGCATTCTACTTGATTTCTTCAAATTAATTGTCCAGATAATCTCTATGCAGGGAATTTATTGTGACGGATATTCTTTTAACCTATCAGGGAATCGAATTAATTTCCTTTCAGTAATGTACTGAAAACGCGTCCGTTTAACTTGTTCGAATCCAGCAGGATTATTAACTCACTTATCTGTTTTTCGAATATGGACAGGACGAATAAATTGATAAATGAACTAGATTTGCCAAAATTTACCGTATTATTTACTTCATCCTTATCTGTTTAATGGTATCGTCTGCAATGAAATTGAAATCTTCTCAAACAAAAACAAAACAATGAAAAGTAAAAAGAAGAATTTTTTTTTGAAAAAAAATATTTTCCTTCTAATACAATTTTCGGGGCAGTGCCAGGCAAGCATTGACTCCTCATTCATCTGCTTTTCTGTCATCTTATTACGGACAAAAGGAAGATGCCTAAATAAAAAGGTAAATGACATTAGAAAATAAGGGCATATGACTATTCATGGGGTCACCTTATTTTTAATAATAAAGGACTCGCCTGAAAAATAAAAAGACAGGAAAAAAAATGGCAGAAATATTATTATTCCTGGCATTTTAAAGTTAGATTTTTTTTTTTTTTTCATTTTCAAGAGTTCTCCTGGAGAACTTTGTATCTTTCTAACCTGGTTCCCTAATAAATTGACTGCAATACTTCCCTTGGTTTACATAATATTTCACTTCTTAGTGAACTTTTGTCGATTAATTTTCCTCAATTGCCTTAAAAAATAAGTATGAACTAAAAAGACCAAAAGAATTTCCAATAAGGGGACGGTTTTTAATCCTTATAAACTATTTCATTAACTTAAGAACCGATGATGATAGCCGTGGAATTGATTGCAAATAACTTGAATTTATTCAACAGATAATAACTTTAAAATGAATCCAAAAAAAAGTGGAAACAGAAGGAATGAAAATTGCCTAACATCCAGCTAAGCCTTCTAAACCATATGGAAACTTGTTCATCAATGCAGATAATGGCTAGCTCCAATAAAATAGAAACAAAAGGTTACTTAAATACACAGGAAAGTTCAAAATTCAATCCTAAGCATATAGATCCCAAAATTTCCATATATGTTTATACATGCAGATAAAAAAATAACTATAAAACACATATTAAATTCAAATACATATGTATGTATTGAAAAACTGCAGAGGCAGAGTGACATAAAATGTTACCTTTGCGGAATGATCCAGCCCTGAGTAAGGGTACTT
This sequence comes from Adansonia rubrostipa, assembly GCA_038381775.1. Lineage (NCBI taxonomy): Eukaryota > Viridiplantae > Streptophyta > Magnoliopsida > Malvales > Malvaceae > Adansonia > Adansonia rubrostipa. Next base: position 4,688,318 of record JBBYHM010000025.1, read on the forward strand.
TTATCAAACTCTTCAATGGCACTGTACAGCAATTTTCCTGAGAGAAAGATGATCCTTTTTTTATCAGGAAAAACAAGAAGAAAACTAAACGTGGCTGCTGGAAAGGAAAGCCCCGGAAAACTGAAAATCTCATAACCCATTTTCCCATTGCTTTCCCTTAAAAACTTTCCAAGCAACAAAACGGACATACAAGAAAGAAACTGAAAAGACAATAAAAGAAAAGAACCCTTCAACACGGAATCAATGTGGACTAATTTAGATAAAACTTACATAAGAAAAGAAGTTGATAAAACATGAAAGATAAAGAATGTAGGAAGCAGCAATGGTGCGTTAGGCTTCAAAACTGGTGAGATTTGTCAAAAGAGTTTCGAAGGTTTGGAAACTACCTAAAACCCAAGGAAAAAAATGAAAGAAAGAAAGAAAGAAAAGAACTGAGAATTTATCTGAAGGGTTCCTTTTGGTTTGGTGTTTGGTGTTAGTTCATTCAACAATGGAAGCTGCAAATAAGATTATGGAAAGTCAAAAAAAAAAAAAGATTTTGAGAGAGAGAGAGAGAGAAGAGACCAACCTATTCCCCACTCCAAAGCATGTACAGTTAGATTACGAGTCTGGTTGGTCTTACGTTATAGTCCTTCGACTTCGTCTTTCTTTATATACCCCTTTTCTTCCTTCCATATTACATTGCTGCCATTTTTCTTTTATCTCGTTTCCTAGCCTTTTATTTTATTCTTTAAAAAAAAAAATCCATAATATTTTTGGGTTTTGCTTTGTTTTTTACCCGAATAATATGCATATTATCTTTTGCATTTTTTATGTTAATCATATAATTATAAATTTAACATAAATTGTTAAATATTTTAAAATTATAAATATAATTATAATACGGTATTGAATATATTGTATTAATTGTATTTGAACGTATTATATCTTAAACAATTTTGGTGTTTATTAAAAGCATTATATTAGTTTAAAGCTTTTTTATTGGGTGCAAAATTATCAAATCTAACAAAAAAATTTTATTTTATAGAAAAGTTATTTTTCATTCAAATTTACGATCATGGAGATTTTGAATCAATTTGTTAATATCACCATCAAAATCATAATCATATATATTATTATATATAATTACACCATTATTACCAAAAATATACATAATATAAATCGAAGTTTTAAATCCAAAATATCATTCCATTTAAAATACATTGACAACACATTGAGCATTCAATAAATATTATATGATAATTATCACAAAAATAAATAAATATTATAAGATAGATGCACGTATTTTAAGCATTACCATAAATTATACACTTTGCTCACACTTTTCGCCGTGGGTAAATTTCATTTTTTTTAATGCTTTTTAATTTTTAAAAGTATTTATATTATTTAGTTGATAATTAATTAATATTTTAAAGAACTTACTTTTAATAAAATGCAATATAAGATAAAAAGATGGAATTAGTAATTAATTTTTTTTAATAATAAATATGTATATGTCTCTATTTAGTTTCCAATCTTTTTCTTCAAAAAAAAAGTAACACTAAAAGATAAAATTAAACTTGCATTATATCATTTTTTTAATAAATACGTAAACATTTCAAATTCATTATTTAATTTAATTAATTATATTATATTTATGTTTGATTTTTTTTTTGAAATAATAAAATAATAGTATTATATAAGATATTTTTCATAAAATATATACTTTATTGATTGCAAAATATCATTCCATTTAAAATACAATTGACAATGCATTGAGCATTCAATAAATGTAATATGATAGATTAGTATTACCATAAATTATAAATTTTGCTTGCAGTTTTCGCTGTGGGTAAATTTATTTTTTTAATGCTTCTTAATTTTTAAAAGTATTTATACTTTTTAGCTGATAATTAATATTTCTAGGAGTTTACATTAATAAAATGAAATATAGGATAAAAGATGAAATTAGTATTTAAATATTTTGTTTAATAGTAAACATATATATGTCTCAACATTATACAAAAAATTAAAATTAAACATGAATATGATTTCATGCATTATATTTTTTATAAATACGTAAATATTTCGAATGCGTTTTTTAATCTTACTTAATTGAATTAACTATATTATATGTTTTATTTTTTTTGACATTTTAAAATAATAGTATGAAATAAAATATTTTTATAAAATATAAAATTTATTGAAGCAACATATAAACATAGAAATTAAAATCAATTTTAACATTTATGTTATAATTAACTAACATAATTATATACTTTATTCTTTATAATATATAATAAATAAGTGATTTTTTATTGTAGATTTTTAGTTCCTTTTTTTGTTTTCAGATTTTGATGATACTTTATTGCTATTTTTGTGATTTTTGGAGATTTAGTTGATTTTGTGATTTTCTTCTCTTCTCTTTTTTTCACTATGGATGAAAAAACAAAACATAAAAGGTTTAATTGGCAGCCAAATTATACATGTTGAAGGATGAGATAGGTTTGCACAATATTTGATAATGTTTAGATAAAAATATTAAACCCAAAAAATAGGTTTGAGCAAAATAAATTACTCGTTTAAAAAATAGGTCATACTTTAATTTTAACATTCAAGACTCGAGTTTGATTTGATTTACTTTTCAATCACATAATATACTATTTCTATTTTTAAGTATATCATATAATTTATATCATATAAAGATTCAATATATGTAACATTATATTATAAACATTAAAAAAATATGTTATGTCGTCCATGTTTAAGAACTTAATAAATAAGATAAAATTATTAAATATTAAATAAAAATAAAATGGTTTTTAAATTTCTTTTAAAAAAATAATATGACGATCTTTAAAGATTTGAGATAGTTATTTACAAATAAAAAAGATCTGAAAGAATTTGAAACCTATATTTCAAAATTAGATTAAGCTTAGACAAATATAATGATATTAATATCATACACGAATTCCTTTGGAACCTAGCCATGAACAATTCATCCAAATCCTCTCAAAAGTCAACAATTTTCATAAGCCTGTCAATAGCATGCTAGTGCTCAGTGAGCTAATAACTTAACTTTTTTTTTTTATATACAAAAGAATATGCAATTTGGAAATAGGGGAAACTTATAGATTTGATATTTAAATTCAAATCAATTGGATGACATTTTTTTAAAAGTAATTATATGAATTAAATAGACTACTTGAATGATTTTAATGGAATGTTATAAATGATATAGATTATATATTTTTCAATATTATATATATATATATATATTTTAAAAAAAGTACAAATGAAAATGCTCTAAGCAAAGCAAGGGCAATGAAGGGTGGAATTGGTACTTTATCACAATCTTTATCTTGATGTTCAAAAAGCCATCTAGAAATTCTGGTGAAGCTCAATCTTTACAAATGAATATATTTTTGGTTACCTAAGATCTACTAATCCTTATGGCAGAAGAAAAAAAAAAGAATCTATCTTTGTCTGAATAAAAAAACATTATCCCTCAATAGTATTCATTTCTCTAAAACTAAATTTCCTTAATATATAGAGTACTAAAATGAAAATTTATCTTTCCTACGTTTTTTAATACAATTAGCAAAATCTTTAGAATTTGCTTAAATTTAATTCTTTTCCAGAAATTTGAAGGACACATTTTTCCTATATAAAGTTGGTGTAATAAAAAAAATTATTCTCGAAAATGTTTTTCACAAAGAATTTTAATTGATAAGAAACATAATTCCTTCCCTTATCAACTAGTAACTAACCTCATAGGATTTATTTATTTATATTTTTTAATATTATATGTAAATGATCATAGACTTGTCCCACATTAGTCTATTTAAAATTAAATTCTTTAAAATCAACTCTCTATTGTTATAAAATAATTGGCTAGCATTGTCTCTCATGATTATCCCCAAATTAATGTTTTCTTAAAGTTTATATTAATAAATTTAGAATGCTTAACATATTGTGAATGAATAAAATAGAAGTGCTTAATCAACACGTTTTGTAATTTTTTTGTACCAACTCCAACTTGTTTAATTTTTTTTTCTCTACCCACACCCCACAATTTAGCTAATCTGATTTTATGTATTGAAATTTGTTTTAAATTATTAATCTTTTTATTGTTCATAGTCATATATATATATATATATATATATTGATGCTTATACTTCATTCACCTTTTTCCTAACTTAATAGTGTAAGTATAAGATTAAATTTCAACCAAATAAAATTACTTTTTTTTTTTATTGTTCTTGTACTTTTTTGGGTTATAAAGAATGAAAGTTCATGATATTTTTTGTTGGTGTCTTTCGGATTGTGGATGAAATAGTCGGAAGAGTAATAAAAAGAAAGGTTGATAAAATTTGTCAAACACGGAATACAATCAAAAGGGCGTTGAAATTGAAACTTAAGATCGTATTCTAATATTTAAGTTAGTTACTAATTAAAAAAAAAAGGGAGGGAAGGCATAGAATAAGAAAGGCATGCTAAAGAACATGACCTAAGTTTTGTGCTTTTGTTAAAATAGATAATTTTAAATATTTGTTTCGAAATTTGGAGTTAAAATAATTTATTTACTTTCATATAGATATGTATAATATTAGTTTTTAACTCATGTTATGCATTAGCTTTACTTATTAAAATATATGCTTGTGTACAAAATTTAATATTTTCCTTAAATTATATATGAATTTTTAAAAACTATAATAGATAAAATATATATTCAATATAACATGCCATAAGAAAATTAATTAAACTTTACTATTATGAGTATGATCAACTCTTTATCTATAAAAAATGTGAGAAAATTAGAGGATACTAGATATGTACGAAAAACCTAAAAAAAAAAACCTTTTAATAAATTACGGTCTTCATCAAAATATTAGAAACATTTTAAAGTGAGTTGTGAAAAAAAATAGTTTGAATAGGAAATAATGTGAAAAAAAAATAAAATCGTCAATTTAAATAAACAATAAAATCACAAAAGTAATAAGACATCTTAAAGAAAAGTTAAATATTGAAAAAAAAAATGATGTAGCACATGTTATTATTTATAAGTTTAAAGTGATATCTGTTTTTGAAAAAAAAAATGTGATTAGTAATATATTTATAACAATAATTTGTTAAGTATGTATTAAATAATAAGGTGAATAGATAAAATTTTTTAAATATAAATTTTGAAAAATTTGATTTTTTTAAAAATTCAAGATAAAGTTTTTTATATGATTAATGATTTAATAGAAAAATGTTTTGTTTCTAATATATATATATATATATATTTATAT
>JBBYHM010000025.1:4697425-4711331 GCA_038381775.1 Adansonia rubrostipa
ACCTTTAAATAATTATTATCCAACCATTCAAAATAACGTAAAGGTAATTACTTGAAAATACAAAAAAGCCGCTAAATGCAAACCTGCTATGTTGAACAGCATAGTGAGATTTTGTCTTGCTAGCTCTTGGAAAAAGAATTGTTGCAAAAGTTAATGAAAATAGGAGGGACAATGCATATGGATTTTCAAACATTTCCTGGTAAATGGGATCTAGGTTCAATTTAGCTAATAAAACAACGGACCTTCATAAGGGATCTTGAAGATAATGTCTAAATTGGCCTGGATTGGTTAATTAAAAGGCTTTATGAGCGACTTTCTTTGGCACGTTGATCTGGAGTTGTGGTCGATAACTGCACATACTTTTACTTTAGCTTATAGGTTATGGATTGGTAGAGGAAGTTGATTTTTATTGGCATCTCATCGGTACAACCCTCCATCCTTTTGATTCAGTGTCCAATTGGGGATATGTGACTGTTTCTCTTATTTGCAGTTGTGTTGTTTGACTAGGTCAACATGTTAAGTCTCAGTTTTATATAGATTTACAATTATACATGAGTTTGAAAAGGTTTTGACTTAAGGGATTCGTCTGAGCCCGTGAGTTTGTTATTATCTTAGTAAAAGGAATGAATGAGAAAATTATTTGCTTCCTAATATGTGCCATACCAAAATCACTTTTTCGTTGCTAGAGAACTGATTGTCTCTTCCCCACAGACTGACAACTGTCAGGGTTTTTAAAGCTCTTATTTTATTCCCTTTCTGGTGTTATGTGAAAGCATGATTTTGATATGCCCACAAAAACTTCGCTGGCTTTATTAGTCATGTGTTCCTCCACTTTCTTTGCTTTGCTTCTCTTTTTTGTTTTTTGGTAGTGAGGGCTTCTCATCCCTCTTATTTCTCTTTGATTATTTTCATACACCATAAAATATTATCTCAACGTTGAGTGACATAAATAACAAAGAAACTATTTTTGTGTTTGTGTAATCTATGCAAAATTTTGCTCTAAAGATAGCTATGTTGCAAATTTTTAGATGTGTTTTCCTTTTGTTTCTTAATAGTTAACTTCATTTCTGCATTATTTTCTTTGCAAGTTATAATTTTAAATCCTTTGTTTTGAAAGGTTTTCTTTTCAAAGAAAACAGATAGAAAGGCTTTACTTGTTTTTTTTGAACTTGTCTTTTACCTATACCCTGCTTTGTATGCCAGGGGACATGCGTGTGTGAGTGGGCTTGAGGAGTGGTTATTAGATTGCTGTCTGTTTCTACTTCTCAACGGTGAATGAACTTTGTTGGCATTTTTTTTTTCTTTCAAAGTTATTGTTTTTTCCCCTTAAAATATGAGGTGGTTGTCTTTGTAGAAGCAAATAAATATGGTTTTACTTTAATTTCAGATTCATGTTTCACCTAAAGCCTGCACTGTTTGCTGATGAAAGAGGGGAGTTTGGGGGTGATATTCTATGTATGTTTGTTGGAGGTGCATTTATTCATGTTGAACTCAAGAATTTTCGTGCAACAGAGATAGTTGTCAATTATTTTATGGTGGGCACTTAGTCAATAAATTACATCAACAGACCACACAAATGGTTAAAAGAAAGTCCAGTTACACTTAAGTTTCAAGAAATTGATTCAAATCATCTTCAAACCCTGTCAAATGAGATCAGCTGCTTGGATTTTAAATTTGTTTGCAAAATGAAAGGCCATGCTCTGTTTATGCAGCTATGAAATAATACCATTGTTAACAATTTTTCTGCAAAATCAACCTTTTTACATTTTTGCCTTTCCTTCATTTGTGAAAAACTTACTCTTTGGTAAAGATGCATCCTTTCGACAATGTAATGTGCTTTTGGAAAAGGGATACACTCTAAGTTTAGTATGACAGATATTCAATACTTTCTTCCATTCAGATGAGTGTATTATCAATTTTGGCTTATATAAAATGATTCCTTTGAATTTCCTTTTGTTTTGAAGGTCAACTGCTTCATTGATTCCCTGATGTGAATTCTCTAGTTATTGTTATTACCTAAATTATTTTTTAATCCTCCCTAAATCCTTTTTTGTTGAATTTTCTTCTTTTGAAGAATCTGCAATGGAAAATGTAGAAATTCTGATGCTAAATAGAGCACTAGCATTACCAAATAAAGGGAATCCATTTAAATGGCAAATAGTTACTCTTTAATGAGAACTGACCAGTGTTCCTGCTGTTACTCATGGAATAAAGAACTACAAAGCCATCATTGTGGGACAGGACTGTAATGATTAGTTCATATACCATTTAGTTGATGAAAATTTCTTGTTTTGCAATTAAATCACTAGATTTAAGTGGTAGAGAACTATTCACTCTCTAGTAGGCTCATAGACAGAGGCTATAGTCATTCCTAACGGAAAGGGTAGCAAATGGAGGTGAATAATTAGGCTGTAACTGAATCGAAGGCATTTGGGACTGTTAGATGTCCCAATCAGTTTGGTTTTTAGGGCTCATCTGTGGTCGAGGCAAGTTTTATGATTTCCAGTTGTTGATTAGAGAATAGGAGTGAACTAGTAGGGGGGATATTTTTTGTATGAAGCTCTATAGTCAGCTTTTCCAATATATGCTAAAATGAAAACTAGATTTAGGAGATTTGAATGATTTTGACCCCTTGTTTACGGGATAAAGCTTCTGTATATGATTGCATTAGAGTCACTTCTGAAACCAAGTAGACAACTTTGATCACCTTGTTAAATTTGTTGGGTGTGGCAGATGTGATAATGTTAGATTTGCCATTACTCATTGGCCTAATTGGCATCAGTACATCAGCAATCAGATGTCTGAGTTCCAATTCCCTTCTTTGGATCAACAATTGCATAACAGAAAGTTAAATATGTCTCAAGTTGAATTGTGCCATTACCAAAGTAAAATAAGAAAAAGGAATACAAGTTGAGGTTTCTGGATTACTGTTAGAAAAGTGACTCTTCACTATAGAACACTTATATATAATGCTTTCTCATTATTCTACTATTAAAATTTGAAGATGTTGGTGGATTTAGGTTACGAATGGGATATTGGTCATTTTCATGGTGCTCAACGACCGGATGTCGACTGTTTTAGAGGCACTTCATTTGGACTATCCCCAACTAAGGTAAGCTTGTATGATGTTTCTTTGTGGACTTCAAATTTTGGTTTGAACATTTACACATGGGGGCATTTTCGGATCCCTGCTAGGCAACAAGTTTGTTTAGCGGTTTTTTCTTAAACAGTTTTGCTTTGCCATCCAAAATCCATGAATTTAACATTAAAACAAATTCAAAGTCCTATCATAAATAAAAAGATAGATTAAGGTGGCTTTAAAGTGGACAATTTTGGAAGGTTCAAAATTTGAGAACAGGTCATAGCAGGATTTAGATGAGGAATTCACTGAAAAATTCTCCTAAGAATAAAGTGGTAAGCTTGTCGCAGAGAGTTCTCATGATGTGGAGTTAATTGGCTATGCTGAAGTTTCTGTGATGCCTTTTATTGCATTGATGCATTGCCTAAATTAGAAAGTTTCTAATGTGCGGGTGTAGCGAGACAGACTTAAGTTGCTAGAGGAAGCTGAGACTTGATACTTCCTTTTTATATTTCATGTGGACTTTGTCCTGTTTCCTTGACTCAATATGTTCCTTATAGACTTGTGCTTTGCACTGGAACATTTAGGCAATTCTCGTGAAAATCTAATAAGTAGGATTGCTTGGAGGGCAAAGGTTCCTAAGGAAACAGTGAAACTTTGAATAAACAAGAGGGAAATAGAAAGGAAAAATATATATAAGTTCATACTTAAGCTTCCTTGATTGCTCAAACAACCAGGAAGAAAGAAAACCTAATTGTCAAGCCCAAAAACTGGGACATAATACAGTTATATCACCTTGAAGGAAAGCCGTTTTTTCTTAGTGACGCTCCAAATTAATAAGTCTTTCTTTCTATCATCCATATAAAATTCTTTAAATAAAGTCTTACTGAAATTTCTTTTACTTCACATCCACGTTTGTAAGCTAATAGGATCCAAATATAAAGTCTCCAAGAGAAACAGAAAACCATATTCGATATTCAAGTTTTGTTTCATTTGAAAAGATTTTTAAAATGCTAGTAATGGCTCAATACCAAAACAATCTCCCAAACTGGATCTCCTAGCTTCCTGTCAATTTAGAACCTTTAAATAGCTAGTAATGGCTCGATACCAAAAGAAATCTCCCAAAGTAGATCTCCTAACTTCTCACCACTTTAGAATCTTTAAGTAGGTAGTAAACTATAGCTAGCCTTGCCCACCTTAACGAATCAAGCACCATTTTTGTTATATCATATCAGTTATTCAAGAGCATTAGTTAAACCATGCTATGAAAACAATTAAAAAATCATTAAGAATCATTATCATTTTCATTTTAAAATGGATGATTTCGTTTTATAATAATTAGTATACGGCGCCGCTAACTATTTACTGGGGCCTTGTGCTAATTACTATTATCCATTAGTATGGTTGTAGAACTAGTTCTGGTGTTTATTGTCACACTTCTCAGGGATCAATTTATACCCTTTTGAAATATTCTTTAAAGAATATGAAAGGATTTCATATCTCTTTTATAAATCAGTATTCATCATATGTTAAAACAAAAAATAATCCTATGCTTGGCCTATTTTCAAATGTAGAAAATAAAGGAATGAAATGTTAATTCATTTGAGAAAATTTACATATGTATAGATTCAAACCAAGTAAATCGTGTGAGGGTTCTACTTGCCTCTTTCATTCCAACAACTTAGCTCTTCTTCAAAACAATTAAAATCCTATCCATCTACTTGTGAACATATCAGAAAATAGTCATGCTTCTTATAGAGACTATTTACCTCATAAAACCAACCAAAATATCAAAGAACCTTCCGAACAATAAATCTGCCTGTCTGCATGTTACTCACTAACAAGGTTGTATGAACATGTGATTTTCAACTTTATTCTGTATTAATCTTTATTATTCTGCCTTTTTTCTTTTTTCTTCATTTTTGGGTTTATATGGTTAGAAGGATACATAAGAATACTTTCTAATGAGCTAAGTGGAATTGAAATCTGAGCTTCTAAGTAAAGATACTTTCACTAAGATTGTTCTAAGCTGGGAGGTATTTTCAAGATTTTGTTGCAGTTTTTCTATGTTGAATATGGGTTGATTCTTATATGCATGGATTGGTTCAAGTTTCTAAATCATCAAACAGATCATAATTTGGAATTTTGTAGCTTAATGTGTGATTAATTGAGTGAGCATTGTCCAAGCTTTCAGATTTAACGAAAAGGCTGTGTTATTTTGAGTGGGTGTATGGTGTAAATAGCAATTAGAGAGTATGATTGATTTTTGATACATTCATACGATTGCGAATAGGATTTTGATTGTTATGTCAGAAAACTAACTTGTAGGAAAGAAAGCAGGTAAGTAGAACCCTCACACGCATGCTATACTTGTATGTGTGTGTGTGTGTTTGTGTATATATATTAAGTTTCCAAATGAATTCATATTTTATTCCTTTATTTCAGTACATGAAAATGGAGTCTAAGATATTATTATTTTTTAGTGACTTTATCTTAATGATGGATCTTGATTTATGACTGAGACTAGAAATCCTCTTGTGCTTTTGAATGTTTTAAGAGAGCTGCGAATGAACTTTTGAGAAGGGACACTCAACATCAGAACTAGTCCTATGATCCTGCTAATGGTTAATAGTGGTTAGCATACACCTAGTTAATGGATTATAATCATTAGCATACGACCATGCTTCTAGTGGCTTATAGTAGTTAGCCTCTGGCCCTACTAACAGCAATAGTAGTGACTGTTGCTATGTTGAAACTTTATAATTTCGAAGGTTGGATCCTTCATTTGCATTATATGATATTTGAAAAAATTTGTATCTGTAAATAATTTATGAATACGTGAAATTATCCATTTTCATTGTGATAATCTAATGATTTCTTGACTGTGTTGATAGCTTGATTATGATACCTTGAAAACATTGGTTGATCCTGTAAGGTCTATGAGGATATACTTTCTGAGCTGTGGTTTGCTCATACCCTCCTTTACATTTTCATATGATTAAGTGGTAAAAGCTCCAAATGGGCTGGAAGCCAGGTGACTGTATTTGGGAAATTATCTTGGGTATCGAGACTTTACTAGCAATTTGAAGGTCTTTTGAAAAGTAATGGTTTTAAGTATGCATTTAGTTTGGTTTGTTTCTTTGTGAGATTTTAAATTTAGATTTCAATTATGAATTTTAGTTAAGAAATTCTGCAATGAGGATATATTTGTGTACATTTACATGAATAATAGTAAGAATGGCTTAATACAATAATTGAATGATAGAAAGAATGGCTTAATAGAGTAACGATACTTTAATATTTGTTTGGCTTGGTTTGTTTCTTTGGGAGATTTTAAATTAGGTTATGTGAGATTTCAGTTACAAATTTTACCTAAGAGAATTTGTAATGAGGATACATAATTTTGGAGCATTCCTTAAGGTAGTATGGCCATGTTAGGTCTTGATTTTGGGGTGTGATATGAAGCATCCCATCTAAGGTTCCGTAGGAGTCACAGCTAAAGTTGATTGCATCCCACAATCACAATAGCTATAATGCTGAAAAGTTTTTTTATCTTGGATAGGCTAATGACCAACCCTAATATGAAAGAACTTGAACTCCCACTCCAAGTAGGACTTTACACTCCAAAACTAACAAGCTTTACACATAAAAAATGATATGGATCTACGTTTTGCCTTTAGGAGGAATGTGATATGGATCTGCATTCTTTTCTTTTCCTTTTTCTTCTTTCTTTTACAGGCTTTTTATGTCCTCGGTTCTGAATGCAGGCTCTTATCTCTTTTCTGATATTTGCAGGGTGTTGCTTCGGATCAGCTATCACAAGTTGATAAAGAAAAAACTGATATTTTGATGTATTGCACCGGAGGTATTCGTTGTGATGTATATTCTACCATCTTAAGGTAACTTTTGTTCTGTTCTTTTATTTCTTTCTGTAACGTTGTACGTTTGAACTTTAGAAGGTTTTATACCAGAATTAAAAAATACTTGATTCTGGGAAGGACCGATGTAAAAAAATCTAAAACTTAAACATGCACATCAAATTACACACCTAGTATTTCAACATTAAAAACAATAAATTTAAAATAGACAAGTAAAAGAAATGGCATAGGTGTAAGCAGAATATCTTAATGCTAACTAATTCAATGGCTATACCTTTGGCAAACAATCCAAGATACAACGGTTCAACATCAGGATGTTTAGAACTCTTAAGTGTATTCTCTGATTAGAGAGTAAGGATGGCTAAGAAGCGCATACACAAGATGTAGAATGGCATCATAGTGACAGAATGATATGGAAATTTTTAAAAAATGAGCACATTACATAGGGGGTCATTGCAATAAAATATATTAGAAATATATGTGTGTGTGTATGCGTGTGTCCATGTTAGTTCTATCTAGGTTGACACTAAATGATCTTTTAAAATAAATAAAATCAATATAAAACATGTTATATTATATTACTAGACTGTTAAGTTAATTTAGCTATCTTGCAAATATTACTGAAATTTACCCTAAACCCTCTATGGCAACAGAAACTTAATCACATGATGCTAATTGAGAAAAAAAATTTCACTGGGTGCTATGAGAGAACTTGAAATCATAAAGGTTGTTACTGAAATTTACCCCCCCCTTTTCTTTTTTTGTATTTAACTGCATCGAAAATGGAAGGCAAAAAAAAAATTGTCAAAAATGTATCCCAGTGTATAGGTGGTGTGTCTATGTCGGACATGCACATGATACTGATATGTGGAGGGGTGGGGGCAGTTGTCCTGAAAGAGGGAATGCTCATTCTTAGTGGTGATGTAACTTGTGCTTATCAGTTGAAAGGGAAAACATTATGAAATACATATTAGCTATGATTGAATTACTTTGCAAGCCAGTGTTCTAGAGAAAATTGCCCACTCTAAAAAGGTGGTCCATTTTGTGTTAGGCAACAGGGTTTTCGAAATTTGTACACGTTGGAGGGAGGGGTATCTCATTACCTCAAAACTGAAGGACCTGTAAAATGGATTGGGAACTTATTCACGTTTGACTCTCGTCTTTCTCTCCCACCATCTGCCTATAACCATGAAACGATGATTGAAGCCGGCATGACTCAGCAAGCTTTTGAGAGCAATAAATTTGCTAAATGCTACATTTGTGGTTCACAAGTTTCTGAGTTAAGGCATAGGAACTGTGCAAATCTTGACTGCAACTTTCTTTTCCTGTAAGTATTTTTTCCCCTTTTATTGCATACTTGGCCTGCATAATGTTTAGTTCACGCTAGATATGCATGTGACACAAAGTTATAGCATAACCAGGTTATTGTGGCTATTTTTTGTCTTTAATGGAAATGCATAGGGCTGTTAGAAAAATACCCATTAAAAAAAATTCACCTACTTGCTGTAATCTATTATATCTATTATTTGGTTCTAGTAGTTCTAGCTTGTGATTTTAACTCTTAATATCTGGACATATGGGAATTCTTGAAAGGTCATGCATAGGCGATTGATGGCAATCTATTCGTAAATTTTTTTTGGCAAATCTATGCATGAGGTTTCGAAGTGAAATTTCTGATCTCGATATTGGAAAATGTAATGCATAGATTGGGAAGTGTTATAATAGGTACACAATCATTGGGCTGAAATCCATTTCACGGAAGAGCTTAAAGCAAATCTGAGCTTGGCTAAACGAGTTGGAATGTCGGTTAACTGCCCAAATCTGCTCCTTTTTCTTAATGTTGAAATTGTGAGTCTAGATAAAACTATAAAAGCACTTCCTTTTCTGCTCTTTCATTTTCATCTTTTCTTCTCTCTTGCTAAATTTCCTTCTCTCTACCTCTCTTCTCAACAAACAACCTGGAATTTAGTGAAGCTCCACTGCTATTGTTGCCAATGACCGTTGTCAGTCATCACCAATCTATGCTAGAAAAACTAAAAACATCTTCTGATTCGTCTCAATTTCCATAACGCATTCACTAGATTGGATTTTCAAATTCTGCATTAGAAGTCCTAGATCTAGGTTTCAGACTGAAACCTTCCGCCATCTGTTCCTACTTCTCCTGCCACCGGAACGCCCAAAACTTCCTTTCTTACTCTAGTGCCTTCCCTCATTGAAAAAAATAAAATAGAAACCCCAAAAGAAATTTTGAAATTCTCCCATGTCCATGCGTGTATTATATGAATCGTGTCTAACACTAGTACAACATAGATTCGAGAGGTCTCCACTATGTTGGTGCTTCACGGTATATATAGAGAGGTGCCAATTCAGTAGGATGAATCATGTTTGGGTTTTGGGTCAATCAAATTTCAGCGAATTCGAGTTTTGGTTTATTTGGCTTTAAGTCATCTCTAGTTCAAGTTGGATGTTTGATATCAAGAAGCCGAATTAAAAATAATCATCAGATATAAAAACCGAAAAAAAAGAAGTTAAAATGGTTTATACCTAACACTCCATCAGTACTTAACTATTTCATAGCTTTCATGTCCTTGTCCCATCACATCCTTCTTAAAACTCCATTGACCTTATGATATTAGCATCAATAAATGATGGTTGCTCCTTTTCCTCTTTTATTTCCGTCAAGCATCCGACCTAAAATCTATTGGTAATAAGTGGAGGGGCCAATTTGAATATAAGACTACTGGAAAACCCAAGATTTAATAGATGTGGAATAACATCACTTCTCCTCCCTCCGATATGGCTCAATAATGGCTTACACATGGGCAATCTCTTAAGGAGTTGTCAACCTCACATGGGGTTAGGCAGGAAGAGCATAACACATTTCGACTTTGATACTATGTTAAGCATTCAACCTAAAACCAATAAGCAAAAATGGTGTTATCCCACATCTTTTAATTATTGAGTTCCTGTGATCTTCTATTCAAGTTGGGTCTCTTCACCTATTACTAATTAGTTTTAGGTTAGATATTTACACCGAGTGTCTTCTTTTCTTCTTGCCTAACTCCATGTGAGGCTGGCGACCGTTTGTGAGGTTGTCCATGTGTAGGCCTTATTGAGCTACTTGTAAGGGGAGACTTAAGTTATGTCGTGTTATATCTATTAGTGTTGGGTTTCTTGTGGTCTTATATTTAAATTGGGCCTCTCCACCTATTATCAATTGGTATTAGGCTATGAAGCAAGAGCACAAGAAACCCCTTCATACCAGTGTCGTATTGGTGTTCGACATGTACACGTCACATGGAAAAGGAATAAAAATCAAAATGGACACTGTCCAACATGGTGAATACATGCGTGGACATGGGAAAATCAAGAAGGTTTGGGCATTGTGGTGGTGGAAGATATTGGAACAAAACGTGGAAAGTTGTTTAAAACCTAGATCTAGGCGTTTTGTTGAAGCTTTTTTAAAATCTAATCTGGAAAATGTGTTAAGGAGGTTGAAAGGAATCAAAAGAGGTTTTTTTTTTTCTTTTTCCTAGCAATGACAGAAGCGTGTCATTGGCGGTGACAACGGTGGAGCTTTGTTGGATTTTGGGAAAATTTTGAGTTTTATAAGTCATCAAAACACATCATTTCAAAAAAAAAAAAAATAGAAATTTGGCTGCTAACATTTTGACCCATACTTGAGTCCATATATGCTATTTGAGTCCAGATAATGTTTTTGGCTTTTACTTGAATTGGGTTTCAGTCCAATAATTATGTGAGATAACTAAAACCTTTTCATTATATTTAGAGTATATTTGTGTAATATTAAGCAAGCTTTGTTAACTATGTTATTGAAAAATGTCAATATTTGATGTTTATTTTGAATTTTTTACATAATATATAACATATTTGTATTATAGTGTCTTGCCATACCCATGTGCTCATTTTTTAGAAGCTACTGTGTCATTGTTCTGTGTCGTGTTGTATCTGTATTGTGTATCTATATCCTATAGGTTTTAGGTTGGATGCTTAACAATTTCAGTTACCAACTTAACATGTTGTTTATTCTTTACTTCGTGTGGTTGATGTTTAAATTGGTTTATAAACTAATATATTTTGAAGCCTCTCTGGAGTTTATTTCCTCTCGTAATTTTCTTTTGACTTGGTAATGAGTAGATGGTACTTGGTTAGCTTGGTTATATTTTATGAGCGTCCACATTCAGACTTTCTGCTACTATCATCTTCCTCAATCTGTATAAAGTAGATGGCATTTGGGTTGAAAATCTGAATAAATAAAAGCCTTAAGACCCACCCCTTTAAGTCCTTTTCAAAGTCAAAAGTTTTGCTTATTTTATAAAAAAAATTGTCGTCGAATAATTTGTTTGGTGTTCTGCTCTAGTTGGTCATGAAAAATTATTAGTTGGTTTTATTTTATAAGCCTTACCCAATCAAATTTTCCATTTCTATTTTCTTCCTCAATATGTATATTATGTGTTATTTGGCGTGCAAATCTCAGGAAATAAAAGCCCAGAGAACCAGCCCCTTAACCCCTTGTCAAAGTAAAAAATTTGGCTAGTTTTATGAGAATTGTTTATGAATAGTTTGTTTGGAGTTTTGCTTGAGTTTGTCAAGAAAAATTATCAGTTGATTAGTTTGAGGAATTTGGGTTTTGCTTGAGATATAGAAAATTATTGATGGTAATGAAAAACTGTTGATGATAATGATAACTTGTGGATATGCTTATGATAATTCGATATTTCACACAATATCAGGCAAATAACAGAAAACATCAGAATTTCAGGAAAATGTGCTTTACAGAGAATATCACATTTTCGTGGAAAATGCTTTTTACAAAAAGAAAAAAATATTTATTTTCCAAGCGTTCATTTTAGGTAAAATAAACTGAGGCTAAATGTATATATCTCTACCATCCAGATGTTGTGCAAATTGTGTGATGGATTTGAGGGGATGTTGTTGTTACAATTGCACGATTGCCCCGCGGCGCAGACCTGTTTTACCTGGGTTTCAAAGATACAAAAAGTGGCACGTGTATCGAGATCTACAAGTTGAAGCTTAAGGTCAAGTTTAACGAAAAGTTCATGATTTGGATTGGATGATTCAGGTGAGATCGTCCATAATCCATGACAATTCAAGCTCAATGAAAAGTTCATGATTTTGATGTTTTAGGTTATCGTCCATCATCGGTGACAATTTTTGTGCTACCTTAAATTCTTGGAAATATAGTTATTATATTTAGTAAACAGGCATTATTCAAGTTTGCAGTTGTTAATTGTAACCGTTCTTTTAGTTGTTGCAGTAACTAATTCGAGCAATGTTTATGGCTCAGTTTTAGTAACATTTGAAGCACAGGTGAGAACCAGAACTTAATGGCATTAGATTGGGTAAAGACTATCTGAATTCTGAATAACAGAAACTTAATGGCTTTAGATTGGGTAAAGACTATCTGAATTCTGAATAACAGAAAAATACCATGCAAGTATACATATGGGCTTTCAAGAACTAAAACTGGTTCTACAAGTCATAATTAAATGTGCAATTTCAGTAATTATCTCATTGTACAGCATTTTTTTACTTTACCTGTCAATGTCTTTCAGCATCGGGCTTATGTAACGTAGATATCATTGGAGGTGATAAAATAAATTTGAAAATCTGTTAGAAAAAAATTGAGTTTAAATTTGATTTGATTAAAAGTTAATGGTATGAATTTAAAAGAATTCAAATCCGAAAAAAACTCAAACCTGAGATTGATCTGAATTTAAATTTAATACTAAAAATAAAAAAAATGAAGTTGTAATTAAATTTTTTTTATAAAGCAAAAATTTTAATTATTAATTTTATTTTAATATTTTTTTATTAATTTAATTAAATATTAAAAATTTAATTTATATTTTACGAATGATGAAGTAATAATTTATTAAAAATTAAATCATATTATGAGCTTTGAAAATGTTATTAATAAGGTATACTATATATGTATTTTTTTAAAAATTTAATTAGTTAAACTCATTGAATAGTGAGAGTATGCATTTTAGTAGAAATTTTTAATGCTTTTATAAATATTATTTTTGTATTATTATTATTGTTTCAAATAATTATAATTAGAGTTTGATAATAGTATAGCAAAACACTAGGATAAATTAGAAAAAAATGAAAGCTATAATAAATAATACTTATAAAAAAATGAAAAAAAAAATCATATGTTAGACTTAGACTAAAAATTAACCTGTCCATAGCCAGACAGGTAGGCTCAGCATGATCGAGCTCAGATTTTAGATTTTAAGTTTTAGGGACATTGTTTTTTTTTCAATAAAAATAAATTTTTAATATTAGGAATAATGATTTAGGCTTAAATAGGCAGGTCAATCCAAATTTAGGTTTGGATTTAGAAGTTGAAAGTTTTTCAAGTCATGGCCAGGCTTATAGACACCTCTACTAACAACATAGTAGAAGAGAATATAAGGGTAATAAAATAAAAACAAAAAAGCTTAAAAATTACTACACATTATCTAGTAACATTTGCAGCCAACTACAGGGAAAAAAATTAAAGTATATTCAATAGTACTTTAATAGTAAAGAGAAAACAAGAACAATATAAAAACACTAAATGACAAAAAAATTATGAATCTTGATCAATTCATAAAAAAATTAATTCATTTCTCTCTTGTAAGTATCACTCTAATGTTCAAAAAAATTAAATCTATAAATTAATATCAAAACAAATATTATTATAGATGAAACTTTTATTAACTCTTTATGATTGTAAAATTAATATTAAAAGTATATTGTAAAGAATAAAATATATTGCTAGATAACATATACAAAAGATAATTTTGTGCTCAAGTTGTTTTGTTTTAATATTTTATTAAAAAAATATTGTAAAGAATATAATAATACTATTAATAATTTATTGTTAATTATTTTATATATTATTTTATTTGTATTTTGT
>JBBYHM010000025.1:4760559-4785365 GCA_038381775.1 Adansonia rubrostipa
CGAATTATCTTTAAAACAATGTCTTATTCACCCCCGGATCATTCCGGATGAGAGAGTTATGATTTTTCAAGTCTAAACTATCTGGAACTTCTAGAATCCAAACATGTATTCTAGTTAGGCCATCCAGGCCCACTAAATGATTTTTCCAAATTTTTCAAACGTTTTTCCTAAAAGGTTCATGAAATTCCCTTTTCAGAAATGTATTGTTTGCAATCTTTCAATACCAAATGAGTTAGAGGTGATTTTTTTAAATTGTGACACAGCTTGTCCCTTATACGCTCTGCCAGCAGCACTATCGTTCCGAACTTGAAAATTTATTCCCCTAGAAAATGACTTTTTGGGGTAGTGGGAATATTTTTAGGATGACCCTCATCGAGTTACCTTTATAAAGGTGTCTTGTCCACCTTCTAAATCCTTCGAACCAATTTAGAATAAATTCACGAAGTAGGATAGCACGATGCTGTCTCCTGTTTTTGGTTTTGGTTAAAATTGAGTTGTTTTCCCAAATTTCGTCTCGAGACATTTGAATGTCTTTATGTCAACCCGATTAGACTCGAGAATATGCTTTGACCTCCCATAGGTTCGTATCAAGGCACAAACACATTTTACATCTCTACCATCCTCATTCACAATAATTTCTTTTGCCAAAAGTTGTTGAAAGGCTCATACATTCCCTAAATCATAAGGTTTAGCTAACTTAAGTTTTCCAACTCGACTTCTCTAAAGAGTGTCAAACGTATCACTTTTGGGGATACTCTAACCTTACCTTTTTGAGGGGATACTCCAACCCCATTTTTCAAAATTATCGAGATTAAAGGAAACCTTCTTTTGTCAAAATGATTTGTCATCCACAGGTATACTCTAACCCTAACCTTCCAAGGGGATACTCCAACCCCGCTTTTCAAAATTAGAAAGATTAAAAGAAACCTTCTTTGTCAAAATCATTTGTCATCCATGGGGATACTCCAACCCTACCTCTCCGAAGGGATACTCCAACCCTATTTTCAACTATAATTAATTTTTTTCTCATTCTTTGACTTCTATGAATATGTCAAACAAATCTTGTTTAATCAAGGAACCCAGATGCATCTAAAAAATTATCGATTCGATTATTCTCAAATCATCGATACCAATTGCGAGATAAATTCCAATAGTACATTCCTTTTCTTTATCATTGCATGGAATGATCCATGTTATGTTACTTCATTTATTGTCTTACTAACATGATTTCTTTGTGATGATTATTTGCATTCATGGTTTCCAATCATTTCAAACAAAACTAAAGGTAATGTACTGCGTAGGTATCTCTCCAGTGCCCAAAGTCGAACATTCCATTTTCAAAGTAAAATTTAGAGGTCATTTTTATCGAAAATCTCTATATTCCCCATCTCTCTGGGGCATATGTGAGATTAAATCTTTTTTGTCAAAACCTGGACTATTTCTATAAGATTCATGCATTAAAAGGGGTTATATCGAAATAATGATAAGCTAAATCGAAAGAATCAAAACCGAGATAAGACATAGCTAGTAAGGTACTGATTTCGGGCGTCGTAAAGAGGTTCTTACCTCATCACGTGTAACCAACTCTCGAACCCAAATAGTAAACTTTACACTACGTAGACCACGGGATCGATGTTTTTAGTTTCGTAACTCAAAACATAGGTTTAAATAGGCATCCGGTCATGCCTAGCCTAAAATGATCGATGGCGATTCCAAGTGTTGGCCCTTTTGTGATGGTCATCTGGGACCAATAAGATAAGCGATTCATCTTATGGTCCCTCTCACTGTACCACAAGTCAAGAATCCATACATTCTCGTTTTCATCACATCGCCAAAGGAAAAGTCTCGATCAAGAAGACATTTCAAGTCAGAAAAATATTTTAAGTCATACGCATTCATAGATTCACGAGGATCCACCCTGGGTTACGTTGCAACAGGGGTCATTGTTGCCATTAACCTAATCCCATACTAAGCAACCTAATACTAGAACCAAGGATGCAACTGGCTAAACCTATGATGAACCAAACAAATCCACTTGTTTTCATACTGTGCCCTATGTTTGAAGTCCACCATCCTAACTCTATACCATTATAGGTTGGTATGCTCTTTAACCCGATTGCCCTCCCGTCACCTCCCAACCATCCCTTGACTCTACTATCAAAAGGTCTGTGAACAAAAAAGGAAATGAATGCATTCAGTAATGATAGCCACCCGCAAGTCGACTCAAGTTCATGCCCTATGCCTAACCCTCACCACCTTGACCTAATTGCCTTTAGCTATAATTCACACTTATACACTTCAGCTTTACAACAGTATACCTCAATGGACATAACCGTTCACTTACCTCTGCACACAACACCATCTAACACATTTGGCTACCTTTTTTGCCAATTTTCCTAATTCAAATCATGGTATCATCAGTGAAAGCCTTTACTTTTAGCCTGCATATTAATTAAGAGAAAACCACAAAAATAGTGTCAAGATACTTTGGCCTTCCCCTGATCAATTACAAAGAAAGTTTCCTTATATTACTATAAAATCACTTAGTTATATGTGCACTTATTGAACCTTGATGCCTGTCATTCCCTAAATGGTATGATCTTAAATCCAGATACAAGTATGGAACCCCTAGGCATTCAATCAAAAACTGTGTCCTTCAAGAACAACGTGTAATCCCTCATTAATAGGATCATTTGATCCAAAGACCTTGGTTGGTAGAGAATTTTACAAAGAAGATAGAAGCTTCAATGATGATAGAAAAGGGGTGTTTCATCTATAGCTTTTAGCACATCAAGATAAGGAAATGTTCATCAAGACAATGATTAGCCACTTTTAGGAAATTATTAAACCTAGTTTTGTATGTTGTGAACATCAATGAAATGTCAAGAAATATGTTTAAATTCATAGGAATCTCATGAATAGAGCCAAAATTTGAATTATTGTCATTTCTACATTTCTTCCCCATGTTTACATCCTGTTAACCACCCATGGCATCTTTGATTCATTCATTCATTCATTCATTCATTCATTCATCCATTTACTACATATGGTTAATTCCCAAAGAGGCTAATAATGAGAATGAAATAGGATTGTGAACCTCAGGCAACAAGGGCATTCTAATTTAGCATGCTTCATGTGAAAAGTTTTTATCTTTGAATTTTCATCTTCTTATAAAATTAACATGTTTTGAAATTTGAATCATGCGTTTAATGAAAGCATGATGATAGAAAGTCTTAAAAATACTGATGATCGATTACACTCTTCATCTTTCTTTCAAGTTTTTTTCATGCATAAAGTTGACCAATTAAAAAACCCAAGACTGGAGGGAATCAGCTTTTGAGTGCCATGAACCATACCTATACGGCCACACTAGAACAATCAAACTAACAAAAGCCTCAACTTGGCCTACAAATGATAAGGACTAATTTTTCAAAATTTATAGACTTTCTTTGGAACTGAACAAATTTGATATTCTCCTAAAAATCTTATTGATGATAATTTGACATGAATCAAGATTGTACCAAAAACATTCACCTTTTTCTCAACAAACTAAAACTTAAGCCACCAAATCATACCCCAAAATCTTTTCAAATCACGTCTCAGGGCAACATCATAAAATTGCCCTATTTCCCTAACAAAACCTTTTGGACCATATCCTTTCCTATCAATTTAGTACCTCCAAACCATTTTCCTAAAAACCTTTCTCAAGGTATGTCTTAGGTCCTACCACGGCCCTTTATCCTTAATTCTCCCCAGCCATTTTGATATCCCAAAACCAAGATTCCTTATTGATGCAAATCCTTATGGATCGAATAGGGAATGTTCTCTATAACTTAAACTTCAGCATTACATGACTTATCGTTAGTGGGAAACCAAAATGAGGCATGCCCAAACATGTGGAGTGAAAAGGAGAATGAAGGCATCCTTTTAAAAAAAGAGGAAAATGAAAATTGAATGCAGCCCATGTGAGTAAGATGTTCAAGATTTTTCCAAAACAACTTTCTTCCAAAGAATGACTTTTCAATTCACATAGTTGCGTTTAAGATGAAAAATGGCCATCTTTCATCATTCTTTCAAAAATTAGAAAACTTTCCTTATTCCTTTGAGCCTAATGAATTCATTCTTTCAAAAAAAATCCTAATCAAGGATCACCCCACATTAGAGGCACAACAAGCCTTTGAAGGAAAATAAGGCAAATAGCTCACTCCATAATTAGGAAAATGATTGGTATCAAGTGGCTAGTGTGAAATGAACCAAGTTTCTAAAATCTAAAACTTCCTTTGAAAAACAAAAAGAGCAAGCAAAACCAAAAAATAAATGAAAAAGAAAGAGAAAGGCCTAAAAAGAGAAAGTAAAAGCAAAATCAAGAGAAAAGGAACAAAAAACCAGGAAACAAGGACATCCTAAAAGTAAAAAGGATGGATGCCTTCACGAAAAGAAATAATCTTTCATCCAATCACCCTTAAACACTAAATTTTAGTCTTTATACACTTTCTTCAAAACCATGAACCTTGGCCTATATTATGATCCTCAAAAGGTCCATTTTGATCAAGAATGGCCATGTGAACTGATAAATCCATTCTCTAGAACTATTTAGTTGATAAATTTTAAGCCTTCTTAAGAAGCATGATAATCAATCAATTGAAAAAAGAACTTAAAAATGAAATGTTTGAAGCTTTATGGTGATAACCTAAAAAATAGCCTGTTTAGAGCAAAATAAAGAATTTTAGTGCCATTCATGGGATTATCAAGGTCATGACAAGTAAACTATCATTCCAAATAAGGACACCCAAAAATCCTTCAACTTTCTAAGTTGTCATCCTTAAAGGGACCAACTCTTAAAACTAAATCCTCGCTTTTCCAAATTAGCCTTACAACCTTGAACTTGTCATGGCCAATATTGGTGCCAGTCGAAGCATCAATAGTAGGAAGCTTAAAAAAATCTTAAATTTGTTTAGTTTTCAAGGAATTCATGTTCTATAAAGATTGGTCCATTCATAAGCCTAAAAGAACAATGAATCTATTTCACTTTCTAAAAACTTTCTTCAACTCATCAGACCCTTCCCTAGGCCCTTCAGGCCTAATTGCCACTCAAGAAATCTTTTAACCATACATCATCAATCTTCAAGAGACCTGAATATCATGCTAACTTAGAAGGTTTCATCAAATGAACATTCTAAGTAAAAAAGGTAATAACTTTTCTTATCGTCAAGCAAACCTAGGATTAGAATGCCTTTTGACTTAAAGAAAAGAACCATCAAGAAAGGTTAAGCTAGATTCAAAAAAAAAAACCAACCATAATCTCAACCTCTACACCCTCCATAAGCATACATGTCATCATTCATGAAAATATGCATTATTCACATAGGCATTTGAGCATCACTCATCAACATACACTTTACTTCAAATGTAGCTACTTCATTACCAATTCTAGCATTGGCATTACTTTGCACTCACATGCATCTGCATTCATTTGCACTCATATGCATTCTTCGTCTTATCCATTCATTCTCATAGGTAGTTGTACTCAAATTTAAACATATTCATATACAAGCATGCTCACCTATATTTGCACTTACATGCACTTTCATCACAAGCATTCATTTGCACTCATGTGCACTCTTCTTTATATCCATTTATACTTATGAGCATCAGCACTCATATGTATTCTCGCTCACAAGCATCAGCACTTAAGTGCATTCTCACTCTAAATAGCACCCATGTGCATTCTCATTCACTGTGTTTGCACACATGTGCATTCATATTTATTCATTTGCACACATGTACATTCTCCTTTATACCTATTCACAGTCATGGGCATCTATGCTCATACTCTTACACATTTACGTATAAGCATGTTCACCTAGATTTTGCACTCCTATGCATCTCACTCATGAGATTTGCACTTATGTGCATATCTATTTATATTTGCTCGCACCCACCTTATATTTGCTCGTACTCATGTGTTTTCCTATCAATATGCATTCACCTTCACATGCATCTACGTCCCTATACATACGCATTCACAAATGGTTACCATGTCGCTTTACATGCATATGCATCATTCCATGCACATAGGCATCTTGATAACACGTGTAAACATCATTATACTTATTCATGACAATGCATACAATGGCATTTGCACCTTGGCATGACACTATCGCATATATCACATTTCTTTTATTGAGAATATCAACTAAAAATCTCCAAAAGCCTCTCTTAACGATATTTCAAAAAAAACTTTCACCCATGTATAGAGTTAGTATATAAAGAGCTGGACACTTATCATTAAAGCCCAATGTAACTGGCCATGTCATAAGCCTAGTAAAGTTGGCCCATACTAAAAGTCAAACCCCAATGTAGTTGATGTTGTAAGCCCAGTGACAGTTGGCCCATACCAAGAGTCAAAGCCCAATGTAGCTGACCATGGTGCAACCCCAATGAAGTTGGCCTAAATTGAAAGTTAGTTGGCCAAGTCACAAGCTAAGTGAAGTTGGCCCATACAAAGAGTCAAAGTCCAATTTAGCTGGTCATATCATAAGCCCAGTATAGTTGCCATTGTCCACAAAGAGCTAGGCACTAATTGAGTCTGCCTACAAAGAGCTGGGCACCAATCGATTCTGTTTACAAAGAACTGGGCATTGGTTGAGTCTGTCCACAAAAGGTTTAGCACTAATCGAGTCTATCCACAAAAAGTAAGGCATTAACTGCATCTGTCCATAAATAACTGGGCACCAATCGAGTCTATCCATTAAAAACTAAGCACTAATTGAGTATATCTATAAAAAGTTAGGCATAAGTTAAGTCTGTACGTAAAGAGCTAGGTACCAATCGAGTCTATCCATAAAAAATTGGGCATCAATCGCATCCATCCACAAAGAGTTGGGAATAAACGACTGTGCACAAATTGAGCATGTCAACAAAGAGCTAGGCACTAACTATAACTATCCACAAAAAAGTGGGCACTAATCGAGTCAATCTATAAAGTGCTAGGCACTAGTCAAAGAAGTCCACAAGAAGTTAGGCACCAATCAAGTCAGTCCATAAAGAGTTAGGTACTAATAGAGTCTGTCCACAAAGAGCTAGGCACCAGTCAAATCAGTCTATAAAAAATTAAACACCAATCGAGTCAGTCCATAAAGAGTTAGGCACTAATAGAGTCAGTCTACAAAGACTTGGGCAGCAATCAAGTCTATACATAAAGATGTAGGCAATAATCAAGTTTATCCATAAAGAGTTAGGTACCAATCAAGTTTGTCCATAACAAGCTATGCATCAGTCGAGTCCATCCTCAAAGTGCCGACACACCGAGTCCATCCATAAAGAGCTAGGCACCAATCGAATATGTCCACAAAAAGCTGAGCACTTGTTGAGTCAAAGTCCAAGTTAACTAGCACCTATCGAAAAGGTCAAACTTTAGAAAACCCAAAAGACCAATAGAAAGGCTAAACCCTTCAAAAACTTAATTAGACTTTTATCAAAATCACCACCGATAAATTATACCCATCATAGTGAAATATTAATTAAATCTTATTTTTACAGGCATAAAAAGGCATCATCTGACCATAGACAAAATAGTGTTTATTTGTCTTTACCTTATTCTTGATACTCAGCAAAGACCAAAAAAAGGTAGCTGTAGACAACCCATTTTGTTCGAGCCAACATTCAAGGCATCAAAGGTTATCGTTTGAGATATCATCAAGATTATTCGGATGCGCAAGGATTTATTCCCTATCATCCCTAACTTAGGTAAGAGGTTTGGAGAGTTAAAGCTGCATAAATTCACACATGAATCTATCAATACATAGACTTTGTGCATCAATATAGGGCCTCTATGTCATCAAAATTCAAATTTTCATAGGTTGTATCGATACAAATGGAAGTTATATTCATACCTTAGCTTAATGTATCGATACATTAGCTTAATGTATCGATACATTAGTCAAATGTATTGCTACAAGGTTTGGTAGTAGCTAAAATTTAGTTTTCGGACAAAATATATCGATACATAAGTGATTGTGTCGATACATTTTGGAAATATATTGATGCAATCTTCATTGTATCAATACATTCTGAGTTTTCTGCCCAGATGTATAAATGCTATATATAATATATCAATATATCTAGGCAAAATTGCCTAATTTATGGTATTTTTTAGCCTTTGCATAATTGATCTAAAAAAATTGATTTAGCATGTATTTGGCACCAAAAATCATCAAAATTCATATAAGGCCTCAGCATTGGACTTGTGATTAGATCAATTGCATTTTTTTAAGCCCAAATAGCCATGACAAGGGACATTTTCATGACTCAAAATGATTTGTTAGAGTGCAATATTGATCTTTCTCATTGCTCAATTGCATAAAGTGGCCTCAATACACTATTTTTGTTGAAAAGGCCAATGGATTTAGTGGACAACTGAGCATAGTGCCTAGTCCACATTAGAAGTACATGACCAAAACTCCAAAATGCCCTTACTTTTTGTATTTTATTGTCACATTCACATGGCCATATAAGACCAAGTTTGGCTCATTTAAGAAAGGATTCTTAGCAGACATTCACATTTACTTTCACACACTTACTCAAAACTCCTCACCTACCAAAAAAGAAAAACACTCTTATGCCCATTAATCTCTCTTCATCTCTCCTAAAACCCTTCATTTCTTTCACTTCCACCCCTCCAAACTCCCCTCTATCAATACCATAACTAAAAGGCTCCCTCCTTTCATTCCTTTCTTGTTAATAAATAGCAAAGAGAGAGAAAAAATTAAGCTCAAAATTGAAGTTTGTTTTTGCTCAAAAGTAAGGCTAAGGTTTAAGGTTCTTGGTATATTCTTCCACCCCTTTTCTATTTAACTTTTTTTATCTATTTGCATTATTTTAGTAAGCCAAAATCCATGTGACCATGACTATTTGCTAGGATGATTCAAGCATTTTGTGGTCTAGGTTATGGTAGATTTAGGACCGTTGGTGCTTTGCTAACCCCTCTACTAAGTTTTACTGAGCTTGTATGCTAGATTTTCTTTGTAATCATGTGTTAAATGCTACCCTTAAAAATTCTAGCATGCTTTTCCTAGGTTTTATATGTTCATATCATTTTCTATGGCATGATTCTCAATGTCATTCATGAAGCTAACATTTTCATGCTTGTTATTTGTCATTTCCTAGCATTTTTATCATCTTTTCCATGTTCATCTTCGTGTATGCCATATTAAGTTTATGTTAGCTTCAAGAAATGAAGATTAACATTGATTTAATATTTTCACTAGATTGGTCCTCCAATCTTAGGGATAAATCAAGCTTTTCATGTTTGGATTCATGGCTAAATGAGGTTAAAGACCATTATT
The DNA here is from genome assembly GCA_038381775.1 of Adansonia rubrostipa. Lineage (NCBI taxonomy): Eukaryota > Viridiplantae > Streptophyta > Magnoliopsida > Malvales > Malvaceae > Adansonia > Adansonia rubrostipa. The sequence goes on from JBBYHM010000025.1 coordinate 4,769,907, forward strand.
TTCAAAATAAAATAGCCTTTTTTTTGTTTTAAAGTGCTTGCATCTAATATCCTTGCTAGTGACTTTGGTTAATGGATTGTTCCACCGTCCTAAACTACTCTAGGATTGTGTGAATGAGTTTGTGAAGCCTCTGTCAGTAAACCTCTTTGTTGCAAAAATTCAGATGTCTATAACCAAAGCCTAGTCCTAGAAAACTCAAAAACAGAAAAACTCCCCTGTTTTGCCCTAATAGTACTATAGTCATGAATTTAAAAATCATTTTCAAATCATAAACCATTTTTCATGAATTTTCTAATATTTTTCCCTTAAAGAGAATTCAATTACCTTTCCAAAGGTGGCCCTTGAACCATTTCGAATGAGGGTGCTATGATTTTTGGAACCTTTACTATCTAGAACCCCTAAAATCGATAGTTTATATTCTATTTAGGCTATTTCAGCCCACCAAATGATTTTTTCTAGGTTTCTAAAATATTTTTCCTAAAAATATCATAAAATTCCCTTTTCAAAAAGGTATTGTTTGGGATTTAACGATTCTAAACAAGTCTAGGTATTATTCGTGATGTTTCAAAGTTTGTTACACCCTTTCCCTGGCATGTGCTATTAGTGTCACATTAAACCCAACTTCAAAAATTTTTTTCCACCCGAAAATTGATTTTTCAAGATTTCTAAAATATTTTTACATTAATCGTTGTCTAACTCACCTTTCCAATGGTACCTTACTCGAGCCCTGGAATCTCTGAATTTGCCCAAAATAAAATTAGAAAGGCCTACTTTTGGACTTAGGAAAAATTAGACAAAATTCCCTAAACCATTTTTTTAGGTATGTGAAGGCCTCAAAATGAGTTTGATTGATTCCCTATAGAGTTGGATAATAAAATACAAGTCCCTTAGGCTCAGATCAAGACCAAAAGTTTTTAATTAATTTGTCTTTTATTTCAATGGTCGACTTTAATTCAAAATTCAATTTTTTTTTTTTACCAAAATGTTTCACTCTCCAAAAGTACTAAATTTTCCACCTTTAAGGATACCCCAACCCTGTGCTCTGAGGGGATACTCCAACCCTATTTTTACAAACTCCATTCAAATTTCAAAAATCACTAAAATTTTCATCATTAAGGATACCCAACCCTATCTTTTGGGGGGATATTCCAATCCTCTTTTCACTCAAAAAATTCAAACTTTCTCCCTATCAGATTTCCCTAGGCTTTTTTAATAGAAACCTCTTTTTTCTATACGTTAAATGACCACCAAGTCTAAACGCATCTCAAAATTGTTATTCTAGTTATTCCTCAATAATCATAGACAATTACGAGATACATTCCAACCCTTCCTCCTATTTATGCTTTTGTGTTTTTTTATGCAATATTTTTATATTCTTTTTCATCTTACTAACATGTTTTCCTTCGTGATGTCCATTGTGCATTCATGTTTCCAAATTGTTTTTGAAAATTATGAGGCAATGTTTTGTGTTGATATCTCTCCAATGATTGACAAAGAATATTCAATTTTTAAAATTAAGTCTGGAAATCATTTTCATCAAAAATCCCTATGTTCCTCACATCCTTGAGGCACATATATGATTTAATTTGTTTCTTAAAACATGCGTTTACAATTTTCATAAAAAATTCATGTATTAAAAGGGGATTATATCAAAATAATGACAAACCAAAAAAATCGAGACTAATGTAAGACATGGCTAATAGTACCGACTTTAGGCATCATGGGTGTGCTAATCCTTTGCCACACGTAACTAATTCCCAAACCCAATCGACGAATTTCTAGACCTTATAGACCTTGAAATCAATTTTTAGAGTTTTCTAACTCATAATATCGCTTTCAAATGGCATCCATGCTTAGCCCTAAATGATCAATGGCAACTCCAAGTCTTCGGCCACTTCATCATGGCCATTTAAGACCACCTGGATGAATGATTCATCGACAGTCCTTCCCCTTGCTATCATCTCATTATGCCTAATTCAAATCCCGATCAAGGGACAACCCAAAGGTAATTTTCAACATTCTTTTTAAGTTTCATGCGGCACCATTCGAGCAAGTCATGACAACTTCATGGTGGCCTTCCAAGACCAATTGGATGAGAAATTCATCCGACTATCCTTCCCCTCACTATCATCTCATCATGCCTAATTCAAATCCCAATCAAGGGACAACCCCAAGACGATTCCCAACAATTCCTTTAAGTCACGCACATCATAATTTAAGTGATTTGAGTGGGGTTGTGCCACGTAAGGGCACGTCTCAAAAGTCATAATACAAGCAACTATGTTTTCATATGTATATATTTTTGCACTCAACTTTCTCTATGTATATATGCAAACAACTATATTTTTATCATATATATTTCCACTATCTTACTAAACTATCTACTTTTAATATTAATACTTAATGCTTATATTAGTATCAATCATTTAAAATAAACCACAGCAATGCGTGGTATATACTCTAGTTTTTTTGTAAAAAAAAAATATGTTTTAAAATTAAAATAAAAGTTGTTTGATAATCATAAAATTTGATAGTTTTTCATGGTTAAGAAGATACATGGGTAACAATATGTAGTATTTTATGAGGGGTATAGTATTTGTGTTAAATGTTTAGGTAAAAGTCTACTACTAGTCCTTGTACTATAGTGAATAAAGCAGTTTAGTCCCTATACTATTAAATTTGGTATTTTAGTCCCTGTACTTTTAAAATTGCAGTTAACACCATTAAAAAAGTCGTTTACGTGTTGATAAAACACCAACGTATCATGTGCTATGAAATTTTAAATTTTATAAAAAAAATAGATTTGGGTTTTTTTGTATAAAATTTAAAATCCATGTCACATGATACATCAACATTTTATCAACATTCAAACAGTTTTTTAACACTGTTAACCATTGTACTTATTTGCTACAATTTTAAAAGTATAAAGACCAAAATACTAAATTCAATAGTACAGGGACTAAAATGCTCCCTTCACAATAGTATAGGACTCCTAGTGGACTTTTACCTAAATATTTATATTTGAAAAAAGCTAAAAGATTAATATCTTAACTTTGTTTTTTTATAACTCTATTTTGATTTTTATATAATTTTGTTCTTAAGTTGGTCTCACTTAATTGTGACATGAAACTTAATTGGGGTTTTTATAATAACAATACTAATATTAAAATGTTTGACAAAGTTGGTGTAAGGTGTAAAAGAGATATCTGTGTTTATAAGCTACTCAAATTGACTCAAAATAAAGCTCAAATTCAGCTCCGTCATGGTTGAATCAAGCTCGAGCTATCAAACAAGCCAAATTCTAGTATCCTAATATTTGACTTGAGTAGCTCACCAGCCAAATTAGATTTTTTATATTAATTAGTATTAAAAAAATCTCAATTCAAACCCAAGCTCAAGCATAAATAATCGAGTTTAAAGTCAAGCATGAGAATCAAACTTATTTTTTACAAGGTAAAGGAGTCTAACAAGCACACTCGACCAATTCAATTTTATTTTGAATCAACACAAGCTTTAAAAATAAAACTTGATCAAGTTCAATCCGAATGTCAGCCTCAAATTTTAAGTCGAGTTCAAGCTTGAGCTTTTACAATTTAAGCTTGGCCCAACCCGATTTCACCTTTAGTTGGTTTCATGTGTTATTTAAGCATAAATTCAGTTGAATGAAATTATTTAAAAACCCAAATAAAAAATCATGTTATGGTCACTTTTATATTTTTATATTAAAAATAATTACTCATCTATTTCATTAACAAAGTATGCATACTTAATTTCTTTATATTTTTAAAATGTATTTTCACATTATTTTTCATCCGCATAGTAAATATACATATTTCTAATTAGTATATAAAAGTTTAATTGAACTGATATCACAAGATAAAAGGATTTCAATTCAATTAATAAATTTATTAAAAATAAAATATAATTATAAGATAAAATGTAATTAAAGATGTGTATACATTTTACTTTCTAAAAAATGTGGCATTTGATCATATTTTATTTTTAAAAAAAAAAATCACTTATATATTTCATCAATAGATAATTTTTTTTCAACTTGTTATCTTCACCATGTTTCAGTGTGCAACATCTAGCTAATATTAAGATGTTTTCTAATATAAAATCTCCAAAAAATAAACAAAATAAAATAAATCAGAAAGTCTTGAAATCCTAACTTATCCTAGTTAGTTTAGGGGAGTTTTTTCATAATTAGGATGATAAAACTCGAACCACCTGATAGATTTTGAATCGATATACTTTGGGTAGAGAGCTTTTTTTTTTATGGTTGGGGTGGAATGCGGTAGCATTTTCGTTTGAAAGTGGGGATGGAGTGATTCTGATGCTTGCTGTACCACTCCCACCTATTTAAATTACTATTTTACCTTTAGATACATTTACTCCATCTTTAGTATATGTAATACCTACTATATATATTATTAATATGTAACTTTATAAAGTTATAATTATACACTTCATGCTTTGATATAAATATTAATTGTTATTACTAAATATACTATTAATAAGTTTATTCCATATAAATATGTAATTCATACCACATTCACTGTACACATAATTATAGCTTAATATATAACACAATTAAACCATACATCTCAAAGTGTTACAAAATGATATGTATATTAATATTATAAATGTTAATATCATACGAATTATCGATAATTTAACCTTAGAATATGTAGTAATATATATAAAATATATAATTTGTTTGGTATATATAATTGAAGGTTTGTACATAAAACATAATATGACAATTTCAAATAAAGTAATATATAAATTATAATAGAATAGATATTTCTTCTCTTGCAGTGTTTTGATTGAGGCGAAATAATAATTGATCCTACATTCATTGTAGTAGCGGAATTAAGAATTCATCGGAGCAAGACGGCACAAAATAATCCACCAAGACGGAAGTGAATTTTGTAGGCTTTTTTATTAGAGTAATATAAAAAAATTTTTTATTTACCGAAATAAATCGTTTTCAGATTATTTATCGAAATAGGTCAAATTTGAAAAGCTATTGAAAAATCGCTATTTCAAATGTCGATTTCTCAACGTGAAAAAATTATAAAATTTAGTTAAAAAATCATCAAATCAGATGACGATTTCTCAACATCAAAGTGAGAAATCACCATTTGATTAGACAATTTCTTAATGCATGGGAACTCAGCATTAACATATATATACTTATATAAATTTTGGAAGAATTTTAAAAAGAGGAAGTAAACTAATAATTATTAAAATGAGTAAAACCAAAAAAATAATTATAAAGAAGAAAATAATTATTAAAATTATTAATAAAAATTTTAATTACCTTTTTACCTCTAATTTTATTCTTTTCTTTGTTGTTGCTCATCTCTATGTTCATAATGAAACCGACTCTTCCTGTATATATAAAAATATATATAAATTATATATATATTAAAATAGTATTTACAAGTAATAAATATTTAAAATTATTTTTATTAATCTTGAGTTAATATTTAAAAACCAATAAAAAATAAAAATATTTTTTATTAAATTATTTTTAAATAGTAATTTAAGATTTAATATAAAATATAATTCAAGATTTTTATTTTTTATTATTTGTAAATGATAAATCAAGATTTAATATAAAATATTTTTTTATTTTTTTTTAGTTTTTAAATATTAACTTAAGATTAATAAAAATATTTTTTAATATTTTATTGCTTGTAAATACTATTTTAATTTATATATTTATATATATAATTTATATTTTTTATATATATGGGAAGGGTTGGTTCAAGTAAAAAGGTTAAAAAAAATAAAGCAACAGTAAAAAAAATAAAATTAAAAATAAAAAAATAATTATAATTTTTATTAATAATTTTAATAACTATTATTTCCTTCTTTATAATTATTTTTTTGATTTTACTCTTTTTTAATTTTTTTTTATATAATTATATGTATATAGCTTAGATGCGTTGGAAAATTTACCGATTTCTCAACAATTCGTAAAAAAAAATAAAAATTAAAAAATCATCTTATCAAATAACAATTTCACTTATACTAAAAAATTATCATTTGATTAAATTTCTTAACTAAATTTTATAATTTTTTTATATTCAATAGCTTTTTAAAATTAACTTATTTCGATAAATAATCTAAAAACCTCCTACTTTTATAAATAAAAAAATTATATTATTTTACCCCTCTCCTGTTCATAATCTTATTATTTTAGTACTTAACTCTTGTTGTCATTTTATAATATTTTATTTCTCCTAATACTAAAATTGACCGAAGAAAAAAATAAAAAAAATATCATATTTACTTAAAAATATTATATAAAATTTAAAACACTGATTCCTAAACTTTATTATTTAATATTATAAATTTATTTGATTTTTTTTATCAATTTATCAACGAAATTGATATCAAACCACAACAAAAAACATGACCAGCGACGCCAACTTCAGTTGAAAATATTATTATTTGCGTTACCAAAACAGCCCAAAAGAAAATAAGCTAACATTGTTAATAACATTACCAACACAGCCCAAATGAAAATAAGCTAACACAAGAAAACGTAATTTGCTCTTTTTTCCGCTCTTTCATGACATCTGCAGTGGTTTTTTTGTAAATCCAATTCCGGTGACGACAATTCTCACAGCCTTGATGGAGAGGCGTACCATCCCCATGGTTCATCAGACACATACTGTGTCACCTGCTTCACGCTCAAGTAATTGTCCAGACCCCTGTGAAAAAAAAAAAAAAAAATCTTTAGCAGAGGAAGAAGAAATGGCATTTTCTTGATGCAAGAAAAAATAAGACACTTAGTCTATGATTTGGATGATGAAGGTAAGTACCATTGCCCGAGTTCACGTCCAAAACCACTGCGTTTATTACCTCCCCATGGAGCTTGACAAAAACATGGCTGTGAACAATTGATCCACACAATGCCTGCTTGAAGAGCCTGCAAAAACAGGAGGAAAAAAAAAATGAAAATAATTCACCAACAAAATTACTGCTATTTTACGACATTGCTTAAGGTGAATAACAGCGGAAAACTTCAACTACAAACTACGAGCAACTCTCACCTTGCTTACTCGGTCACATCTTTCCAAGTCATTTGATATAACAGCAGCACCCAACCCATAACTGGAAATTAGATAGAAGAAAAAAGGGAAAGAAATTATGAAGCAACCAAAAGAAATTAAGAGATATTTCATGGTATCATGTCCAGACACAATATCAAGTTACTGGACTTCAACAAGAAGAAAATTGAGGGGACTTACTGGGTGTCATTTGCCAATTCAAGGCCTTCCTCTTCCTTACTAAATGTTTTAACACAAAGAACAGGTCCAAAAACTTCTTCTCTCCAGATTTGCATGGAAGTTGTCACATCAGTTATTATAGTAGGTTCAACAAAAAATCCCTTCTTTAAAAGCTGCCAAATATTCTCTTCAACATATAAGATAAGGTGACAGGTTTAGAAAGAGAAACAAAGCATGTAATAAGAAACAGCAGATACCTCAGGACGAACTCCACCACTCAAAATAGTAGCACCCTCATTCTTAGCAGTTGATATGAATTTCAATACTTTCTCATACTGCAGCCAATGAATTTAAATTTTACTGAGTACAAGATCTTGAAATATTGAACATATTGCCTATGTTACTTAGGCTCTTCATTTTTTCTAAAGTATCTGTGTCCAACACTTGTGTTCGACACATATTTAGGCGTGTCAAGGTGTATGATCCTCCAAATATATGAAAAAAAACTTTAAAAAAAAAGAGTATACCCGTGTCAGATACATACCCGTATCCGATACTTATCCCTGAGTCCATGTAACATAGCATATAGGTACTAAAAATCCACTCTTAAGGAACATTGGTTGCCAAATAATTTGAATGTACAAATTCAATATCTATACCTCTCATCGCAACAGCAAGGAAGAGAATAGTAAAGACAATAGAAAATATTAACATGCTATGGGAGATTTAACAAAAAAACATTAATGGGAAAAATGGAGAAGGACGGAGAACCAGTTTCCTGCTGCAGAAAAATTTCTTACTGGCCCTGTTCCCCATTCCAATAAAAGGAAAAAAGAAAGGATGGAGAAAGATACATAGTACTCAAATAGCATTCTTACCTGCCCTTCGCTAACAATAGGGCCAAGCCTGCAACCGTCTTCGAAGGGATCTGATATCTTAATGTTTTTAGTCCATTTTACAAGCCTGTCCAGGAATTCTTTTGCAATGCTTTCCTGAGAGATTTAAGTGAACATTTTCACATTCAAAAGAAACATGGAAGCAATAAGAAAAGGAAAAAAGGACCAGAGACAGATAGATTACTGATTAAATAAAGTTCTTTCTATTTGAACCATATATGAGATTTCAGCTGACAGAGCATGATAAATAAACCTGCTTTATCTAGCGTAGAATACAAGAGTGAGATTTACATCTCTTGTTCAATTTATCAGGAATGAGAAATTCCGTATCTTCCTAAAAGATATACCATGAAATGGGAAAAAAATTGCAGTGTTGCCATCAGATATGATGTTTAAGCCCACAACCCGCACTAAAGAACAGCAGAACAGGAGGTCACTAGAGAGGTATGTTCACATTGCAACACTGTTTGATTGGGCAAATAAATAGTGATACATGCGTGGATGAAAGGTGCATAAACTTGCAATTGTGGCCCTTATTCATATTTCTGATTTAATAGCTAATTAGTTAAAACTGAAGAATTATGATAGTTCTGGACCATTGGCATTTGCTTCCTATTAGTCAAATTTGTTCCTCAAATAGTATGTCCTTCCGGAAGGCTGACCTCAACTCATATTAGGTTTTTTACCCTTTTAGATTGGGGGTCTATGAGAGGTTAATTTGCTGGGTTATCTCATTTCCACAGCAACATGGCATAAGACGCCTTTCTAGGTTGATGTGCTTATTCTAGAATCTAGCTACAACAGTTTGTATGTGAACTGGGTTGGATCAAATCATACTTGAAGCTGAACCAAATAGCATGGCTGCATGGTGTATCATACCCTCATGCCAGATTACTACAAATATCCCCTCCCATATTTTGAACCAAAAGAAAATATGAAATGATGAACAAGTATTCAATAACTGGCTAAAAAAGAGCAAAAGTAACTTACATTTACAATAAGACGGGATGTAGCACTGCAGATCTGTCCATTTGTCCAAAAGCAACCAAATGCAGTCCATTCAGCAGCTGTTAAAATCACCCAGAATTTCAATAAACAGCTTTAAAAACCATAAGAGTCAGTTAAAAAAACTTGACCATCATAGAGTATAGTTTTCCTAATATGATAGGTTTCAGAAACCTGAAATTTAAGAACAATTTGTCTCCAAAAACAAGCCCAACAGTATGAGGAACATGGGAAACACAATGATTAAATTGTAATTCAGATGGTACTAACCCTTGTCAAGGTCAACATCCTCAAACACAATGATTGGGCTTTTCCCACCGAGCTCTAAAGAAACAGGCTGCCAGATAAAGTACATTGATGATTTTATGCACAGATCAAAAGCAGGACAACAAAATGAGAGAAAAAGAAAAAACATTCGAAGTCTTGAGTCTGGAATACCTTGACCATTAGAGCTGCTGCTGCCATTATCTTGCTCCCTGTTGCAGTGCTTCCAGTAAAGGCAATCTATTTAAACTAACTATTAGCGCTTATGCTATTGCAAATATTTATCTTATAATAGTCGATAATAAAAATCAGCAACCATTCAGGTTCAGAGAAAAGCTTCAATGAAATAAGAACTAAACCTTGTCAACATCGGGATGAGATGCCAAAGGAGCACCAGCTTCAGGGCCCAGTCCAGTCAGAACATTCAGGACACCAGGAGGAAGACCAACCTCCCTACACACTTCAGCCAGCTCCAAACAGGTTCTGAAAAAAAAAGAAGAAAAGAGAGAGAAGAAGATGGTGCATACATATTGTTAGTCCCAAATACAAAATATAAACCAACATTCTCAAAATTTCATACTAGTTGACAAATTAAAGACTACTGCAACTAAGTTGAGAACATACATAGATGCCAACTCAGAAGGCTTCAGAATTGCAGCACAGCCTGCAGCCAAGGCAGGAGCTACTTTCCATGCAGCCATCAATAGTGGGTAATTCCTTCAAAACAGAAGAAAAACAACAATCCAGAAAAGTCATTGTTAAGAATCTGCAAGTCACCCACCGATGCATGAGTCCAGTTAATTGACATGAAGCATTATAACATAACATCAAATGCTACAATCAAGCCTGCAAATCTAACTAATTCTAACTTGCAACTATGACAATTATTTTGCAATTACTGCAACAGGAAAAATGACACGCATGCTTAGTATCATGTAACCAAGCTGCTCATTATACGTCATGGACCAGGAAAAAAAAACACATACACAATTAGCCTTTATAAATTGTATAAGCAAACCTAAGGATAGGACTAGGAGAGTATAGAAGCGCCAGTGAGAGCATACTGAAGAATCGTGCAATGTGCTCTTACTCAATGGTAAAACGGGGAGCATAGAAGTCCAAGTGAATGACAATAGCTAGAAATAGTTAAACTCCATTCACTCAGAAAAGCTACAAAATAAGAAGCAGATACTACCATGGAGTAATCAATCCAACAACCCCAATTGGTTCCTTAAGCACATAACTCTTAAATGTCTCCATTGGAAGAGAGACAGGAGCCTTTTGCTTTGCATCTAAACCTTCAGCAAGGTCTGCATAGTAATCAAAACATCCAGCAACATCATCCTGAATAAAATGAATAAACAGGTAAGAAAAATATACTAAATACTGAATCATAGAACCTTCATCACCGTTACTAGCTTACAATATCCCAAGCTGCTTCATCAAGTGGTTTCCCACAATCAACTGCTTCAAGCTTTGCTAATTCGGATTTTCTCTCTGTTATCTGGACATTGAAACAAACTCAACGCATAAGAACTGAACCAATACAGCTAATTCAAAGATAAGCACTTTAAAAAAAAAGAATCAGAAACTGAAAGAAATGTAGGATATCCTATTACAAGAAAATCTGTAATAGGATTCTGATAAAATAATTTTACATCCAAAAAAGTCGTTATCACCACTTCAGTTTAAATTTAAATAAGACATTTAGTCATCACCAATGTTACTTTCACCTGCCTAACACTCCACCACATTACCTAACAAGTCCAGTGACACAAAATAAAATTTGATTGTACTAGCATATTTCAGCTCCATTCGGTTCATGCTGGAAGTTATTTTCAGCATTTTCTGGTGCTTGGTTATCAGAAAATAACCAAGTCAATTGAAAGTGATTCTCTGGTCAAAGGAAAATAGCGCCCATTTGGAGCATTTTTCTTACGGATTTTGTCCATAAGACAATTCCCACAGTTTATGTCCTCTCTTCCTCTTTTGAGATCCTTAACCACCCCAAAAGCAAACGGCGACCAGCACTATCTCCTCTACACTCCTTTTCCTTTACTCAAACATAACAAAAACACCAAAATGCTTCCAAATTGAACTCCAACGTCCTCTGCCTGTAACTTTCTCTTTGCACCCACCAAGAAAGTTCATAACCACCACACAGCATTTTCTCTCCTCCAACAGCTTTCTCTCTCATTCAACTCCTCCAATTGAGTGCAGGAACAGTAAACAAAGTCCTTTTTTTTACTCAAACATGGCTATCTGGTTCTTTTACCATGTTCATTCTATGGTTATTTATGATTTGAAATGGTTTCACGTGTTCTAAAGAATTTTGCTTGATTTGGTTTAAGATCAGGATGAAATGTTGAGGAAAATGGGAAAAGTAAATTTTTGAATAGGAGGATATGACAAACTTGGTTTACAGGAGTGGGAGTTAAGTAGTGTTTTGGGTGTGAGGGAGGTAACAATGAGATAAAAAAAAAAAAAAAAAGAAAAAAGAAAGGGAAGAAAGAAAGAAAATGTTAGCATTTAGTCAAAAACTATACAAATCAATAGTGAAATTTCAAAGAAGATTACCCAAAAATTACTGCTGCTTACCGGAACCTTTGATCCAATCAAAACGAATAGAAATCTAAGGATATGCATGCAAAAGTCATAATTTTCGGCAGAGCAAATCAGTTGATATCAGCCACATAACATCTCGTGTCCGGGGATCTACTGACAACAAAACAAGTTTACACTAACCAAAGCCTTTTTATCACTACGTTGGATCGCCATAGCCAAGAACCATATCCTCAGTAACTCTAACATGATTTCGACTTTCAAAATGAAGTAAATTATTCAAAATTATCTAATAAACTTTGATAAGTGTTTCTACCTTAGCAGCGATGGCACGTAAATACTTGGCCCGAACAGCCCCAGAAGCAGAAGCCCAGTCTTTTCCTTTGTTTCTAGAGAGAGCTCTCCGAGCAGCAGCGACCGCAAGCTCCACGTCTTCAGCTGTAGCTGCTGGAATATCACCTAAAACCAAATAACACCAAACCTCAAAATTTTCCAACAAATTGAAAACCTTATTCGATAAACACCAAGTAATGATCTTGATTAAACCACTAATCAACAAAAAAAAAAAAGCATGCTCGATCCACAACACAAAAAGAGAAAGAAAAAAAAATTAACCGATGATCTGTTCAGTGGCAGGGTTGATAATTGGGATTCGCTTCTTGAGAACGGGCTCTCTCCACTGGCCGTCGATGAGTAACTGCCGACTGGGAATTTGGAAAGCCATATTAACCCGGTTTTTCTTTTCTCAAGGCAGTGCAATAACGAAGATGCCTTCTAATTTACGACAACCACTAGCTCGGCGATTTGGTGTGATACACGGTTGATTTGCTTTTCTTGAATAGAGGCAGCAATGGGTAGCTTAGCCTCGGCTACTTTTTTTTGAGGCTACCGTCACTGCCCTTCTATTTTAGGCACCCCATTAGGGGGCATCGATGTCTTAATTTTTGCCTTTTTTTTTTTCTCAGTTTTTTTGTTTGTTTTGATCAATTTATTTTTCGTTTTATTGGATAATTATTTTTTTATTAAAGAGATTATATTAAAAAAAATAAGCTACAACGAACCCTTTTTTTTTAAGTTTTAGCACACTTTTTACACCCTCGTAAATAATGTTTGCTTAAGGTCAAAATTTTTTAATTTTGGATGTTAATATTTTAAATACTTTATTAAATTAATCTGTTAAAAATATATTTAAAAATAAAATAAAAATTATAAAAAGTTAATCTATTATATATTATCTTTGAATTTGAATCCTACGGATTCAAAAGTTTTTTTTCCCAATTGCTCTTTTTTTTTAATTAGCGAATTTAAATGTGTCTTTTTTTTAATTTATTTTTTCGGTTGAGAGGGAAAAGAGAAGAGAGGAAAGGAAAAAAAAAAAAGAGAGAAATAGAAAAAAGAAGAGAAAGAAAAAAAAGGAAGAAAGGAAAAAAAATTAGTAAAAAATGTGAGTTCTCGTGCCATTTTTTTTTTTTTGCATTTATAATATTATATTAATAATTTGTTTTCAATATATTTTAATATATTTGTATATTTTTTTTGTATTTATATTATTTTTATATTACTTTTCTTAGACTTTTAAATTTAAGTTCTTTTATTTTTATTTTTTTTAAATGATACTCGCGAGTCGATTTAAGATTTATACTCAAACGGTTTGGAAAAATTTTAAAAATTTTTTTTTTAGTTTCTAGTTTTATTTTTTAAATGATGTGTTTTAAAGAGTTAGTTCATACATTGATTCACAAATAATTTAAGATCCGTACTTAAAGCTCAAAAAAATTAAAAAAATTATTTTATTAATTATTTGCACTTTATTTATAAAAGATATATTTAAAAGTGTTTATTCATAAATTCATTTATGGTCAATTAGAGTGTGCACCCAAGAAAAATATTTTAAAATATTTTATTAATTATTTTTAATTTTTAATTTTTATTTATTTTTAAATACTATATTTAAAGGGTTGGTTTGTACATTAAATTATGGATCGATTTACGATTCGTATTCAACCTGTTTATAAAAAAGATGTTCAAACAAGAATAAAATTATTTTTATTTTATTTTTAAATAGTATATTTAAAAGTATTTGACCATACATTAACTAACAAATCAATTTAAGATCTATATTCAATCAACTTAGAGTCTATTTTGGATGGGCTGGAAAATTTACTCTAGTAAGATTGAAAATACCGATAGAAGTAAAATTAGTTATTATAGTAATAAAATTAATAATTATAGTGGTAAGCTTAAAATTAGTAATAAAATATGTGTTTAAATTCAGTAAGGTCAATGTGTATAAATAATCATTATATATTTACAAAAATTAAAATCTACCAAAATAATATTTAATTGTTCATTATATTTTATGATTTTTTATAATATTTTAATAATATTTAATATATTAAAATTTAATTCACTCAAAAATATTAACATATTATTTAATATTAATAGTGAATCATATATTTAATAATAATTTATTTATATAATTATATTTTTTTGGTATTTATAACTATTAATTTTTATATTATTAATTATATAAAATTATTTTATATAATTAATCACTATTAATTTCTAAAGAAAAGGTTAAAAAAGGAAAACCGCACCACAATGTGTTATCTAGGCACATTTTGACTGACTAGTTGCATACAAACAGAGAAAAACATCTCACATTGCGGTTCGATAAAATCCAATTGCACTTTCAGTAAAAATTATAAAAAAAAATACTTTATTATTTATTTTTAATTTTTATATTATTAAATAATATTTTATATTATTAATTAATCAAAATTATTAAAAAAATGGGAAATTAGGCTTAATTCTAGTATTATATTAAAATTGACACATACATTACATTATGAAAAAAAATAAAAGCTAATTGTATTTTAAAAAGAATGGATATTTTATTAAATAATGGTTTTCATTTTTTACAGTCAAAAGCATATATACCTTTTGATTTTATATTTCATATTAATTTTATTTATTTTTTATAAATTAGCCAGTTAAATTGTTTAATTTTCATTGCGACATCAATTTAATCAAACATTTTATATTTTTACTATTATAAATTTTTTATTAAATTTGATGTTATAAGTCAAATTACATTAATTCAGATAAAACAAGTGCAAAAGATCAAATAAATAGTAATATCAAATTATATAATGGAGATATTCATGCCTTTTAATTTTTATATTTTTCCATAAAACTATCAATTGCTTTCTTAAATAGCTATTCATTTTTTTAAAAACTATCCAAAAATAATTCTTCATATTTTAAATTTTTTTAAATAATTATTTTTCTTCCACAAATATAAAGTATAAAATTCGAACAATGGCGAAAGCACATAATAATAATACTAATAATAATAATGATACTACTACTACTAATACTAGGCTTTTTTATGTAAATAATATATATTTTTTTATTTACGAAAATAGGTCAGAATCAGATTATTTACCGAAATAGGCCAATTTTTTAATTTAATTGAGAAATCG